>OX451215.1:114252731-114543424 GCA_949628195.1 Phasia obesa | reverse complement strand
GGAGAGGGTAAAGGCTGAGGCACATAGAAGCCGTCATACGTTATACTTTAACGTTCTCAACTGAAAACAAAGTATCAACGGAAGAGGTTAAAGGCCGGGGCACATAGAATCCGTCATGCGTTATACGTTGTCTTTGTCAACGTATAAGAAAATTATAATACAGCTTTTCTAATGAGTGTTGTCACAATCAGTACGTCTCTGTCAACATAAAGTACGAAAGTTGGGCAACTTTTAATTTTTAACGTACCGGCCTTTATGCAGCTGATGCTTTTGATATCGGTTCATTTGATTAGGATGATCAAATGGAAGGAAGAGGCATCAAACTCACTGAGTCTGATCAGGAACTTTATAAGAATTTTAATTTAACTATATCAGAAAGGTAATTAAAAGCAAACCCCTATAATAGGTTTTTAATGCATTCAACTACAATTGGTTCGTACTTACAGAAGTAATAGAAACTGTTTATGTAACCGTTAACCAGGAAACGGACAAAATTGGAGAAAAGAAACAAGCTAAGCAAAAAGTGCACTTTGATGCTGACGAAAAGTAATCATTGTATTTTGCATTTCTATATAAAAAATTGTGGTTCCTTCGCTTCTTTATGGCAAACTAAATATGCTAAATTGTGTCCAAACCGGTAAGAACAATAATCAGAAGTAACATAAAGGAATGGGCATATTGTTTATGTTCAGCGCACAAACTGTCTCATGAACTTTTAGGTTCAATGGCGAAAAAAGCTGGAAAAATATATGGAAGTGAAAGTGATAGCAAAAAAGCGATGTACACAATAAGTGGTGGCAATTCAATTTTTATTCAAAATTTATTATTAAAAACACAAATCAACTAAAAATAAATATAAAAAGCATTATTTATAAAACAAATAATAAATAAACAATAACCCATTTAAAATCCCTAACCTATGCAGGAAACCTTTAGTAATCTATGTTGGTCATACCATAGAGGAGAAAATCCTTGCGCCCGGCCGAAGGCCGGCTGTGCAAAAAAACCTTTAGTAAGAGAAGCCGGTGTTGGTCATACCATAGAGAAGAAAATCCTTGCGCCTGTGCAAAAAAACCTTTAGTAAGAGAAGCCGGTGTTGCTCATACCATAGAGAAGAAAATTCTTTTGCCCGGCCGAAGGCCGGCTATGCACAAAAATTTTATTAAGCGAAGCCGGTATTGGTGTTCGATTTCAGATTTTTATTTTTTGTTATATTTTTCATTATTCATTAATTTAATCGCTTTTTATCACATTTTTATTACGTATTACTGTACTTATAGTGTAAACATTTAAACAACTAACAAAACCAAACACTTTGACATTAACAAAGTGTAAGCAAAGAAAAAATGAAATGTAAGCAAAAAAAAAAAAAAAAAACACCTGCAGTAGTGATGCCACCTAGTAAAATATGCCTTGCTTCTAGTATTAGCTCTGTTCAGCTAATACTAGTACTAATTGTTACTGGAAAAGCGTTCATTAACTCTAAAAACTAGCAACGAGAGAGGAAAACAAGAGAATAAAAATGTGAGAGAAAAAAAATTACTTGCAAGTTTTTGCTAGTAAAATTTTTACTAGCAAGAATTAGTCAAACAGCCGTTCGGGATTTTGTGTTCAAAATATTTTTTTGGAGAAATTGTATGAAAAAAGAAATTTTTGCAATATTGAGGAAAATATCAGTATTTAGTAGTGAAAATAATAAAAAAGTGAAAAAAATTTTGTTGGTATATTGTTTTTCTTTAATTTAGCGAGGATATCAAACGATAAAATTTAGTTTTTCCTTTTTAAATTTAGTTTTTCATTTTAGGTCTTTTTGTTTTAAAATAATAAATAGTAAACAAATCAGGGATGACACACTTATTGCAATCGTACTTTTTTCGGTAAAATTCTGATTTGAAAATTGGTATTGTACAGTTTTAATTATATTTTGAACAAGAAACATATTTGTGTTTTGGAATATTATTAATGTAAATATTATGGAAGTTTCTTTGAAATATGAATGTTTATTAGCACTGACTAACCAAAAATGTTGACATCTAAAGCTTAAATGCCTCATAAACTCTTTCAAAAACTACCCAATATTTTAAAACAATAATTTTATTTAAATTATTGTGCTTTTATTTTTGTTTGATTTATTTCTATGGTTTCCTTGATATTACTATTAACAGTTTAAATTTTTTTAAAGCAACATTTCTGGCTAACAACGGCAGATTACAAGTTTTTAGTCCTTCCTGACGCCACCGTAGTCTACTTGCTAACTTTTGCTAGTAAAGCGTTCATTTACTTTTTCATATTTAAGAGAGTAATTATGTAAATTTCTGTTTTACTCTCTCGTTGCTAGTTTCTGCTAGGAAAGTTACTGAACAGACCTATTAAAACGCCTTTATGCTACAGATTGAAAATGAAATTTGGTTTGTTCTCTATCTGAGAGTCTCGTTAAGATTGTGTGTGTATAAGTATTTGTGGTACAATTGTACTCAATTTGGTACAATCGACACATCAGTGGGTGGTACAGTGGTTCACTTCATGCATTTTTGATACAATTTCATATAAAATTTATTCAATAATCATTTATTTAATCATTATTTTTTTTTTACTTTTTATACCATGTTTTTACTATAGCCTTTATTCGACATTCGCTCTCTCAATCGTAATACAACCTCCAATTAATTGATAACCTTTTAATATATATCACTGGTGTGTATGTGTTTTTTGTACATTTATTATTTATTGTATCTTCAATTGAACTAATTAAGTCTAAAATAAAAAAAATTACTTTTTATGCGCAGCCAGTGCTAGATAAAAATTATGTTTGTTTCACGTTTTTTGCAATCATTTGCGTATCATCTCTCTGATGTACGACCAGGAAAAGTATCTCTTCTTTTTAGTCAAATGTAACCAGGTTCACTGAGAATGTTACGCGTCAAAGGGTTTGGATGAGATTAAAGCTTCTGTAGATACGTTACTGCATGTTTCGCTATTTCTGCTTTGACTGATGGCATGTTTAGGTCTTTGTGAATGTTCGAATTTTTTAAATACCAGGGAGCAACTGTAATCATACGTAGAATCTTATTTTGGCGCCTTTGCATTTTCAATGTCTGAGAGCTGCGGTATCATTTGATAATTGCGAATAGGAGAGCATGAGTCCCTACGCAGTGTGAAAGTTATATGGTTATATATTTGTTCATTCACCTTTATTCTCCATTTTTTCAACCATTTTCCCAAATTGAGCATGTGGTCTTGTAAAAGTTGTCACGCTACTTGGGGGCTTTCATGAACACTTAAAATTGTGCTAATTGGCATATCTGATGTGTATAGTAAATATAAAATTGGTCCCAAAATACAACCTAGGGGAACTTCGGCTTCAATGAGCTGTGGCGACCTTAAAAAATCACCTTCTTTTAGTAAAAACTTTCGATTCGTTAAATAATTTTTTAAGAGCTTATAAAAGTTTTCGGGCAAGTTAAGCTTTAACTTATATGCTAAGCCTTCCTGCCAAAACTTATCGAATGCTTGAGTAACGTCGATAGAGAGCGCAGAACAGTATTTTCTTTCTTCCAAGGCCTTCAGGATGTATTCCGAACCAAATCCAATTCGCGCTACGAATTGGATTCAGCTTAGTTATTAATATTCTCTCAAACAGCTTTGATATGTTTGATAAAAGGCTTATAGGTCTGTACTATTCTACTTTTGTGTGGTCTTTTTCTGGTTCAGGAATCATAGTAATCAAAGAGACCTTCCACTCTGTGGAAAAGTACTCAAGACGATGACATTAAAAACAAAAAGAATAATTCTGCGACCTATACGTGGCAACTCAAATAACATCTTGTTACTTGTAATATCAACACCTAGCCCCTGGTGTTTAAGTCCGTTATTGCCCTTTTAATATCGCTAAATTCACTTCGACACTAGTCTCTACTGGTGGCAACTCAGCCATATTAGTACATATATTTGGACTGAAACCCTTCTTCACATATCCAACAAATAAATTGCCTTTTTCGGCATTTTTTGCCGAGTCTCCACAAGAAGTTCGTGAGGGACGATTACGTACGACCGGTCTTTTAAGGTTTCTACATGCACGCCATAATGAATAATCTGATTAAACAGTTGCGTCGAGATCTTCCAAGTAATTTTACAGAGATGCTACACTTTGATACTCTAGTAGCTGTTTTAGCCGTTTCGTGCAATCTTTAAATCTAGATGTGAGTTGCGAAGATCTGTGTGATTGCCCTCTCTTAGAATTTTTCTTTTTTTCGGCCAAGAGCCGCTCGACATCTACGGAATAAATTTAATTGTATCTAGCTGGTTGTCGTGTTACTGTTGTATGTTGGGCAGCTGATTTAAGGTTTTTATCAAAATCAATTAGACTCTGGTCCACGTCTTCTGGTGTTCTTAGCGTTATGTTTTCCGAACATTGAGTACTGAGATATTTTCTATATTTCAACCAATTAATGCTTGTGCAAGTTGTTGGCGACACGATATTTTGCTGGTTCGATATAGAAACAAGAGTGGGTGCATGATTCAAGTGACGCTTCATATTACATTATTTCGATATTACATTCAGGCGCATTTTTGAAATATGTCAAATAAAACGCGACCGTTTGGAGTAATTATTCTAGTTCCCTAAAACGAATGTTTAGCGTTGCAGTCGCCTGATGCAATGAAACAGAGACATAGTGATCTGTAGAAGTCGCATATTGAATCTCTGATATTTGAAATCTAGGAAGTGAATAAATCGAAGAAATAACGAAGCTTTAATGATATTTTTCAATGCAGATGTTTGTTGCTTGAGGGTAGTCCTCAAAAAAATCACACAGTAAATGAATTTTAATACGAGCCTATATTAGTTTTGCTGAACCACCACATGCTCTGCCACGGGGGTCTTTAGTGTCATATAATATATATCCATTGATTTTAAAATAGCTAATTGTAGTCTCTGGAAAAATCATTGACATAAATTTGTTGGTTCTTCAAGAAGTATTCCAGTTCATTTTTGTGTTGGCGTAAGCCGTTTGCGTTCCAGAAACATATTTTTAAAAAGTTCATGGTTTGTTTAGTAACGCCTCCAACATGTTATAATGAATGCGTACCATTTCTTGCATAATGCTGCTCATAGAGCTCATAAAACTATTTAACGAATGCACTAATGTTTCGATGGTGTTTGGTCTTTAGGTTCTGGATGCAAATTTGGAGTAGAGCTAGTTGTCGGTGCTACTTTTTGCACTAGTATATGATCGGTTTTTAGCATATCCTCGTATGAAACTTGTTGGGTTGTTGGTTAGGCTAACAGAGGATAATAAGCAGTTGATATTGTGGCTGCTTACAAGGATTATTTAATTTTTGAGTCGACTTCCTTACCATTGAAAAAGCTGGGCAGCCTCTGTAGTTAGCCGTGTGATTTCCACCGCAATTCCTACATCGTTTAACCTTCGAGTCATCCCTTGCTTTGTCGCATTGAGCGGAACAATGCATCTCGCCAAACACAAGCCAAAGCAGAGGCAGCTTGCAGTAAGCTCTAGTATGACCATATTCTTGGCAATTTAGACACTGTACGGGTCCTGATCGCTTATTTTGCGGTGTAACAGATATTTTAGATTATAAATAGAAATAGGTTTCGTTCATTTTCATTTTGATATCTCCAGGTCCATTGTCACTTGCGTCTTCGGTTTTTCTACATTATCCATATTAGTTTTGGTAATACTTTTTTTCAATTTTTTTACTTATATTAAAGAGGCTCATTAGCCCATATTGTTTATTTTTATTCTTAAAGTAGCCAAGCAATAATGCCGTTGTAAAAAACGAAAGGGAAAAAAATAAAAAATTGACTGACAAGTTTATTGTTGTATTAAAATAGAGATAATCAGAGTTTTAATGTAGTCGTTGAAAAATAACTACTTTTGAGTATTGAGTACTCAAAACAAGGATTAAGTACTCGGTACTTGGTACCTACTATTTAATACTTTACCAGCACTACTGTAATCGACAAATTGCTTGAAAAAATTTCGTACAAAAAATGTATGTAAAATGCGAGAACAGGCAATTCTGCTATTAAAAATTATTAGCCAATCACACTTATTAGCCAAAAGAAACACAATTCTTGTGACGTCATTTGTCCAACATGTGTATCAAATTGTACATATATTTATTATTGACGGCGTAATTGTTATTCTTCCTATGATTCTGCATCAAACAACAACAGATTGCATGTTAATTTTCGATAAAGTAAGCATTAACTTATTTAAGACTTAAGCAAACCTCTTCTATAGATCATTTTTAATAAAAGTAAATAAATGTTAACTTTTCATAACATTATTACAAAAATTATATGCATAATTATATTTTCATTTCCGTATCTTTTTAGAAGTCTTAAAGGACGATTAATTGGTAAAGAGTTCTTTGAAAACTTTAAAAAATATTACTCACCGCCCAATTGAAGCTGAAAATATATTGATATTGATTTAATTAACAGTTTAAGCTGCCGGTAAGTAAATACATTTTCAAATCAATAATTTCTCAGATTTAAGATTCCAAGTCTAATTTTTCTGTAGTAACTTGCAGAGAGAAAGAGAGAGAGCGAATAAATTTTAAATAAAATCAACTTAGAATTATAAACAAAAAATCTTCCACTGTATTATAAAGTACACAAATACCATAAACACATTTTGTGTTTATAGTTTTAGTTAAGAATTTAATATTGTTATACATTTGAATTGCTATTAAAGATAACTTGCTTATCACTGGATAAGTAGTGTATCCATATGTTTACCAAAATCATAACCCCACGAACACGATGCTTTAGAACTAATTAAAGTCAATAGTACTGATAAAGTAGAAGATCGCGACTATAAAAGAGGAGTAGCTGCTATAGTGTAATAATAACTTGAATTTATGATGAGGTTCGACTTTCCAATTGTAATTGACTTCCAAATATATCCAACTTGAGTAGATTTTCTTAACATTCCAATAGCTAAAGGTAGAACGTTATCGTGCACATTTTCAGTTTTTGGTTATTATAAGTGACCGTTAATCCAAAAGCATCCGATGAGCTAGTGGATATATAATTTCACCTTAAACTTCTAATATTAGAGTTATTCTTTTGGAGTTTCCATAATTTACCTCGAGTCTTATTATTACCTCATTTCTTAACTGTTAATAGATTTTATTCCTCTGGCATAGAAATTTAAATTTTTCAGATGAATAAATATGTTATTACATTATTTTACATTTTACAAAACGTTTCTTCCCTTCACTGCTTTTCTAGAGGGAAAATAAATAATTTTACGATTTATCATTATTTTCAAAATGTATGGACTCGAAACTGATATTTTGAAGATTTGACAAGTTTTTTCCCAAAGTTTAGGGACAAACTGCAATTTTTTTTTTAAATTAGTTTTAAAGAAAAATTATTTAATTTGTACCCTTCACCGCAAACCGTAAAGTTTGTCACTTCGTTCATCATTTCTGCAATATTAATTTGCATAATTTGATAATCTATACATATAATGAAACTGTAACAGGACCATTTCTGTACATGAAATATTTTGAAAAAATGTTATTGCTGGTGCACGGATATAAAATACAAAACAGCAATTTTTGAAATTTTCGTCTGTCTGTTTACTGGATGGATTTAAGTAAAATTTTGTGATGAGGTACCTGGGTTCAATATAGGATACTTTTTCCGCAAACATATATCATTTACAAGAGAAAAAATAGTAAAAGTACGCAATTTTACCGATATAAAGGTAGTGCAAACTTGACAGCACCATTTATTTTTAAAAGCAGGATATTTTAAACGCTATTTACAGAACTCTACAGTAATTTTAGTTCCTGATTAATTACCCAGATATGGGTACCTCTATAAAAATTAAGCACATAAACCATAACTGAATCAGTATAAAAGTAAAAAGATTTGAAGCCCAACTATAATATGCATAAGCTAGCTTAAGTCAACTTAAGCAACTGTACAATTACATATAAGTAAATCATATGTGGCAAACTATAATGTACTTAACAACACTTTTCGTTAAGTTTGGTCAGATGTCATTTGCTTAAGCAAAGTACGAAATTGAAAAAAATTATATCTAAATTTAATATAAAATGATTAAAAAAAGAAGTTTCTATAAGAAAAAAAGGTGGTGTTGTATAATAATCGTAATTAAAAAGAAAGAACATTTTATTGTTTATGAGTTGAGTGATGCACACCGCTGTATTTTTTAGTACTTTTGGCCAAAATTACACAACCAGCAAAAAATATTAAATATTTCTTTCGAAATTTCCTTAAAACTATTAAAAATAATTATTAATTTGTATATGAATGGTATTAGGTATATAAAATATGTTTATTTAACACTTTTTTTTTAACAAATTTCATTTATGCAGAAAAAAATTATTATTTTACAAAAGTACGAATAAAACAAATGTGCAACTGTGTCATAATAGTTTTTAGATTCATATAAGTACATTGTAGCCACCTAAAATTCTTCAATAAGTTGCTTAAGCATTTGACAGACTTTTCGTTCATTTTTTGACATTAGCTTAAGCTAACGCTGAAATGGGTTTTCCAAAGGCCCTAAAAACCTTCGTATAGAATTAACCTTGGTATCAAATACAGTTTCTGAAATCAGCAGAAAATCCAAAAAAAAGATTTTGGAATATTCCAAATTAGAAAAAAAAAAACGATCACATAATGCAAAAGTAATTACAGAATATGCCTTAATTTTTCAAGTGTGCATATAGAGATAAGGAATTAGTGGACAGATCTTTTGCGAGCAACAATTTAAAATGTCTTAAAATGAGATCAAATGTACATCGGTAGGTGGTAATTTGACCGATATAATTCGTTTTCACTTAATATCATCCATTTTACTTCTTTAAATAAACTCTTTTTAAAAACAGAGCATAGTTTTTTTTATTTCTAAAGAAATTATAGCCAATTCATAGTATGACATGACATTATTTGAGCAACCTGATATTTTTTATTTAAACCAAATATTAGCTAAAGTTCACCAGAAAAACTAGATTTCACCATAAATATAAATTTCACTAAAAAGTAGATTTAATTAATAAAAGGGATTTAAAAAGAATGACGTGTTTTAATGGAACTTCATCAAAAAACGAAGTTTCATAAAAACAAGTAAAAGTGCTATATTCGGCAGGGCCGAATCTTCTATACCCTTCACCGAGGTGATTTTATTTATACAAAATTGGTTTTACTTAAAATATACATATTTTTTATAGAAAATTGTTTTTGTAAAGATTTAACAGAAAATTGTTTTTGTAAAAAAAATTGTTTTTGTAAAAATTTTAAGATTTTTTTTTATTTTACAGAAAATTTTTTGTAAGTATTTTATTAACATTTTTTTGGAAAATTTTTCGTAAAAATAGTTTATAAAAATTTTGTAACAATATGTTTAAAAATTTGTGTAAAAGTTTTTGAAAATTTTTTTGAATTTGAATTTTTTTTGTAAACATTTTTTTTTAATTTTTTTTGTAAAAATTTTAAAAATATTTTGTAAATTTTTTTTTGAAAAATTTTTGTGAAAACTTTTCGTATAATTTTTTACAAAATTTTTCTGAAAATTTAACAATATTTGCATATTGTTGGGCTTAAATTTTGTGTATCTCGTCTGGCGCCTTGGCAAATGACTTCAACGTCAGCACGGACATCGTTTAATCAACTTTTTTATTTATAAAGATCCGGAATATACATACATATATACTTTATTGGGTCGGATATGAATATTGTAGAAATTACAGATGTAGTAGAAAGAAATGCCTCAAAGTCGATCCTGAGAAGTATACAGCAATTGTAGGCTTTCCGTTACCAAAAACTCCCGGCCATGTTCGCCGACTTATTGGTATAGATTTTTTATTAGCAGTTTTGCCAGTCTAGCGGGACCTTTAACGGATTGTTTACGCAAAAGTAATGATATCTTCTCATTGACCCCCGAAACGATCCCGTTCTTGCTCAACCCGATTTTTTCAGAGAGTTTATCATACAAAGTGACGCTTCACGCGTAGGTGTAGGAGGAAATCTATAACAGGTAGACAACCAAAATAGGGAAAGTCCCATAGCTTTTGTCACAAAAAACTAAATCAGGCTCAAAAGAATTAACCAGTTACTGAGTTTGAGTGCTTGAAATTCCGCCAAAGATCGAAATTGAAAAATAGAGATTTTACGAAGAAATCGCGATATTCGGCCCAATTCCCGTTGACGTTGAAGTTTGAAAACGAAATAGAAACGACAATTTGGCATTACCGTTGGCGTTAACGACACTTGTCGTATGTATATCGGTATTCTCTATTTTGAAACGAAGATAGAAACGGCAATAAAACATTCGCTTTCTGTCGTCATCATTTTAGACAACGAATTTCAAACGACTACAAGAAAAAAATTTTAAAACGTACATTAAATAAGTTCGAAATATTAGTTTCTTAAATGGAAAAACATCTCGCTTATGCTAAGAGTTTTCGAAAAGGCATAAAACCCTAAAATTTTGTGATTTTTGAAGCTGTATCAAACTTATTAAAATTTGAAAAATAAATTAACCTGAAAGAAAACGTTGTGGTATTCGCCGACCATGACGAAGTTTGATACTAAGAATTTCGTAAGAGTTTCGTACTAAGAATCTGGGATGGCAAAAATGTTAAAGTTCTGCCGATGTATATTTATATCCATTATGTCATCATTATTACTTGAACTTGAAAAATAAAATTCAGTACTTTTATATATTTTGTTATAACTTACAAAGAAATAACAAACTTTTCAGATATTTACAAAAATCTTACTTTTTGTTTTCGATAACGTTTCTTCATCGTTTTAATATATTTCAAGAATACGAATTTAGGAAAGAAATGACGGCAAAAACGACAGCGACATAGAAACGACTTTTAGAATAAAAACGTCAATGGTAATAGGGACGATTATCACAAAAAAATTACAGATTTCACAAAAAAATGAATTTCACCAAACATTCGTAATTTAGTTAAAAAATTAAGTTTCAACGAAAAAAATTAATTAATTTTTCCAAGATTTCGAGATTAAAGGTCTGTTTTTGTAAAACAAACACTTCTCAGATATAGGTTTCGTTTTCAAACGATAAAGCTTTAAATTTGGTATTAGGTGTAATTCCGTACACAACATTGGGATCCCGCGGGATCCCAATTATACCGAAAACTGTTCCCGTACTGCAAGATTGGGTAAATGCAAAACAAAAGTTTTATTATAAAAGATTAATTAATTAAATTTCTAAAATATGTTGCGAAATTTGAGTACATTAATAATATATGTATGTATGTGTTTTTAAGTTTTACTATAAACGAATGCGTTTTGTATGCATAATGGCATAATGTTTTGGGATATAAAGTTGGTTTTTTGTGTTCCCATACTTTCGGGCATTTTGGTTTTAAGGGTTTATTTTTCTTTTTTCTCATTTTACCAAACTTTTTCCAAAAAGTACGGGATCGCACCTATTTATAAAACAATTGATAATTTTCGTTTTTTTTATTTTAATTTTAATTTTTTCTTTAAATGTTAAAAATCAACCGATTAAAATCCGTAAAAACAAATATTTTTCCTTTAATTTAAACTTGCAAAAAAATAAATTGCATGTTCCTAAGGAATTACTGATTATACATTGTTTCTTTTTTTAAATGCCAATAAAATTAACTACAAATACCGTTAAAATGAATGAATTTTCCATAGTTTTTGCTATTTTAACTTAAAAAAAAAATTACGTAAATATCAAGCTGTGTGTTATTCGCCGAATAGAGTAGACGAGTAATTTTTAAGCTCGCTTTAAACGTACATATAACAAAAACTAAAGTTAGTGAGTGAATTTAAAACAAAGAAACAACAACAATAAAACCTGTTTTATACAGAACAACAAAGTTGTTGTATTTTTTTCCTTTTTACAACGGCATTATTAATTGAATAATAAGAGAAACCAAAAGTACAGTGCGAGGGCTCATTTATGAGTCACTCAAATTTAAATATTGTTGATAAAAGTGCGAACAAACGCAGTAGAAATGCCTACGTTACGATAAGCTGATGAAAACAGCAAAAACAAAAACAAAAAACTGATTTATTTTTAAATGCCGCGCCAATTTACCGCACACGTTCTTGCTCACCGTTGTTACTAAGTAGTGACAATAAAATAAAAGTAAATAAATCATCGTTGCCTTTTGAATACAGTACGACGAAAACAATTACGGACAGTGCCCAAAAATCCAAGACTCAAGTGGGAATGGATAGATACGTGACTGTAATGAAAAGAGGTCGAAGCCCTAACTCTTCGCAGTTAGCACCAATGTCGAAAGTACATAAAGAAAAGGACGAAATAAGTTCCCAACATCGTTTTGCTATCTTAGATAGTGAATCCAGTGAACCTAAAATGGAACCCAGGTCGTTCAAATCACCCCCAATATATTTAAGGGAGAAAAATTCCAACGAGTTAATAAATAAACTGATTTCAATGATTGGAGATAATTCTTTTTATGTAATTCCCATTAAGCGTAGTAACATTGATGAGACAAAAATACAATTCATTGATGAAAGCAGTTACCGCAAAACTGTAAACGAGTTTAAAAGCTGCAAAACAAATGTTAAACCTATCATCTGAAGAGTAGCAAAGGTCTACAGGTAGTCATTAAAGGCGTAGTTTCATACGTGGATCCAGCTGAAAGAAGAGCTGCACTTCAAAAAGCGGGTTTTAAAATAAAAAGTGTAGATAATCTCCGAAATCGAGAACGTGTCCCCCAACCGCTATTTCGAGTTGCACTGGAACCTGGAGATACAAGATTGAAAAAAACGAAACGCACCCTATATACAATATAAGGTATCTATTGCACCGCAAAATCACAGTAGAGGAACCACATAAACGATCAGGACCCGTCCAGTGCCTAAACTGTCAAGAATATGGTCATACTAGAGCTTACTGTAAGCTGCCTCCTGTTTGCGTTTTGTGTGGTGAGCTGCATTGTTCCGCTCAATGCGATAAGTCAAGGGATGACACGAAGGTTAAAAATGTAGCAATAGCGGTGGAAACCACACTGCCAACTACAGAGGATGTCCTGTTTATTCTATTGTAATGAAGTCGTCTCAAAGATCAAATACTCCCCCTAAGCAGACACAATATCGACCAAATGCCCATTACCCTCAGCTAGCCCAACCAACCACCCAACATATTTCACACGCTGACATGCTAAAAAACAACCAAGTTTATACAGCGCCATCGTCAGTTAACCCTAACCAACTTTTGCACCCGGAACCTAAAGACCAAACACCTTCGGTCAACTATAGTCGTTTGGAAGGAACCATTGAGACATTAATACAGTAGCTAAACAAAGCGTGAGCTCTATGGGTAATATGATGCAAGAAATGTTAAAACTGCAATCTATGATATTGCAGGCAGTACTTAGCAAACCATGAACTGTTGAAAAATATGTTTCTGGAACGCAAACGGCTTACATCAACACAAAAATAAACTCGAATACTTCCTCAAGAACCAACAAATAGATGTCATGCTGATTGCAGAAACACATTTAACAATAAATAGCTTTTTTAAAGTCAATGGCTATATATTATATGACACGAAAGGCCCCCGTGGCAGAGCATGTGGTGGATCAGCAATACTAATAAAGGCTCGAATTAAACATTATTTACTGTGTGATTTTTGTGAGGACTATCTTCAAGCTACAAAGATAGGTTAGGTTAGGTTAAGCAGGCAGCTGTAGTACACAGCTCACTTGGGTCCACGTATTGGTCCCTTTGTGTTACCTGCGGAGAGAAAGAAATAAAAGTAAGAGTAAGTGGGGGGGGAGGTAAAGAAAAGAGAGAGATAAGTTAAGAAAAAAAAAATAAAGTGTCAAGATAGCATATTGGCCGAGACAGCAGACAAGGTTGGAGAACCAACCGCAGCTCCTCAGAAAAGAGTTAATTCTTCTTGGTTCCAGTAGTGAAACACAAGATAGGCTCCCGAAATACCGTTGTGCAAGATTTTGAAGTCGTTGGTATTCCAGTGCAGGGCATAGGCAGAGGAGGTGAACGACCGTTTCCTCCTCTTCCTCATCTTGGCAGCTTCTGCAAAAGTCGTTGTAAGGGAGGCCCGTTCTTCTTGCATGGGCTCCGAATAGACAATGCCCAGTGACCGTAGATGTAAAGTCACGCAGTTGTGTTTTCGGCATCCGAAGTAATGAATCCGTCCTCTTCTGATATAGTAAGGGCCAGATCGTCCTTGCCGTCAGACAAGTTGACTCATCGGACCATCTGGCCTGGGCCAGGTCATAAAGAGCACGGTTTATTCGTTGCCCGCATGCAGAGAGGGGAATGCCACAATAGACGTCAATGGCGCCATCATGAAGCAGAGTTCCCTTCTTTGCTAGTTCGTCAGCAACATTGTTGCCTAAGGTAGTCCCATGTCCCCGCACCCATTTAAGGGTGACCGTTGAATTTTCCGCCATCGCATTTAAGGATGTCCGGCATTCCAGGACGAGATTTGATGTGCTGAACACACCTTTTAGGGACATAATGGCAGCTTTACTGTCGGTACAAAACCAGATATCCCTATTCGATATTCTGTGATACCTTAGCCAGTTTGCCGCTTTTTTGATAGCAGATATTTCTGCTTGTAGAACATTACATTCATTTGGGAGTCTGAAACACATCTTGATTCAAAATTCCTCTATATAGACCCCACCTCCAACTCCCACCCCCCTTTTGGAGCCATCTGTGAACACGCAGAGTGAGCCAGGGGGTGGTGGGTGGCCCTCCGTCATGTCGAAATCGAAGTTTCGCATGAAGAAGGGTTTTGGGATGCAGTAGTCTATAAGTCCGGGGATAATATTCGTGATTCCCAGAATACTGGCATGGCCCCACAGTCTATGGTTCCATGTACCTGTGACATTCAGTCTAACGGCCGTTCTTAGTGCAAGCTTCCTGGCTAGCTGGTCAACTGGTAACCAGTTTAGCATAGCAAAAAGTGCCTTCGTCGGCGTTGACCTAATAGCTCCTGTTATTAGGATCGCCATATTACGCAATACTTTCTCCATAATAGAGATATTTGCCCTAGTATCCAGTGCTTTCCACCAGACGATGATTCCATAGAATAAGGTCGGTTTGATTACCGCTTCGAATAGCCAGTTCGCAATTCTCGGGTTCATTCCCCAAGTCTTGCCTATGGCTTTTTTACACACATATATTGCTGTGATGGCTTTAGACGCTCTAGCCTGGATGTTAATTTTCCAGGATAGTTTACTGTCTAAGATTATGCCAAGATACTTTGCACTATGTGCTAGAGTTAGTGGTATTCCCCTCAATACGGGTAGCCTGAAGGGTGGGAGCTTGTATTTTCTTGAGAATAGTACAAGTTCAGTTTTGGCTGGGTTTACACTCAGTCCACACTGTTCTGTCCAGGTGCAGATCATCTTGAGTGCCGCCTCTAATCTTTGTGTGATAATATCAATATGGACACCAGATACTGCCACCGCTACATCGTCTGCATATGCGACAGTTTTAAAATTCATGGAGTCCAGATCTTTGAGCAACTTATTGATTGCTATATTCCATAATAGTGGGGACAATACTCCACCTTGTGGTGTGCCCCTTCCCGCTATTTTGGAAATGCTCGCTGAGCCAAATGTAGACGTTATCGTCCTGTTAGTTAGCAGGTTCGTTATGAACCTGATGATCGATTGGTCAATCCCCAGCTCTCTTAGAGATCGGGTTATTGCCAACGGTTCGATGTTATTGAAGGCTCCCTCAATATCCATTGTGTAGTTTTTATGCTCTAGCGACTTCTCAATATGTCCCACGAGCGAGTGTAATGCTGTCTCAACAGATTTGCCCTTCGTATAAGCGTGTTGGGATGGCGAAAGGAGATTCCTGTCGATTGTCATTCTCAAATGAATATCGATAAGTCTCTCCAGCGTTTTGAGCAAAAAGGATGTTAGACTGATTGGCCTAAAATCCTTTGCTTTCGTGTGTGATGATTTCCCTCCTTTGGGAATAAATATCACATTGCATTTAGTCCATTGGTTCGGGATATAGGACAATGATAAACAGGCTCTATAAATCGGTAGGAGCCAAGTTGTGACCAGATCTAGGTTGTTTTGTAGATCAGCAGGAATTATACCATCCGGGCCCGGAGACTTATAAGGATGGAAGCTTTTAATCGCCCAGTGCAACCTATCCGTGTCTATGTTCACGGCGTGCAGTGTCCGGCTTGTTTGGGTAGAACTGTATTGTACTCCCGAGATTGATCGACATCCTGGGAAGTGGGTGTCCATCAGGACTTCCAGTGACTCCTGTGCACTGGTGGTCCAATTGCCGTCTGATTTCTGAATATATCCAGGAATTGACGCTTGTTTGGCAAGTACTTTGCGCAATCTGCTAGCCTCAGAAAAACTTTCAATGCCACTGCAGAAGTCTTTCCAGGATTCACGTTTTGCGCTTCTAACTTGATTCTTAAATTTGTTCACAGAGGATTTGTAGAGCGACCAGTTCCCTGTCCTCTTAGCCTCGTTGAAAAGTTTGCGGCAGATCTTACGAGATTCCGCTATTTCCGTTGACCAACATGTAGGTCTGCGATTCGAACGCTGAATCGACGGTCTGCAGGACTTATTCGTTGCATCTCTAAATGCGTTGGTAAGTCTATTCACAGCATCTTCGATGTGCGTGGTATCCCGAATAGTTGTGGGAGAATTAAGTATATTTGAAAGGAGCATTTTCTGTTTCTCCCAATCCGTCTTACGTCTATTGATGTAAGCGACGGTCCTAGCTTTCTTCCTAACAATGGAAAAGACAAGATGACGATGATCGGAGAAAGAACAGTCTGTAAGACTCTCCAATTTTCGATTAAAAATGCATAGTGCAGGCTGACAAGCGTGATGTCCAGCACCTCCTGTCTATTTGATACAACAAAAGTGGGTTCAGAACCCCTATTTGCGACTACTAGATCATTATTTAATATAAAGTCAAGGATACACTCACCTCTGTTGTTGGTATCGGAGCTACCCCAAATATGGTGATGTGCATTTGCGTCGGCCCCTATTATTGTAGGGATGTTTTTGGCCTTCGCTGCTCTGGCCATCTTCCTGACCAAGTTATTGGGTGGAGGTTTGTCCTGGTCATGCGGCATGTATGCAGAGGTTATCCACACCGCAGATTCTGCCTCTTCCCACACTGCAGTCACCGAATCTTCATCACTATAATCAGATAGAATGAAGATATTAAGGTGATCTTTTGCTAAAATACAGGATCTAATAGTTTTGTTATTGTTACCTGAAGTTGCTGCATACAATAGTTTGTAGCCTTGTGCATTAAGTCCACATATTACGCCATTGTTGACCCATGGCTCCTGGATTAATGCTATGTCTTCGCCTCGATCTGCGAGACGAAGAATTAATGCAGCGGACGCTGCCTTAGAGTGGTGGAGGTTGATCTGAATCACCTTCACCATCTCTGTCTGGATCATAGATGACAGTGACGTCGATGTCCTCCGGATCAGAATCCAGGAGCACATCTTCATCATCCTCCGCAACACCCAGACGCTCGAAGAGCTCGCCAACCAGACCTGAGTCTGATTGTGAACCCTCCGTGGCTACTGAGATCGCGGTGTCATCTATCTCCGCAGTTGTTGTTGGTGGTTGTTGGCTTGTGCTGGCAGCCACATCATCAGATTGCGACCCTTCCAATTGGTTGTAGGAGGTGCCGGGGTTGGCTTTGTCATCACCACGGTAGATGCTCAGCTTGATACTATCATAACCATAGAATATCTTACCTTGCCTCTTCCGTAGTGGTGACAACGATTCTTTGTTAAGAACCACCACCGCCTTCCTAGTCAACCCTTCCGGTTCGGAAACCTTCACTACCTTCCAGTCACTGGTCGGTAGATCGGCATTTCCTCTCCGGATGATCGACAGGATCGTCGCAGGGTTGTGTGGTTCCCTGGGGATGATTGCGATGGATCTCGGCCTTCGTGGTATATCGCTGACCGGGACCGCAACCAATCTTGAACCGGGCCACACTTCCACTAAGGATGTGACTGCCAGTTTGAGCTGTAATGCTGAACTCTCACTTGTGCATGAGAGCAGCTTAATGTGACCTTGAAACCAGCCAGCGTCTACATTTTGAGGCGCTGGACTGGTTTCATCATTTAGAAAGTTCTCCAGCAATTTGAGACGGATCATCTCCCATTTCTCACGAGAGATAGCCCCGTCACAGTTGCTATTGTCAATAATAGCCCTTATCAGTGGATCTTTACCAACCTCACTGTAAGGTCTATTTATGACCCTGGATGATGGATTTATTAATGTTTTTGGACGTTTGATGTCCGGTTGTAGGTTATGCTGCTGCATCTTCTCCTTCCCCGATCGTTGCCTTTTGGGCGCTGCGGATGTAGATGGTTTTTCTACATCTGCAACAGGTTTGGAGCTTTCAGCAGCAGCCAGATGGGTTTTTGCCCAAGATAGGGAGGATTTCTCCTCCGGAGTTAGTTTGTCGACTGGCGAGTTGCCAAGTCTGTCGACTAGACGTTGGGCGGCGCGCCCTTCGATAAAGGCCCTCTTGGATGTGTTTTTGCGGTCTTTGGGGGCAATTTTTACAGCCGTTTGGGCGGGGGGACGTAGCACATCTGAGCCTGTAGGGGTTTCCACAGGTGCAGATGGTACAATTACCGCTGGGTTGTCCACGACGGTAGCCGTGGCACCCGAAGCAGGGGTTTCTGCTGGTACTAAGCCAGCACGGGCCGAAGAGGTACCAGCCGAATAGTCGAGTGGTACCTCGTTGGTTTTGTCCACAGCATCAACCTTAGGTTGGTTTGCTGGGACAGAATTGCAGTTGGCGGGCGAGGGTTTCCCCTGCTCGCTTCCTGCTGTATTTTGTTTTGGTTTTTTTATGTTTTTAATTGTGTTTTTCATGCTGTTCCCACGAGTGAGCGCGTAAAGGCTCGACGATCCATGCAGTGCCGGCGTACATGGATTAGGCAACTGAAAATACAACCAACCCGTGCCTTGGCGTCGGAGGGGAGCTGTTAGGAACTAGTCTTCTTTAACCACTGACTAGCCATCCAGGTTCTCAGCACTGCTACCTTCACCTTAACCTTACAAGTGGTGTCAATTTTGGTCCGCGGGTTGGATTGAAACCAGGTCCCCTGTCTATTGAAATGCGAGCCACCTCTCTGGACCACTTGTGCAGTGTATCCAGGGAAGTGACTGGCATTTCTGACTCGTCCTAAGCATTGTACCATTATGGGTGAATGGTTGCCCTGCTCAAGATATGCCAGAGAAACAAGGGTTGGTTCCACCCAGCCTAGCAGTGACTAGACCTTGTGCAACTACATTAGCAGAATTCACAAAGCCCAGACCCCGCCCAAACATCTGCATTGAAGAATTTTTTCAGAACTTAGTTATTTCTTCGATTTATTCACTTCCTAGATTTCGAATATCAGAAAGTCAATATAGGGACTTCCACAAATCCCTAGGTCCCTCTTTCATAGCATCAGGCGACTACAACGCTAAACATACGTTTTGGGGATCAAGACTTATTACCCCAAAGGGTCGTGTTATGTTTGACACTATTTCAAAAATGGGCCTTAATGTAATCTCGAGTGGACAACCTACTTATTGGCCTACTGATCCGCAGAAGATACCTGGACCCTATTCCACAAACAACTTATCAACTTTGCACTTATCAAAATGCAATTTTTGGAAAAGTGATAAGTATTTCTGTTCCACAATTATCTTTGCAAATCTCACTTTTCACTAAGCAAATTTTTGCAAACACTTTGCAATTTTTGCAAAGACTTTGCACCTTTTGTAACGTCTTTGCGTTTTCTTGCAAAGTGAGTGTGAAAAGTGTTCCACAAAGCATTTAATCATCTTTGCATATCTGTCTTATAACACTTCACTTTGCATTTCTAAATATAACTTGTTAAAATGAGAGAAATGTAAGTATTTTTTTATTTATTGTAAATAATATTTTAATTTTATTAGTCGAACTATTTATTAACATAAAGATGTAATTTTGAAGTCAGGCTTAAATTCTTTTTATTCTGTCTGTTGAGGGAAAGTTTTTTATTAAAATAATGTAAAGGAAAATTTTCTGCATTTTCTGGATCGCTACATCCGTCTTCAGCATTCTTCGCATCCATCTAAGTAACACAGTTAATATAGGCATTAATTGCCTGAGTGTAACTTCTCTTTAAAAAAAAATAAAAAATAAAAAATTAAACATTTTCAATTACACATTACATGTAATTGTAATTATAATTAAACAATAATTATTATTACTTGAAGTTGAACAAAATTCAATTATATTCTTAACAATTTTCTGTTATTTGTAATTAATTGAATTTTTTCAATTACAATTACATTCAGTTTTAATGCAAATTTAATTAATTTTTTATTTAATTCAAATAAATGTTTCATTGAATCAATTAATACTTTGAATCAACTAAAAATTAAATCAAATCTATTGAAAATATTTTTTTCTGTGTACGAGTTTAAGTACTTTTATTTTCAGTCATGTTCCAAAATTTTTAAAGGGATGCACATGGGAGTATTACACATAAAAATCCGGACAAAATTAAAAATATTGATGTTAATCCAGCCGCACCCAAAATACACCTTTCTTTATCTACGATAATCGGTTTATCAAAAGGCAGATCCCAATCCTCTACTGACGCACATGTCGCACAACTTCAGTTGGAACCCAGTCATCGTACTCGCGCTCTCGTTTGTGTTTATCAGTTTTCTGTGCTAAATGGCTTCGTGTAGTAAATAACATGAGATTAACTATTCAATTATCTTTGCAAATCTCACTTTTCACTAAGCAAATTTTTGCAAACACTTTGCAATTTTTGCAAAGACTTTGCACCTTTTGTAACGTCTTTGCGTTTTCTTGCAAAGTGAGTGTGAAAAGTGTTCCACAAAGCATTTAATCATCTTTGCATATCTGTCTTATAACACTTCACTTTGCATTTCTAAATATAACTTGTTAAAATGAGAGAAATGTAAGTATTTTTTTATTTATTGTAAATAATATTTTAATTTTATTAGTCGAACTATTTATTAACATAAAGATGTAATTTTGAAGTCAGGCTTAAATTCTTTTTATTCTGTCTGTTGAGGGAAAGTTTTTTATTAAAATAATGTAAAGGAAAATTTTCTGCATTTTCTGGATCGCTACATCCGTCTTCAGCATTCTTCGCATCCATCTAAGTAACACAGTTAATATAGGCATTAATTGCCTGAGTGTAACTTCTCTTTAAAAAAAAATAAAAAATAAAAAATTAAACATTTTCAATTACACATTACATGTAATTGTAATTATAATTAAACAATAATTATTATTACTTGAAGTTGAACAAAATTCAATTATATTCTTAACAATTTTCTGTTATTTGTAATTAATTGAATTTTTTTAATTACAATTACATTCAGTTTTAATGCAAATTTAATTAATTTTTTATTTAATTCAAATAAATGTTTCATTGAATCAATTAATACTTTGAATCAACTAAAAATTAAATCAAATCTATTGAAAATATTTTTTTCTGTGTACGAGTTTAAGTACTTTTATTTTCAGTCATGTTCCAAAATTTTTAAAGGGATGCACATGGGAGTATTACACATAAAAATCCGGACAAAATTAAAAATATTGATGTTAATCCAGCCGCACCCAAAATACACCTTTCTTTATCTACGATAATCGGTTTATCAAAAGGCAGATCCCAATCCTCTACTGACGCACATGTCGCACAACTTCAGTTGGAACCCAGTCATCGTACTCGCGCTCTCGTTTGTGTTTATCAGTTTTCTGTGCTAAATGGCTTCGTGTAGTAAATAACATGAGATTAACTATTCGGACATGTATATAGGATAATTAGTACCAAATACTGAAGTACATATATTTTAACAATACTACATTTAAGGCTTATATCAACAGTATAAGCTAAACTGTACGTGGATCCATATGCTTGGTATCCCATGTCACCTACAGTTCACAAGATTATGACGCATGGCGCTCAAGCAATATCAAGTCACATTGTGCCTATCGGATAGCTATCATAGAAGGCTGCGTAGACTTTGGAAAAACATTTCCAAGAGTGGACTGCAATAGAGATATTTTAAATAGGTTGTTGCTGACATCTGATCCCTTCATCATCACGAAAACACTGAAGATGATGAGGACCAAACCACCTGATGATTCGGTCTCATGACTATCCTCTTGAGAACAAATCCTGTTTTAAGAGTAAATATTATATTTGTAACTTCTTGTTTTTAATAAATGTCTAATTATGATGAATTTTATAAAATGGTACAATAAAATATAAAATAATTTTGCCAGGTTTTTTATGTGAAATACTCCTATGTAGGATATTGAAAATATTTAAAATTTTTTTTAGTGTTTTTGTTGTAACTTGGTTAAAATATAAAAAACAGCTTACAATTTATTTAAAATAGTGAAATTTTATACTGACGCCACAAACGTGCTGTACATTCGAGATTATATTTCATCTGGTGGTATTTCTTAACAGAAACGCTTTAAGTAGTTCAAAAAGGTAGAAGGTAGCGCTGTGCGAACATACTATATGACGGCATGCTCATCCAAAATCAGTCAAGATTGTTTTCTTTATTTTTTATTGAAAAATTATTCAAACTCATAGCAAATAAAAAAAGTAAATTTAAAAAATACCAACTTAAAATTGCGGTCAGGTTATATGTTAAGACAACTACATATGTATGTGCCCGACATAAAATTAATAACTTGGAATTCAGAGCAAAACATTATTTCATCCAGCAAAAAGCCATTCGAACCTCTGTGCTCCAGTAAAACATATTGATAACGAATAATATTAACTTTATTTTTTATTTATTTTTGTAAATGACGTAACAATGACATCAACGTGTTAATGGTAGTGATAAGAAAAAGATTTTATTCAGGACGGGAATAGTACGAAACAATTTGTGTTTTAACGAACAGTAATGCTTGAACGATCGACTAAATTGCTTCATTAAGGTTTAAGAAAAAATGTACACATAAATGTTATCACGAAAATAAAATTTATAAACACAAGGAAATATTAATCAACACTTGGCTTTAGTATAAAAAAATTTAAATATAAAATTCACAAAAGTTAATAAAAAATATATTAATCAAAAATATATTGGCAAAAATGTGCAAGTAAAGAAAAAATAATTTTATATGGTTAGAAAAATGCAACGTGAGTTTTATAAAAAGTAAATAAAAATTTTCCTTGAAATAAATGAACTAAACTTGCTATATTTAAATATTTATAACAATTAAAGATAAGATTATTTTTGTTAAAATAATTGTCATTAAAGTTAAACGATTTTAAATATTTTCAAATTTAACTTCGTAAAAATTGAAAATAAATATATGTATTTCCTATAAACGATGACCGTGGGTCTATCTGGATTGATTAATGGCTGTCTTTGTAAACACTGACATACCGGATTTTGAGTTTAAATAATAAAAATCAACATTAAAGGTAAGATAGTAGATTTTTCTTTCTTCTGGAGCTTTTCAGATCATTGGTAAAATTTCGACTTTTTAATGAAATCATGATTTTTTGGTGAAGTTTAAGTTTTAATATATCTACCCTTTGTGAATTTCTCTTCTTTATCTTTTATTAATATATAATATAAATAGGAAGGCCAAAACCGAAATCCGTGTCCGAATCTCACACTCACCTACTTGGTATTCGTACCAACGTACAGTATTTAATTTTGCATAAAAAAATACCATTAATATGTTTACCATTATAATACGTTTAAATTGTCCAAATTTATCCGATTAATGTTTTGGTAGTTACCAACCGCACGCAGCTCTCGACTATTTTATAACAATGGGTACAACCTCACACTTAGCAAGAGCATTTCTGAACTTCGAGAAAGAGATTTTATCAAGGCACCCTCAATATCCATAAAGACGAACAATGCAGCGCCACCATTGAGAATTTCTCTCTCCGCAACTCTGACAAGTTCGTGGAAAGAGATCTTCTTGCTCCATAAGCATGTTGGTATCTACTCAAGGGCCTATCCGTCAGCGTGTAGTTTTCCAATCGGCCAACACCCTCTCCATTGTCATCCATAAGCGTCTGCAATGTCTCATCCACTGTCTGTCATTTGACCATAGCTTTTGTGAATGAGTCCAATCTTGGAGATAGGGTCTTCAGATACTATCTTCTGTATTCTACATTTTTTAGATGTATCCCTCATATTAGAGCAGAACTCCCTACACGTACTCCGTTTCCGAAAACGTATCGTTTTCTTCAGGTCTTTTTTCTGTCCTTATAATAGTGCCATGAGTTTGAATCTCTATCCCTCTGTACTGATTAAAGGCCTTCCTTGCGTCCTTTTTCATGGGTTCAAGTTCACCGTTCCACCAGGGTGTCGGATCCTTCTCATCCACTACTGTCAAGGAATAACAATATTCGATAGCTAGCTTAACTGAAGAGTTTAAAAGCTACACAGTACGCTCGATTTCGCCAGTGTTATGAAGTGCGTGGAATAAAGCACTTCCCATATGTCCCGAAAGATACATCTCATAACTGGTATGATAAGTATTCTTCGAGATTATTATACGTCTCCGTCTTCTGCCATACAGAATGTCAAATGAAACTGAACCGGTTTTCCACCTTCTGTCACGGATGTGGGCCTGGCGTCTCATAGGGAATATGTGCTGACGCAATAAGAAATGATCCCGATTCACTGCCTTTCATTACCACAGTAAGATCCGGCGAGCAGAAACGTTACATAGGTACTGCTTGTACACCATGCCGCACCAGGATACATTACCCTCTGTCTGTGAGTGGTCCAGATTGGCGGTTTGTTGAGACAGACCCCTGATGTTTTTATGAACAATCCAAGGTTCCTGTAGCAACGCTTTATCCAGTTTATCCTCACATAAGAAATGCATCAACATCGCTGAAACTGCTTTGCTGTGGTAAAGATTAAGTTGGTGTATACCTAGTTTTCCCTGGTAAGAGCCCACCAACTTCCCGGGTAGACCAATCCTTTCAGAGGTGCCGACCCCCAGTTTATCCTCACAAAAGCAAAGCATCAACATCGCTGAGGATGCTTTGCTGTGATAAAGATTAAGGTGGTGTATACCTAGTTTTCCCTGGTAGACCTCTCCTTTCAGAGCTGCCTACCCCCGCACCAAGTGCTGTTAAATTTTACGACGGCCTGAGTCCCCTGCTTTCTTGATGGCCTCTTAGGTAGCCGCAAAAGTGAAAAACTTTTGCGGCTACCTAAGTGCTATCTAAACGGTGTTAAGAATCAATCCTAGGAAGTTCATATGTTCGAGAAAGTTGTTTATTGAGATCTTAGGTTCATTTTCCTTGAATTTTGAACGGTTTGCTACCTATGGACTTGAACAGGGGAAAAAGGTAAAAAAATTTAATTTTTTATAGTTTTTTGCGATTTTGACCTTGAAGATGAAGTTATTAACAATTTTTGTTCTTTATGACAAGAGCTACAACTTTGCCTCAGAGAGTATATCAAAATTCTAAACGGTTTGCAAAATATGAGCTTGAGTAAATGATCATTTTTTTGCAAAAATGACATCGAGGCCCCACATCTTTGAGGGCCCAAAAAAAAAACCTGGAGGACTTTGGGCAAAACTGGGAGACAGGGGTCTTTTTTTTTGTCTTTTATCACGTAGTGGTGTCCGTATATGATTATTTTTTTCCGTGTTGCACTGTGTAATTGAATTGGATGGCTCTATTATTTTTCACACCTAAAATCTTGAATTTCGAATGTTTTTACGTTTATATTTCATTTTAAGTTTTTTTTTTTATCAAAACAGGTCTTTAGTATTTTAGTTGGTCAGTTGTTCGGTCACACAAACATAAAAACCTTAAAATTTTTAATGAAGATTTTTCTTTTTCGAAATATGTAGTAAAATGTGGCTCTATTTTATGGAGCACCACTGTATATTTTATTTTTTAAGGTTAAAGACTGTAAGTTTAAGTGTCAAGCTCTATATAAAAAATTTTAAATTTTCTCCTTATTTTCCTTTCCTTACTAAGGCTACCTAATTTATAATGCCTTAAATAGTAGTTTTCATAATTTTATTAGGATTTCTTTTTCTAGCATTAATTTACCTTAATGAAATGAAATTAACTTAACACTAGACAGCTGTTTTACGTACATAAACGTACATATTTTCTGAGTGCTTTAAAACAGCTGATTCAAGATGTTGGAGCAAAACTGCCATCCCTTCCTACATTCATACGTACAAACAAATCTTTATTTATTTGGATAAATGATTTATGATCTCTACATCTTGAATGCAGTTAAAGTTTCTCACATACTATTCCGTACGTGTGCGAATTTAAATATTTTTGGCACTTCTTGAATCTTTGTTAAGCTAGAAAACAAGAAGGAAGACATTTCATTTTTAGCAGATGTTCAAAGTTTTATTAAATAAAAAATGGAATAGAAGCTGCATACAAATTAACGAACAAATGAAATATCTAACGATGATTCTATGACTCGTTAAAATTCGATTTGAATTTTACCTGTAGTATGCCAAAGCATCCATGACATTATTCTTTTCTTTTAGCCTATTATGTTGTTGCCTGGAATCACTTTCACAAGCCCCTGTTATCATGTAAAAGGGTTTATCGTTAACTTATTTTATGTTTGTTGTTGGTAATTTGCTTGGAAAAATCATATAAAAGCTAAAAGACAACATTGAAATTTAAAAACTAAATGTCTTTTTTGGTTACTGGGTCCTAGATCCATACTCAGCCTTGAATGCAAAGTAATGATATACAAAGCAATTTTAAAACCAGTTTCGACGTACAATATACAACTGTGGGGAACAGCCAGTAATTCTAATATTGAAATTCTACAAAGATTTCAATCTAAAACTCTGAAATGCATTGTCAAAGCGCCATGGTTTATATCAAACAATGCTATTCATGATGTCTTATCAATTTTAATGGTTAATTTGAAATTAGAAATTTTAGCAAAAACTACATGGAGAGATTAAGTAATCACAACAACTTGTTGGCAATAATTTTGCTAGATGATACCAATGAAGTTTGTAGACTTAAAAGAAACCATATACTGGATTTGCCTTTTTACATTTTGTTTATATTTTTTGACTTTCTGAAGCCAAATATAATTTTAGAAAAATTCTATCTCTTACAGTTTTTTAGCTATGCAGTTATCAAAATAGGAAAATGTGGCTTTTTTGCACTCGAGGATTAAATATATTCTAATTCCAGTTCTAATAGCGCTAGAAAGTTGGTTAATCATGAACAAACCAAATTAGAACTGGAATTATAATATATTTAATCCTCGAGCGCATATGAAAAACGCGATATTTTTCCACTTTTATAACTGTATAGCTAAAAAACTATAAGAGATAACATTTTTTATAACCTTCACCACAGGTGGAAAGGGTATATATAAGTTTGTCATTCCGTGTGTAATTTCTACAATATTCATTTCCGACCCCATAAAGTATATATATTCTAGATCCTTATACATAGAGAAGTTGATTAAGCGATGTCCGTCTATCCGTGTTAGTGTTGTAATGTCATTTGCCAAGGCACCAGAAGAGGTACAAAAAATTTAAGCACACCAATCTGTCAGGCATAGTTTCAAAAATTTTGGTATTGCAATTCAGCAACATCGGATCATTCCTTTGGAGGCTGTGGGCCAAAAACCACGCCCACCTATATTTTTTGCACTTTTTTTTAATTTTTTTTTCGGCTTTAATGATTCTTTTTTGCTTTTTTTGTCAAATAAATATTAGACTGCGACAGTTAGATCGCAAGGAGTGCATA
Organism: Phasia obesa; assembly: GCA_949628195.1. NCBI lineage: Eukaryota > Metazoa > Arthropoda > Insecta > Diptera > Tachinidae > Phasia > Phasia obesa. The sequence goes on along the minus strand of OX451215.1, from coordinate 114,515,603 downwards.
CAGATCTCGGGGGATCAATAACCCCCTGCGAGGGGCAATTTTTGTTTGTTTTTAGATTGGTAGGGTTTTTCTGCTTTGATTTGTGTTAGAGACCTTAATAGAAAGCAATATACATAGAGGTAGCCAATGGACCCACAGGGTACCCACTGATAAATAGGAGTAGTTAAAAGGACCCCCAAGTGTCAATATGAGGAAACATTTTTTTTTGTAAGGATTTCTTTTTGCTTTAGTCGGACCATTCTAAGTCAATATAGATTGCAGAAAGGTCCAGGTTCAGTAAAATTAAAATTTTTTAATATTTACAAAATATTTTCAAAAAGATATTTTACAGAAAAATATTCGAAATAAAAATTTTTTAAAAAAAAAATTTTCTCATACGACTTTAAGTAAAGAGCCATCAATATGGATAATGCTGTACATGTTTGTATAAATAAAATCACCGTGATGAAGGGTATAGAAGATTCAACACGGCCGAATATAGCACTTTTACTTGTTAAAATTATATTTGGATTCAGAGAGTCAAGGAATATAAATAACAAAAGTTTCAATAAAATCTGAAGTAGTCATTTTAAGTGCCTTGTTGATTTGACGTGGAATTACCCTATACTTTAACGTTCTCAACTAAAATCAAAGTAACAACGGAAGAGGTTGACACAATTAGTACTTTGTTGACGGATATTAAATCAGAAAAGAAAACACGATAAAAGCTTTTTTCTCCATTTTACTCCATTAAATTAAATTATTTTGTTGTATTTTGTTTTATTTTTGCTTCCACTCAACCAAGGCGAATTCATACCAGGTGGAGTTGATAGCCCAGCTGATTGTTTTTTGCTCTCGTTTTTTTGCTAATGTCTTGACAAAAATACATTGTTTTATATCTGCTAATCTAATGTCAAAGTGGTTGTTTTGTTGTAGTTGTTGCTCTACTGCTTACACCTGGTATGAATTCGCCTTGCACTCAACACACAAATTTAATTTTGAGAGAGAGAAACAAAGAGAAACCAATTAATAGCTTTTAACGTACGTTAAAAGTTGCCCAACTTTCGTACTTTGCGTTGAAGGAGACGTACTGATTGTGACAACACTCATTAGAAAACTTATAATTTAACTTTCTTGTACGTTGAAAAAGACGACGTATAACGTATGACGGATTCTATGTGCCCCAGCCTTTACCTGTTTGTTTACCTATTCTTCTTCATGTTATAATGGATTTGTTTGCAAATGTGTGTTATATTGTACAGTGTCGTATTTTGAACTAAATTTGTAGTAAATTGAACAGAGTTGTATTTCATTCAAAATCGAATGTTACAATTTAATTTGATAAAACTGAAAAGAAAGCAAAAAGGAATAGCCCGCTACAATCCTAAATACTTTATATTTTCATAAAAAAGATGGCAAACTTGGCGGGTTAATAAGAAGAATTATGAAACAATGACAGAGTATTGTATAGGCAAGAGATATAAATGAGATTAAAAGCGAAAAAGAAGTGGGCAAGTGTAAAAGTTGCGAGAGTTAATTTTAAGTTAAAGTTTAACTTAAAAGTAATCAAATTTAATAAAGAAAATTTAATAAAAAAAACGTGAGTTCAATATTGTGGTAAATATGATTGTTTTTATTTGAACATAGTTTTTGTATGTAGCTGGCTATTTTCTCGGGAGGTGATGTTTCAGAGAATCGTCGAACATACCCTTATGCATCTGCAACAGAAAATAGCCAGGTAAGAGTTTTATTGCTAACACGGAAATGAGAAATTTTAAGTGATGATAAGAAAGTTTCATATGGAAGAAAAATAATACTCCCGGGACGAACACCTGCCGCAAGATTTGAAAATTAATAGGCACAATAATTTGGCCGCAAGAAATAAAATCAAAGATAGATTTTTAAGTCAGAGCCAAGGGGCAAGAAAAAAAAACAATTTAAATAAATTAAAAGTTAATGTTGTGTAGTTGTGATTTTGTGCAACCAAATTGTAAGATTAGAGTTCACTGTATTAGTGTATGTGTGTGTTGCTTTTGTTAAATTATGTATATGTATCCCTAAACTGTCATGTAAAATATGTACATATATGTATATAAAAATTAATGAATATTAGATTCACCCTTAGTGCTCAAGATAGTTGCGATAAAAATGTATAAAATTGATAAGGGAACTCATTTAGGTGTGAAAGCTTAGTTTGATTTTAGAAATGCGTTTTTGTTTAAGAATACAGCTTGAGGACTAAACATAATAAAAAATAAAATAAAATCTCAACTTTTAAGACAAAATTTTTAGAAATGTTTTATATACTTATATACATATTTTATGTTCATTTATCGATTTTTTTATAACTGTTTTCATTTTATGTATATTTTGTTATTGTTTTGTTTATATGTATATATTTATGTTATTTTTGTATTTAATAAAAAAATTATAATTTTAATCAGAATGTAAAATCTTTCTTGTATATTTGGCTAAAGAAATAGGCAATGATGGAGAGGTAAGTGAAGAAGTGGTTCAGTTTTTATTGTGGGTCGTATAACAAAATTTGAAAGGAAGTGCTACGACAAGGTTGTGAGGGCTAACGAGACGTGCATCTGTCTCGGGATTCTTTGTGTGGTATAGTTTGTATAGTGTCTGTTAGTTTTGTTGTATGTTTCTTTATTTTTATTAGTTAGGATACACATGGCGAGAAGGGTTAGAACCCCCTGAAGAGAAAAGAACAAGAGCTAGACGGAAACCTCGCCAGTCCAACCTGTCCGTAACAAATTATACAATTTAAAACCCTACTCACAAGCTATTTGACTTACAATTTATTTCCATAAACTTTAAGCGATACAAGGGAGCCTTGTATATTTCGTTAAAATCGGTTCAGGCAACAAAATTTGTTTGCAAAGGCACACATTTAAATAAAGCGAGCATTGTTTAAAAGAAACGAATGATTTTATATGTAACGGAGTGCCGCGGCGATGAAAAACAATATAGCCCAGTCGCATTTTAATTCTATAATATGCATTACATAAAAGTTTATACGCATTTTGGCTAAAGTTTTTACTTACTTTCTCATTTCATTCAGTACCAATTACATATTTTATTCAGTAAAAATTAGTTATCATAATTAAGAAAATTAATCTAAGTTGAAATTTAATATATGACTGTATTTTTAATATCAAGTGCTCACTTCCTTAAAAAGAGACCCGTTTTCACTTATTCGAAGTTCTTATTTATAATTGAAAATTCCGGATAAGTGAAATTAAATCGTTTAATTTTTCATTTGCGCTTAACCGAATTCGAAGATTTTTACTTAAATTTTAGAAATTAAAAGGAAATTAAAACAGTTAAGTAAAAATCTTAAAACAGAAATTTTGTTTTCGAGACTCCTTCCTGTATGTGCAAAATAATTTTATTATAATTTTATTTTGCACAACAAAAAAAAAATACTTTTAAGAAAAGTTTTTTTTTTAATATTGTTAACAATATTTTTTTAAAAAAGGTAAAAATCCGTTTCAGAATTTTTATCGATCTGCTTTAAAGCTTTCGCACTTCAATGATGAGTACAAGGGTCTTGAAATAGTCGTCTTGTTTGAAATATATCTTAAGTTGTTTGAAAATAATAAAATGATTTAAAACGGATTGAAGCAGAGAATTTGAGATTGAGAAAAAATATGGAAACCATTTGAAAATTACGAAAGCATCTTACAATTATCTCTATAGATTTTTTGCAAGCATTCTGTAAGGTGTGTATTCATTCCGTTTTGGATCAACTTGTCGAGTGGAATGTAGGACCTAAATTATTAAACTACGTATTACAGTTTATGACTAAAAGAAAAAATTCGGTAAGAATAGGAAACCAGTATTCTTCCCCTTGCCTCTGGAGAATGGAATCGCTCAGGGTTCCGTGATTTTATTTCTCATAGCATTTAATAAACTTTACTGTTTGATAGCCGTGTATAAAGATATCCAATCGAAGATAGCGAATCGAAGGAAAAACTCCAGTTCTATATCTAAGTATTGTTGAATTCACAACCTCCCTTGTATCGCTTAACAGCTTTTAAACAGGATTTTAAATTGGAGAATTGCATCGTCTTTTGCTTACTGTCAAAATATAACAAATATTTTCATAATCAACGTTGTCATTGTTGGATTTTTCCTCTCAAATTTGGTAGACATTGTTGGGATTTTTAAGATAGTTAGGCTATAACTAATTTTGGTAGGTTTGAATATAATACTTTTGAAACAGTTTTATGGTAAAAACAACTATTTATACAAAATAAATAAACTAGAATAGCGCAACTTATGTAATTATTAATTACAATGAGTATTATTATTTAAAAATCAAGTTTATTCTCTCCATACTCTTATAATACTGAACTTAAAACTACAAAACTATATTATATTTTTTGTAAGTATTATTAAATTAAACTTAAATGGTTTTTACAGTTTTTATTGAAAAAGAAATTAAATACAGTGATAAAAAGTACTTTTTAGTACGAAATCATAACTCGCACGACAAATTAGAAGTTGACTTATTAGAAACGTCGAGTTCTCTAGAGTTCTAAGGCAGATAGGAAAATAATTGAATAAAAAATTGCGGGAAATCTGTTCTGTACACCCTATTAAATGCATATTCCGAGTATGTCATACAATGTGCCTGTTTCTAAAGGTAGATATTGTTACAATTGTTAAAAATTGGGTTGCATTGAAACAGAAGTTTTAACCGCGCTAACCTTTGCAAGCCTAATTTTGTAATTAATCTCTCCAAAAATTCCATGTTTACCATATTTATACTCAAAAATAACATTTATTTTTAACTAAGTTGAGTAATTTTATAAAAAGAATTTGGTCATTACATAATACTGAAATTGATTGAAAAATTTAAAATTATAACATAGATACATACAAAAAATTTTTTAGCTGAAAAGCTGATATGTGAAATGATCAAAATTTTAATTCGAAAGCAATTTTTAAGTGAAATTAAAAGTATTAAATTTTATATTGAATTACTAAATCAAAATAACTCTAAATTCGATGTTATGCATGAATAACAATTTTTACAAATAGAAAGTTTCAATAGTTTAAATATTGTGCAAACTTTACAATTTTGCTTCCCATTTTTTACTAAAAGCACTATAACTATAAAATATTAAATATGAAGTAAAATAAGGGCACCGGTAATTACTTACATATTACGAAATTTTCATAATTTAATCAAATAAAAAACTTAGTCCCAGGCATGGTCTCGATACAATATTTTTCAAAGCAAATTATTTATTTTATTTTATTTATTTATTTATTTATTTGTTATCCCATACAACAAGACATTAAATCTTATAAATTACAGTATAGGATTAGTTAAATTAATTATTTTTTTTTTAAAGCAAAATATAAAAAATTGTTATATAATAAAAAAAATGTAGAAAAAAGGTTAAATTAAAGTTTAGGAACAATAAATATAACATTAAACATTAAAAAAAAAAAAAAAAATGATGAAGTTATTGAAAAAACAATGTATGGCCCTTTTAAAATGCATTGCGTTACTTATAAATTGTATTTCTGGGGGTAACGAGTTCCAAAGACGGATAGAATTGGTATAAAATTGGCATGATGATGTTAATGTGCGTTATCTAACATGAAGTATATTATTAGACCTTTGAGATCTAGTGAACGAAAGACGCCCATAGAGATACATAGGTACACGTGTGTAAATAATTTTGTGCAACAACATCAGTGATCGTATTTTCAATAAGTTAGTAAATGTAACTCCGTATAAATTTCTTTGAAATGGTGTAACATGGTCAAATCTCTTTATGCCATGCACATATCTAATTATAGCATTAAAGGTAGTTTCGATCTTTCTGATGCTCGTGGAATCACTACTTCCAAATATCTCACAACCGTATAGCAGGGTTGGCATTATATACGTCTTTGCAAGCAGTATACGTATTCTCAAGGGTGTGAAATTTTGTGTTTTCAACAATGTTCGCAAAATAGCATATACTCTACCAGAAGCTGCATTAATTTGGTCATTCCAGGTTAGGGTGTTGTTAAATATTAAGCCAAGATTCTTCGCTTTTTTTACGATATCAATTCTTTGGTTGTTCAATACTACTTCCGGAGAAAAACTTAATTTAGATGATTTCCTGTTAATAACTAAGCATTTTGACTTGCTTGGATTAATACAGAGGCCATTTGCTGTGGCCCATTCATGTACACGTTCAAGATCAAGGTTCAGTTTACTCACACAATCGTCAATATATTTATCAGGAGCACTTATATAAATTTGAATATCATCAGCAAAGATGTGTATATTGCAATGCAATAACTGTTTGGCTAAATCATTTATATAAATAGTGAAAAGTAATGGTCCTAGTATGGAACCTTGCGGAACACCTTTTGTAACTTGGATCGATCGAAATGTGATGTTGTTTGCAAATACAGACTGTTTACGATTCGTAAGATATGAGCGTATTAGACGTACTGAAGAAGCTGAGAAGTTAAAAAAACAATCAAGCTTTTTGCAGAGAATCTCATGATCAACCATGTCGAAGGCTTTCGAATGATCCAGAAGAACAAGCAATGAAACATGACCGCTATCAATATTATTTCGTAATTCCTCAGAAACATCAATAAGTGCACTAATACAGCTATGTTTAGGTCGAAAACCAGATTGTAGATCAGTTATTAAGCTGTAATCATTAATATATTTGTAGATCTGCTTATGCAAAAGTCTTTCAAATACTTTAGAAAGGTATGGTAGAATTAAAATTGGGCGAAAATAGTCATTAGCTTTAGGTATAGGTATTACTTTAGCATACTTCCAGTTCTCAGGAAAGCTGCTTTTTGTGATATTATTAAAAATGTAAGTAATATAAGGAATCATAACTGGTAGGATAAGTTTAAGAAACTTCGGTTGGATATTGTCAAAACCAACAGCATTTGATTTGATATCCAGACAGCAAGAGAAAACATCATCTTCAGTAACACATTCAAAATTAAATAAAATAGACGTTGCAGGGATACCAATGTTGTAGTCGTAGTAGTTATTATTCCTTTGTACTAGTGGAAGAGTGACAAATTTTTTGTGTAGAACTTCAACTTCAACTCTAGGTTCCTCCGGTGATTTAGATTTGCCAATGCCCATCTTACGTATATTTTTCCAATTTTGTTTAGAGTCAAAACAAGAACTGAAGATTCTGGAATAATAAGCAGTTTTAGCGCTCTTTATTTTGCAATTTACCAGCTTTCTTGCATTACAGTATTCCTCATGAAAATCATTTGTCTTGTAACGTTTCCACCGAGCAAAAAGTTTATCTCCTTTGAGGATAGCACTTTTGATTTCTGGATTGAACCATTCATTCCTCCTGTTTGTGTGCGATACTGTTTTTAAGGGCACAGTTGTTTTTCAAACGTGATCTAGTTTTTCTTCAAGAAAATTTAGTTGACATTCAATAGAAGGCATAAAATAAATAGATTCCCAATCAATGAAGGATAACTCAAGATTGAGAGCTTCATAGCTCAAGTGCTTAAAGTCATAGTAAGTGTAGGTACTTGTGATCTCTTCCAATATAAAATCAAAGGCTAAGAACATCATATCATGCTTAGAAAAACACGGCATACTGAGCTGATCATACAATAATACTTTATCCTCACTGCTGACAAAAATAACATCCAATAGGGAATTAGAAGTAGAGTGGTAATAAGTTGGTAATGATGTATTGGTAGGAGATAGGCCAATAGCTTTCATATCGTTTACTAAGTGATTTTCCGCCAGAAAATTTGAATTAAAATCCCTACAGAAAATAATACTCTCATATCTCAGTAAAACATCTTGAAGATTTTGAAAAAAATGTCTGTACAAATGCTGCTATGAGGCCTCTAAACACAGCCAATAACAACTTGGTTGTTGAAAGACGTGACTTCGATGAATAAATATTCAATTTCGTCACTTTGATCTGATTTGCAACATATTTTACTCTTAATACCTTCTCTTACATATATTGCTACTCCACCTCCACGAGAGATTCTGTCACACCGGTATAATCGAAAATTTTTTAGATCAAATAGAGAATCTGGGTCAGCTTCGTTCAACCATGTCTCGGAAACACACGCTATGTCGACTCCTGAATTTTCAAACGAAATTCATCCATCTTGTTATTTAAACTCTGGGCATTTATATGGCACACATTTAATCCAGATCTCTGCTTCGAAAGAATACGTAGCATGTTATAGCCCACATCTTTGGAACTGAAGACTATATTATCTATATATTGGTTCATAAGCAAAATTTATTGATTTGGCAATGAACGATAAATTAAAAGGGCTAACATCAAAATTTTGGTAATATATAACAATTAATAAATGACCACAGTACTAATTTTATAATATAACATAAATTCAAATCAAAATCAGTTACAACAGAAAAAAATTTAAAATAATAAAGTTTAGTGAAGTACATTAGGATTATCAGTGCGAAATAAATTATCTAAATCATCCAACTCATTGATGAATTCAACTCGAACGGGTTTTTCATCTCTACCAAGCTTAACGTAAACCAGTCCACGCAGGGTGAATACAGAAAATAGTTTCTTAGTTTTCTTAAGACGCGATGCAGACTGCAGTATCTTATGATTTGTCGAAGTTAAATTCTCATTAACGTAAAAAGGACGTTCGTTTCCAAGTCCAATATGACATAGCATAAGGGGTGCCCCAGTATTCTTTCTGAACCCTGCAAGTGTTTTAAGAACAAAGTTTTTGCCATACGATGAAAATAATCTAACCATTATAACAGGTTCAGGGGAAAACGAATTGCTTTTGTTATTCTGGTTTTGAAGACGATATATAGATTTTATTGCAGGGGTGTTGATATTTATTAGTTGACAAATGCTTTCAAAGATGTTAAGAAGATTTTCATTTTTATTGAACGGGATACCATTAATGCGTAAATCAGTTGCAACTACAGAGTTTTCTTGACGCTGCATTTGAGTTTTTAAAGTTTGAACTTCAGGTTTAAGACTCATTATGTCGTCTGCGACTGTTTCCAATTTAGTTACACGTTCATTTATATCTAATATGTCACTCTTAAGCTCCATGAATTTCTCATCAAGCATTATTTTCATTCTATTCTCGCTTTCTTTAAGCATTGTTTGAATAGAGTCTGTCATTTTTTCAAATCTCTTATCTATCAGATTAAGGCCCATTATTATAACTTGCCTTTAGCTAAAGCGTAGATTTTGTTGGAGCGATAAGTAGATTTTCGTTATAATAATGAGGATAATGATCATTGCTATAACTTGTCCATATAGTACGTGATAGTTAAAAGTGGTTTTAGCTTACTTTTAATAACGAAAAACTATTTATCACTCCAACAAAATCCTAACTTTACCTAAAGGCAAGTTATAATAATGGGCCTAAGTAGCTTAAAAGGGGAATCATTTGACGATAAACGAGGTGTTTTAATAGAGTATTCAAAAAGAGAGTTTGGAATAGATTCACGGGTTCTCTTAGGTTCTCTACAATTTGGAGTTTTACAATTGTTTTCAGTTGCATCAGTTGTACTTTGAATATAGCTGATGTTGTTGTCGTGGGTGTTGTTGTTTCGGGAGCTGCTCTCAGACATTATTAATAATAGTTTATTTTCTTTTTGTCGTTATTTGTTTACGATACAAAACGTTCATATATTGCTGTTTTTTTTTAGTTTTTGTTTTATTTGAAGGCAAGTATCTTAATAATTGTTATTGTTTCAATTTATTAATTATAGAGAGTGTTTATTTTAACCAGTTAAGTTATTTTATTATTGTTTAAAAGCAAATTTTTGGGTTGGCACTTTTATGATTGTTTTATTTTAAGATCAGGATTATTAAAAAAGGAACAGTTAAATGTAAAAATTATTTATTTTATTGCAGAAAGAAAAAAGAAAAAACAAAACTGCAGAGCACATACAAAATACGTGTTATGACGACGACAAAAAAAAGCAAAACAGACATAAACTATTGTAAAAAAAGTTGGCGATAAACCATATAAGATGATAATAATAAACCGTAATAATACGACAATAAATGATCTTCATTTTTTAAAGCTAATAGATTGGACTTAGTAAAATTCACTTGACTTGGACTTGGTTACACAAGAATATAACACGGACACCCACTTAACATAGACAAAAATTAATAAATTAATTATTTAGGCTTAAGTTCTTAATTATAAAGAGATAAAGAAAAATTAGATGCCAGCAAAGCAGAATGCATTTTCTAGACAGCTACGTCCGTCATCAGTACTCTTCGTATCGATCTACCCGGTAGTTTCAATTGTTATTAATTTTCTATTTAAACAAACTTATCAAAGAAATAGAATCTGAAAAATTTTTATTTTACATTATACATATTTCATAGAAGATAGAGCTTTTTGAAATTGTTTTACACTTGTAAACTCTATTTCTTTTTTATATTATACTACCAAGCAAACATTTTTCTTTATTTTTATTCTTTTTATATATTTTCTTTTATTTCAAAATGGTATATATCTGTCTTGCTATTAGCTATCCTTTGGTTAGCAATTAACAACAACTAGATATTTTTTATTTTACAAAAATTATATGAATTTTATTTGAACTATTTTTGAATAAATAAATTAATTATTTAGGCTTAAATAAAAATAGTACAAATAAAATTCATATAATTTCACAGAGCGGGCACGGCTTTGACATTGTTAACTTCAACACTATTGTGTTAATAATCAAAAATATACATTTGTAAAATAAAAAATATCTAATTGTTGTTAATTGCTAACCAAAGGATAGCTAATAGGAAGACAGATATATACCATTTTTAAATAAAAGAAAATATATAGAGAATAAAAATAAAGAAACATGTTTGCTTGGTAGTATAATAAAAAAAAGAAATAGAGTTTACAAGTGTAAAACACTTTCAAAAAGCTCTATCTTCTATGAAATATAATGTAAAATAAAAATTTCTCAGATTCTATTTCTTTGATAAGTTTGTTTAAATAGAAAATTAATAACAATTGAAACTACGGGGTAGATCGATACGAAGAGTACTGATGACGGACGTAGATGTCTAGAAAATCAATTCTGTTTTGCTGGTATCTAATTTTTCTTTATCTCTCTATAATTAAGAACTTAAGCCTTAATAATTAATTTATTTATTCAAAAATAGTTCAATTAAAATTCATATAATAGACAAAAACTCTTATTATGATTGCAGTGCAATCCAATCCACAACATTTTTTGGTAGAATGCCAGATATTTAATATAATACGAAAACAAATTTTCCAAAACACCGACCCATTATTATTATCGAATCCTTCTTCTAACATTATTTAGACAATTTCCCAGTTTCTGAAGAAATTTCATCTATTTGATAAAATGAACTTTCTACTTTAACCCTTAATGAACTAATTAAATACAATTGTGCATATCGCACCCTAAATACAAAAGGGTCACAACTCAAAATTTTCCGAAACTGTCTTTTTTCCATAAATTAATTCTGAGTACATAAATCTAACTACTGCAAAAATTTCTTTCACATCACTACACATCACTACTACAGTTATGCCTATTTTTATGTTAAGTATGTTGCTTCTGCACATAAACAGTTTTTTGACCCTTTTGTATTTAGAGTGCGATATATATGATAACGAGCTGTAAAGCTGGGGGGCAACTGCTTCATTCAACTCCATTTTCATAAAATAGTTTTTTATTGAAAAATATTTCTTTGGTGATAATCAACACAAGCAAAACAAATACCAAAATTTATAATATGTACTATACAGTGGCAACTCAATTCAGCTTTTTCTACAAAAAAATTTTTTAGTGGCAACTACGTATAAAAACAATTTTGTTCGAACAAAAATTTTGTCCAGACAAAATGGGTGAATGCAGCTTAAGCCTAAGATGTCATTGCTTTTTGTATTTACATTTAATAACATAAATACATATGTATGTTAAAAGTCGTCATTCTGCTGCTGATTTTTTCATTACTTTTACATTTACAATTATTAATATGTCATAGGTTGATATCATTCTGAATGCGAGACTCAAAAACTAATTTAAAAAGGCAAGCAGAAAATGCCCTCTTTTGTGGAGTTATTTGTAAGTTTTAAGGTGGAATTTCACCAGCAGCCTGGAAAATTTTATTTTTCTATATAAATGGCAAAGGAAAATATATGTTTCGGAACCAGTTTTCAGAAGTCATTACTGAATTATATCAGAATCTTAATCATTTAGATTATCCTAAACTGGGGCGAAGTGAGTAAAGAAAATAAGCATTGACATTTTAGAAGAAACATATGAAAATAAACTTGCACAAAAATTGAAAAGGAAGAAAAATCATAAGAGGATTTGGAAAGTTATAGGAATAAAAAAAAACTAAAGATTGTTAACGGATGCCTAGAAAGAAGTGTAAAAGATATTTTTTTTTTATTTTCTTTCGTATTTTAGGTATTTCAACATTGTTCAAAATTTCAACAGTATTGGATTATTCACCGAACTCGATTTATTAACTTTCTTACCTAAAAAATGTTTATAACAAAATCTTTATTCATTAAAAACTCTAAAATTATTGCATTTTTGTGTATTTTAGCCTAAATGGGGCATCAATCTTAAAAAAAAGTTTTCCTAAGGAATATATAAAAATAAAACGTAGTTTATTTGTTGAAGCTTTAATATTCTGTAGTATTCTTCCATTAACAAATACTCTACACATTGTATTTTTTAAAATTTTATTACTTATAGAGTATTTTTGGCTTTTCTAAAATTAGGAAAAAGTTTTCTAATGATTTGGCCTAATCATCCAGTGAATAACGTATAGGAACTAGCTTTTCCCCCAACAAATAAATTGCATTGTTATAAAATATTAGGGGTAATTAGCATAATATTAAATAATTAAAAATCTTATCCAAATTCACAATCTTGTGCAAATGGTCTTGCATCGTAGCATTTGCAACATTTTATTGGATAATTTTACAACACACTAACAAAATATGTACATATATAGAAATGCAAATGCTAAACATTGGGAAATAAACAACACCTAAAACCATAGTTTTTATTTCCTAGGCATTTGCAAACTGACAGCTGACAGTCAGTGTGACCAGTGCCTCGTTTCTGTATTTCTCACATCTCTTAAATTTTGGCTAGAAGTGAGTAAATTAACAGAAAAACGATAGGAATTGAAACAAAAATTGAGTTTTCTCACACAACTGTTTCTGTATATAAGTCATGTGAGAATTACCTGTCATTTGAATTTTTAACGAATTTTTATTGGAAAAATGTGAGAAAAGTGTGTCTGCATTCAAATTATGTGAAAAGTTAACCACAAGAATTGTCAAAATAACTCATTTTTAAAAACGACGTGAGAACTTCAATTTAACAAAATTTATTTTATTGTGATTTTTATAGTTTGTTGTTAACATTGTTTGTTTTGTTTTGTTATCGTGGTTTAAAATTAATAATAACTTAAAAGAATTTTATTCAAAAATAATAGACAATTTAAAAGTTTGTTGCCAAAAACTTCCCCGACAATATGGATGGAACAACTGCTATTGAAGCCACTAAAAAAACTGACGTTAAGGTTGAAAGTGAGAAAATTATTGTATGAATTTTTAATTTAATTTATTCTATATTTAGAAAATTGAAAGAATTTCAAAACTACAAAAGCAAAAGCTAGTGAACTATATGTCGTCCAATTTGGAATTTGCAAGAGGTCAATTTGCCGGAATAAATGCCAACTCTAATTACAAAGAGCAATGGGAGTCACTGCGAATTTCTCTTAACTCTTTGGGTAGTGGAAAAACGGTGGATCAATGGAAAAAAGTAAGTACCTGCATACAGTCTGCCAAGAAAGTTATTTTAAATAGCGACATAGCTGACACTGATGAAGTATTTTCAAACACTAATGCAAATTTAAATTTGTGGTTTTCTTAGTGCAGGATAGATCTTAAATTGGGCGTTAAAAAGACCATCAACTCAAGAAGAAAATTTATGAACCGGACTGGGGATGGCAGTTGGGCCGATGTTCCTCGTGATTTGAACCCACTAGAAGAGCAAATTCTGCAAATTATGACTGTTGATGCTGTTGATGGTGACGCATGCACTCCGGAAAGTCCTATTCAATTGGAAGAACAATTGGAGGTACATAGTAACAGGTTTTTTATTAATTTCTATGGTTAATGCACCAGTGTTTTTTTTAGGAGTTTGAAAGCATTGAATTTTTAGAAGAAGAGGAAGAATCGCTTGCCACACCAAATAAAAAAAACAAAAAAGCAGTTGAACTCATGTGAAGATCTGAATACAACTACTTCATTTAAATTATTGCAAGGCGCAAAGCTGCCATTATTACCAACCCCTAAATCAACATCAAAATACCTCGACGCATTGGAAGAAGCAAGGAATATGCAAAAAACTTTGATAGATAAGTTAAATACAATTGAAAAGCAAAATATAGAAATTTTAGAGAAGCTCGATAAAATAATGGGTACTAATTCTCTATCGTTATTATAATTTTAGTCTACAACTTATTCATAGTTATAATTGTTTTTATTATAAACAAAATGCCACAAATAACTAACTTAAAGTTGCAATAATGGCACTAAACAGTACAAGGTACAAAAAGTACAATGAATTTATTTACATTTGTTTTTTATACTTATAGTTGTTTTTTATTTAAAATAATCAAAAACTTTCAATTTTAAATGAATTAATTAATTTTTTTAATAAAAAAGAATATGTTCATAAAATTTGAATTATTATTTTTTTAATATTGAAATTTTATTTGCTTATGCAGCTATTGAAACCAATTGTTGAGCAGTTTTCATTCTGTTTCTTGAACCCTACTGATGATTTGGTTAGCGCCAATGAAATGTATATAGGCAGCTGAAGGAACTCACAACGAACAGCTTAACTTTTTTTTTTAATTATTATTATAAACTGTTAGGAACTTCTGCATATTGTAGCTTTTAACCGATCGCGAATACGATAAGCTTCACGAAGTGGTTCCTCTAATTCCTCATCAGAATTGAAATTATTAACGTTATCTTCTATAGAAATTTCGAAATCTTCTGGGATAAGCCCATGTTCTTTTCTAAAATTATGCAGAACTGAACAGGCATTTACGATTTTTCCAGACATTTGGGGTGTTGTGTGCAATCCAACTGTCAGACATCTAAATACCGCTTTCAGTACACCATTTAATCTTTCAACACAGTTTCTTGCTTTAGCATGAACTTTGTTGAATCGTTTTTCATCGTCTGTTAACGACCTATATGGTGTTATCAACCATGGGCGCAAAGGATAGCCGGAATCACCTGAAAAAAATTAATTTTTAATTAAAATGAAAAAAAATGTTTTTGATACATACCTAACAACCAGGAGTTGTTGCTTCTATCAAAACCTCGCAAAAACGCCAAGAATTTTTAAATTGTGGTCGCAAATCTTATGGATAATTTAAAAATTAATGTAAAAGCGTATAAAAAATTACTGCAAGAACTTACTAATTGAACATTTTTGGAGTGATAGCCTTTTCTATTTAAATAACAGGCCTCAACCTCTTGTGCCGGCTTTTTAATTCGTACATGTGTGCAGTCTATGGCACCTATAACCCCGGGAAATCCAGTTTCTTCATAAAATCTGAAAAAAGAAAACTTTAAATCATTGAAAGAAATTAGTTTACATTTTTATGTGTATAATTTTTTTACAATTTCACTTTTGTTTTATAGCATCGTATTCGTTAACTGATGGAAAGACAATCCATTTAGCCATTAGTTTGCGTTCTAGTATATCAGCAACTTCATGAACACATCGGCAAACAACGCTTTTGCTTACGGAAGCAGTAAAATCCTGTCCAATATCCCTGTAAAATGAACCAGTAGCAAAAAAATGCAATGCGGTGCACATTCGTATGGGTTGGGGTATGAACGTTTTCTTCACTCCCTTGGTCATATAGGGACTTATATCGTTGAAGAGAACAAGAGCTGCGTCTTTACTCAAACGATATATATCCCTAAATCGCTGTTCCGGAATGCTGAAGGGATCAATTGCATCCCTCAATTGCTGTCGATAAACACGTAGCATGTTCCTGCGATCGTTCCTTTCAGCCACCACTAACACCAAAGAGTACATTTTTTATGTCTTTTATTTTATTTATTTTTATTTTATTTAATGTTTGTTTAATTTAAAAAAATATTATTTGTTTTTCACTTCTTTTGTTTTCTTTTTGCGTTGACTTTTAATATTTTCTTGACATTGGATTAATGGAAAAATTCCAATAAAAACGTGACTGGTGTTGCTAGTTTTCACATTTAGATACAGACACACTTTTTTCTCACAAAGTGAGAAACGATGCGATTTTTTGTTTCACAGCTTTTGTGAGAAATTTTTCGATGTGAGAAATACAGAAACGAGGTACAGCAGGTCTAAAAATATTTTGCAGCTAAAACTGGTTTAAAATAATGCAAAAAAATGCAAAAGAGATTACAAAACGCTAAAAAATAATGCTAAAATATAAAATTTATAATTTCAATGATTTTATTCCTTATACACTATTTATTTTTCATAAAATTGCTTTATAATATATCTTTTGAATAAAACAAAACTGATTAAAAGACAATAAGGGTTTTTTACCCCTAAAAACTGAACAATGGATATGTCTCTTTATTTATGAATAACTGTTAAAATAAAAGGTTTTCAGGATTTAGCAATAAATAAATAATTTTTTGCTATGAAAGGACAAATATTTTGTTCATACAAACTTTCAACCCACAATAAGGCGTTTGTAGTTTTTTAAAGGTTCAATTCAAAGTTTACCTAAAACTGTACTTTGAGTGGCTCCTTTTCATTTCTGAAGGTTTTAATTCCATGTACTCATCACTAGCTGTGTTCGATTCTGCTTTGAAAGCAATCTACACCAAAGACCCATACTATTTTAGTGCTTCAGTTATGGTTTATGTATTTACTTTATATAAAGGGGCTCATCCCTACTAAAATATGCCGCTTTCAAAAATAAAAGGCGCCCTAAATTTTTCAATTTCAATTTCAATTTTATTGAGACTTTTAAAAATAGATTACAAAATTCATGATAAGTCAGATAAAAAAAAAAAGAAGTAACTTAAAACTGTAAAGTATTATTTTAATAAACATAAAATACATCAATAGTATAAATGAATAAACGCTACATGCTAATGCTAATTGGTATGGTAGAGTATTTTAAAACAAAAAGATAAACATAGAATTATAATGCTCAAATATATAATAAAAGATAACATAGACCGTTAACATCTCAAGTTAGAAACTTAAAACTACCTAAAACTAAGATTAAAACTAAAACAACAAACAAAACAAAAAAAAAACTTATATACAACGTTTATATATATACACACATATATACATATACACCTATGTACAGATATACACACATGCATACAAATATACACAAACATATACATACATATACGCGTATTTACATATGTATATATTAGCCTCTGTTAGAGCCAGAAAGTGAGTGAGAATAAAACTCCGGTAGACGGTACTCAAAGACGTTATCGAATGAGTTAGATTCCTCAAGCAAAACTCCAACTGGTGATAAATATAAGGTGTTTGACCAATTAAAACCAGATTGGGAATTAAATACTTCCCTCAATAGAATGTTTTCGTGATTTTCAAGACGATTTATAAACTTTCTAAGCAAGGCTAAAACGTATGAGGAAAGTGGTTGCACATTAGCCTTTTGGTAAATTACATTATTAGAATATCTTTTGACATAGTTTTCAAAATTAGTATTAACACAAAGTCTCAAGCAATTACGTTCAAAGATCTCTAGTTCCTTCATAACCGACGGGGAAATGGAGAACCATATGGGAAACCCATACAGCAACGCTGAACGGATACAAACCTTATAAAGCAAGAGCTTTGACCCTTGATCAAGGTGTCTATTTACTAACAGTTTGGAAAACATACCCTTAATACGTTGACACTTGATCTTAACAATTCTTGCATGTTGATTAAACTTAAATAGCTTGTTTAATGTTACCCCAAGATACTTTATATTTTCCTTAAAGGATATAACCGTATTGCGTAAAGAGAGATTCAATCCTTTACTTAATTTAACTACATTACGGGGACCTTTACCAGATGCATTACGGAAACAAATTGCCTCCGATTTAAGAGAGTTAATTTTAATACCCCAATTATCATAATAATTGTCAATTACCATAAGATGATCATGAACTTTTCTTAACGCGACTTCCGGATTTTTATCATGCGCATAAATTAAAGAGTCATCCGCATATAATAAGCTTTTGGATTCATTAAAGATGTGTGGAAAGTCATAGACAAGGATGTTATATAAAAATGGGGCCAAAATTGCTCCCTGTGGAACACCACAAAAAATGCTGCCTAAATCTGATTTAGTATTATTGATTTCGACAAGAAAATTTCTGTCCTTAAAAAAGTTAAAAAGAATTTTAACAATAAAAGCTTCACAGCCTATCCTCATAAGTTTAAAAATAATACCTAAATGATATGCTCGGTCAAAAGCTTTTTCAATATCCAGTGACACTGCAACAGTACATTCTTTCCTTCTTAAATTACAAATAACTTCATTCTGAAAATAGGTTAAAGCGTCAACCGAAGAATGACCCTTTTTAAAACCGAATTGGTAAAGTGGCAATGAATTTAACACGTTCGAATTTTCAAGCTTTAGTTTTATAACCCTTTCAAATAATTTACCAATGTTTGAAAGCATTGAAATAGGGCGAGAATTGTCAATTTGAAAGTTATTTGTCTTTTTCATAAGTGGATAAATTTTAGCTGTTTTCCAAATCTTGGGAAAGTAACCATTATTAAGGCAATTGTTATAAATCACTACTAAAAATTCTACAGCGAAGGTTGGCAACTTTTTAATTATGTAGTTAGAAATTTTGTCTACTCCAGTGGATTTTTTTGCATTTAAAGTTTTTATAATATCCCTGACTTCATTAAAACAGGTGAAATGATTGTGATCATTTATGTTTAAAGCGCTCGAACTAACAGAAAATTGACAAATATGAACCGGGCAATCCAAAAGGTAAGAGTTTACACTATTAGGAACCTGTAAGGTATACGAATTAGCAGGAGCTGTAAATTGGTAAATATTCGAAAAGTAACGTCTAAACTGTTCAACTTTATCACAATCCTCATGAAAAGTGTTCCCGTTTACAGTTAACCTAACGAAATCTTTAGACTGTTTACCGCCAACAATTCTGAAAACTTCTCTAAATGTCCTTGGACCTGGTTTTAGATTTTTTAACTTTTTGCTAAATTCCGCAGATTGATGTTGTTCCACCTTCTCCTTAATTATTGTTTTGAGAAGTTGAATTTGACAACTTAGCAAACGATACTCATCGGAGCTTCTATTTCCGTTTCTATGATATATTCTTTTTAGCTCTTTTTGCCAAGAGTATTTGATCCTAAAAAATCTTTTAATATTGTCCGGAATTAAAAATTTTTTATTTTGTAGCTCGATCTCTCTTGAATGCATATCCATTTCAGTATTTAAACAAACATTAAAACTAGAAACGGCTTCATCAATTTCAACATTAGTTAGGTTTCTATTAATAGAAAGGCTAATATTCTGTAAATTTGTTTCAACATCTCGCTGAAAATCCCTCCAATTCGTATTCTCAAAAGATTTGAAGAATTTAGGAGGATTTAATAATAAATTAAAATCTGAAAATTTAAAAATCAATTTCAGCGGAAAATGATCTGAGAATGTAGGCAAACTAGAAATTTTTAAATTACAGTTAAATGAATCAATCAATAAAGTGCTTATAAGGAAGTGATCTAAAAATGAAGGACCACCCGGAAAAGAAGGGGATATATCACATACCCTTTTGAAAATTGAACCAGACATATTCAACCAATCAGCAAAGCTATGACCATTTAAATTCGTAATTGAGTCGCCCCAATACGTATTTCGAGAATTAAAATCCCCTCCAATGAACGTACCTTCATAAGAACCTGAAAATTGTTTAATAATATCAAGCGCCGCAAAGTACTCATTACGGGGTAAATTTGAATGGAAATAAATGCTACCTAATAAAAACTTCTTTAACTGACCCGCAAATTTTAAATTAATTTCAATAAAACTGTTAGGAATTCTTAGATTGTCGATTGCAATTGAGGTAAACTTAATACTTTTGTCAATAAGAACCGCTGTGCCAATATTGGAATTATCTCTAATGATATTATAATTGTCAAATTTTATTCTCGAATTTTTACGAAAATGAGATTCCTGTAAGAAACACACATCAACTTTATGTTGGTTAAGAATATTATTTAATTCTATACGTCTACTTAATTCGACTAATGATCTGACGTTAAATGTGAGAAAAATTAAATTATTTCGGGCCATATTTATATAAAACTTCTTTTAATAATTTACCATACTCCTCTTTTGCCGAAACAAGAGATAGTGATTTGTATGATTGTAAAAAATTTGAAATCTTTGACATTAAAGATTGAACTTTTAGGACCTCAAAGTATTCCCCGAGTTTTAAAAATTCATCTACAATAGGAGGTATAACTTGCTCTTCAACGGGCAGACGGTTATTATCAGAATTAAAAAGACTTGCAAAGGTAGGCTTTCCGTTTACAAAATTACTACTTAAAGAAGAATGGACATTTGTTTTAGCTTCTTCGATTCTATTCTTAGCCTTCAACAATAAAATTTTATTATTTTTTAAATAAGTTTTATATGCAGGGCATCCTTTGTAATTAGCGGCATGCCCCTTTTCATTACAATTAACACAAATTGGCGTTGATTCCCCTTTCCTAACACTACACACGCCAGGTTCGTGTTCAGAATTACATTTCACACACCTAAATTTTGAGTTACAATTGCGGGCTGAGTGTCCCCATAATTGACATCTAAAACATTGAATCTCTATTTTTCTAGATTTAGGAGCTTCCCATTTAACAGATTGGTTAAGCAGATAACGTATTCTATTTATATCATTTAAATTTTTTCCCCTAACTAAAGTTACAAGAAACAAGCCAGTAACAAGGTCATTCTTAGCAGAGAATTGCGTAATCAATTTACTAACCTTTTCAACTGTGTTAGGTGTCACTAAATCAAGGGCTGCTTTAATATCAGACACCTCTGTCATATGGTACAGACCTCTTAATACAACTGTTGTGCTTTTCATTTCAGGTGGTGTAAAAGAATAAGACTTGACATTTTGTGAGCGCAAAATTTCCATCATTTCTAAATGTGCTGCCAGATCCTCAAAATAAAGCTTGCTTTTATTTTTTGACGAGTTTATAATTTTATAAATAACCTTAGGAGATCTTTCATTTAATTGGTCAATCAATTTTTTAACATTAACATTGTGCAGAATAATACGGGGACAAAATTTTTTTCTTACCGGCCTACCAGAGTTTTTCTCATTTTTCTTTGTGGTAACTGGATTAGGAGAGCCAATTTTGTTAGCAGAAGCATTTTCATTTACTTCTATATCAAGAAGACCCAGAATTTCAAATCGGTTTGATGAGATTTTAGTTGAACCAAATTTGGAGACATCAACATTTAATGTTTCCATTTTATCCTGAATTGTAGTAACAGTTTCACCGTTAATATCCCTTTTTGAACGTTTTGATTTAACTTCTTGAAATACACTCTCATTAGTGCAGATCGTTTCCATAACCTCAGTCGAAGACTGTGCTGGTATTACACTTCTTAACAATAAGTCACCATTAATATTATTAAGTGATGTTTTAGCAATTTGGTTGGGTTTGTCCGGTGGTAACTTTACAGAGACTGGTAACGGCTCGACCGTACCAAGATTTTCAATATTCATTATAATTAATCCAAAAAGAAAGGATTAATTTACAATTAAAAAAAAGAAAATTATATTTGATTTGTAAAATTCTTATAATTTTTTTTATTTTTTAAATAATTCGCCTTGCACTCTCGATCGAAAGTATCGGTAAAATTACGTACTTTACTTTCTAATGGGTGAGCTCATGAACAACTGGTCATATTCGAACAAACTAGCTTACTGACACATGCCTACTCATACCATAGTATTAGTGGGCAAACCTCTGTTAGTATTAAAAAAATGAACTGAATTTTCTATACTTGTGAACGCCGCACGGTGGTTCAAAATTAATCTTCATTGGCCAAAACCTATATTTTTTGTTGACACAGATTCTTAAAATTTTTATGTCACCAGAAAGAAAACAGATCAAAACTAAGGTAGCCGAAAAATTGGGTCTAAATATTCGCAGTAGTGGGCGTGGCATGCTGCTAAAGGCAAAGAATTTATGTTAATTTAAAAATAAAATAAAAATTGTAATATTTGATGTCATATTAATTGCGATTTCTTAAAAACTGTTATCGATATTGAGCTGCGGTTTTTTTTGTTATGTTGGGTGAACTGTTGTTTTTAAGAAATGGTATATGCGCACCCTGTATAATTTGTAAATAGGGTGTTATGTTTAAAATTGGAAACCTCCATATATTCGCAAAGTTTGAAGTTTAGTAGTATATAACTTCTAAAGGGCAAAAAAGGATAAAAAACCGAAACCACCCAAAGAAAGGCAAAAGTGTTCTCTTTAAGCCTATATATACTTTTGCATCCGCCCGGATCCGCCCGTAGAACACTTTTTCTATTTTAATGAAAATATTCAACATTTTTACAAACAAATTTCTATCAAAATTGCTAGTAAATTTACTTTAGAAGTCATTCACTGCCAAAAGTACAAATTGCAGATAGCAAAACGTAAGGGGAAAGAGAGGAATCTAACTAAAAAGTTAATTTTATTCGAAAATTGAGAATTTTAGTATACAAAACAATTTTTGGTAAAATTTCCTTAAAATCTAGTATAAGTTGTATATGACAAATTTTCCCATAGAAAACTTGTATAAACCGAATCAACTTAGGTAGTTAAACTTAGTTTTTTGTGTTTAGGTAATCTACTTTAGGTTTAACATTTTTATATGTAGTATAAATCACAATAATTTGGAAATAAATTTTATTTCGGTACAAGTATTCGATTTAAAAAGGCAAATTTATTGTACGTTTTCCAAATCAGCTTAGGTAGTTGAACTTGGTTTTTGTCTTAAAAAATTCCATACAAAAGAAAAATACCTGAGCTAGCCTAGGTAATAATAGCTCTAATATTTTTTTGTGTGTACGTAATCTACTTTAAGTTTGACATTTCTTTATTGAGTATATAAGGACAAAAATTTGGAAATAAATTTTACTGTCAGACAAGAATTCGATTTGAAAAGGTTGACAAATAAGAAGAGTGGTGGAAGACCAGAAAAATCGCTAGATAACTGTAGCCATAGATCTAAGAGACGAAAACTTAAGAATATAAATGAAGAAATCGGATGTGAAAACATTAAAGATAGTTTTCTTTACAAGCTGCGATCACAAAAACAATTAACGAAAGTGGATATCATTGAAAAAGTCATTTCTGCTAGTTCGGTGAGAACAAAACGGATCCTTAAAAGCATTCCGACACTAAACCAGGAAAAACAGTTCACAAATGAGGAAGCGCTTGCATTATTTCTGGATTTAAAGTTACCAAAACAGCAGTATACTCAACTCAGATTACGTGCGATCGAAAAAGGCTCAAATTTATACCCGTCATATCATCACATAATTGCAGCTAAAAAGGAGTGTTATCCTCCAAAGGAATCTATCAAAATCACACCAATTTCGGCACAGGTACAACTGCAAGCTGTACTTGATCATACAGCCGAAAGGTTGCTAAAATCACTTAAAGTAAGTGAGTTGAAAAAATATGGAAACTGCAATTTAACTCTTTTTTGTAAATGGGGATGCGATGGGTCTTCTGGACAAAGACAATATAAACAATTTTTATGTGAGGATATTTCTGACACAAATATGTTCATGGTGTCATTTGTACCATTGCGATTAATAAAAAACTTAGAGGACTCGGAACCTTCGTCCAGCACAGTGCAAACAAGTTATATTTGGAAAAACCAAACTCCATCGTCTACAAAATACTGCAGGCCAATAAAATTTGAATTTGAAAGAAAAATTAAATTACACTGTTTTGTTTTAAAATTGACCAAAAACTAGGAAATATGTAAGTATTGTTAGGCATAAACTTGAAATTTGGAAAATCCTAATTAAAATACGGAAAATACCTCAGTGAAAAAATATTGTATTGTCATCCAAGATTGACCCGTGGACCAAATTTGAGCCAAACTGTTTAAGGAAAAGTGGGTCAAAAATGAGTTGGCACATTTGAAACGGAATTTCAAACAAGAATTAGGAAAAGCAAATCGAAAGTTCAACTTTAGGCTTGAATTTCTCAGCAACCGCTGCACCGATTTTAATAAGGCCTAAACTCGGTAAAAGCTTAAGATGTTGTCTATTGACTAAAAAAAGAACTACTAAAAAATCTTTATTAGTTAAAAAGTTACAGAGTTTTGGCCAATGAAAAACGTTTCTGAACCACTGTGCGCCGTCTTATGTTTAAAACACTCGGCGTCTTTTGTTTGGTAGTTGTGTAGAACTTTTGATTATGACTTAATGCTTTTTGCTTTCACTAGTGGTTTCTTTTATTTCTTAAGAAATAAAGGCCTTAAATTATACATAAGTAATGTTGTTAAAAAATTCTGTGTTTTTTATTTGCACAATCCAACTTTATTCGTGGTTCAGTCAAAACATAAAACTACTTGAACTCGCAAGTTCATTGTTTTTTAACTTGCTTATAGAAACTCCGAGCTTATCGCATTAAGCTCGCTGGTCTTGGCTGTTTATTATTATCCACTCAGCGTTACTCGTGTGCATTGAACAGACGTGAATTCAATAAAATATTATAATGAGCGTCTCATGCGCTTCATTTTATGTGCTCATGCAGTGCTTTAGTAAGTAATTTTAGAATAATGCAGTTTGCGATTATTGGAATAATTGGAAAGTCAAATACATGTCATAACTTGTAGCAATTCCTTATAATCGACAAAAAATTGTAATAGATTTTTAAATTAGACCAAAGTGATTGTATGATTTTTATAAAATTAAAAATGCTAAATGCGTAATTGAAAAATGCTAAAAATAATGTTAACTGCTTAATGAAAAAGTTACAGCTAAATTGAAACAAATAATGTTAAATTTAGCTGCAAAAATTCCAAAATGGTCACACTGCTGACAATATAAATTAAATAATAAAATATGAAAGTTAAAATCAACAAAAAATATGAAAAATCTAAAAACGTAAAAGAGAAGATAATAATTTCAAAATGGATCCGGATGGACAAAATAAAATTGTATTTGATATCTATTACTGGATTGTCTGGCTACGGGATTTTATTTTTAATAATTCCGTGATTTTTAGTATTTCTTGCACAAAGAATTCCCAAGAAATATTATTGATATTAACTGTAATCTACTAATGTTTGATAATTCCGAGATTTGTTGTATCTCTAGTACAGTAGTTTTCAATTTAAGACGGCTGCTGTTGTGATTATTTAATACTAAACGACTATCGATTTTTGGGCATAATGCATCTTTTATAGTTTGATAGTTCCGTGTCTTTCTGCAGTTGCAAACTTCCGATGTTCCCTGTTTACTCCCCTTGCACGCTTGGCTTGTAGTTGAATGAATATTTTATTAATTACAGTTTGTGAAATACCTTTGTTAAAGACAACTTCTTTAGCAGTTTTATCTATTAAAAATTTACTTAAATTTAAATTTAAATTTGCACCTACCTTCAACGAAATTTTTATTGTAGAAAAAATTCCAATAGGAAATTTTTTGTTTTGAAAAATGTGTTGCAAACTGAAATAAAAAACCGTTCTCAATTCCTGGGAAATTTATACAATTGCATAATTTTGCAATCTAAAATGCACAAAATTATGAATTCGGCTATTATATTTCTGTGTAAGCTAACTATATGTGCGTGCGTATAAACCAAATTTGGTATAACTCTTTTTCAATATTATTTACTTATTGTATATCCAAATTATATGAACTCATCAAATTATATGAACTAACAATAAGTGCTGAAATCTTAGGGCTAAAAGTTAAAGTAGAAAAATATATATTCTGAAATCCAGCCAGTGCTAGAGAAAAACTGTATGACACGGTTGTTGTTATAATTAAATTGGTCACCTCTCAGATGTTCGGCTAAGAGAAGCAATATTCCTCTTTCTTAGTCGAACGTAACCACTATCATTCAGGATGTTGCGGGCCAGCGGATTTGGATGCGTTTCGAGCTTCTGTAGATAAGTTGCTGCATGTTTCGCTATTATTGCCTAAAGTAGTGGCACGTTTAGATCTTTGTGGCTGTTTGAGTTTTGAATATAGCATGGTTTTCAGTTTTGGAGCTGGGCAGTACTCCAAAACTGAGAACCATATCACCATATTGGTTTAAGGATCGAATTATAAAGTGGAAGCCTGCAATCTAAGCTTAGGGTTAAGTTTCTGCCAATGAGCCAATTTATTTGTACTGCTTGTAACTTCATTTGGGTTAGTTTTGCCTCATATTAAAGACCTGCATATCGATACCTTCCCGTAAGAATGTATTAAGCGACACTTTGTTCGAAAATTACTTTTTTATGTGGAACTATACTAGAAGTTAAGCGCTAAGATAAAATTGTATCAACCGCCAAGTTTTCTCACTGGAATAATGTTGCTCCCTGAAATTTGTATTATGCCAAGTTTTGTATTCTGAAAATCTCTTTCCAAATAATATTGGGAAAGCGATTTTCAGAATACATATTATGTTCCTTTCAAGAAAATATACAAATAAATAACTAAATGAGACGTTTTTTTCCATTTCTGAACAATTTTAGAAATGTCGCTTAATACATTCTTATGGGAAGGTATTGATATGTTGAACTAGACTACATGACAATTGTCGCACCATGCTATTGTCGATCCATGCACTGTTGTTAGAACATGTTTGACTTGGGTTACGAAGACAGTGCCGAATAACTTACAAGTAAATTTTCGCATGGTTCGAAAAACGAATCGACACACATGAGCAGGACTGCCAGGTCAATTAAAGAAAAAATCGGCAAATTCCCGATAAAAATTAAAAAATCGTCTTTTCTGCTTTGAATAATCTTCAAAAAAATCGGACAACTAAAAAAGTATTTATTTAACTATTTTTATACCCTTCACCACAGGTGGAAAGGGTATATATAAGTTTGTCATTCCGTGTGTAATTTCTACAATATTCATTTCCGACCCCATAAAGTATATATATTCTGGATCCTTATACATACAAAAGTTTATTAAGCGATGTCCGTCTGTCCGTCCATCCGTCTGTCGTTTTAGTGTTGTAATATCATTTGCCAAGGCACCAGAAGATATACAAAAAATTTAAGCACACCAATCTGTCAGACATAGTTTCGAAAATTTTGGTATTGCAATTCAGCAACATCGGATCATTCCTTTGGAGGCTACGGGCCTCCTATATTTTTTTTATTTTTTTTTTTAATTTTTTTCGGCTTTAATGATTCTGTTTTACCTTTTTTTGTCAAATAAATATTAGACTGCGACAGGTAGATCGCAAGGAGTGCATACAGATCTCAGTGCATCAATAACCCCTGCGAGGGGCGATTTTTGTTTGTTTTTAGATTGGTAGGGTTTTTCTGCTTTGATTTGTATTAGAGACCTTAATAGAAAGCAATACACATAGAGGTAGCCAATGGACCCACAGGGTACCCACTGATAAATAGAAGCAGTTAAAAGGACCCCCCCCCCCATGTGACAATATGAGGAAATTTTTTTTTGTAAGGATTTCTTTTTGCTTTAGTCTGACCATTCTAACTTAATATAGATAGAATGCAGAAAGGTCCTAAATTTAACAAAAAAATTTCAATAAAATTTAAAAAAAAAACAAGTAAAAGTGCTATATTCTTTTTAATTTTTTTTCAAAAATATTTACAAAGCATTTTCAAAAAGATATTTTACAGAAAAATATTCGAAAAAAAATTTTTTTAAAAAATTTTCCAAAAAATTTTCGAATAAAATTTTACAAAAAATTTTTAAAAAAATATTTTTACAAAAAATTTTTACACACAATTTTCGAAAAATGAAAACAAAAATTTCAATATTTCTTTGAAAATGAAAATCATGACTGTAACATATCATATATTTAATATTAAGAATATACATATGTATGTATGTGTGTATATAAAGTAAGAAAATGTCACAAAATTGTAAATTGCAAATTCATATACCTATAAACAAAAAGTTGTGGAGGAAATATTTATAATTTTTTGAAAAAGTTATTTAATTTTATAAAATCAAAATAAGTATTTCTACTACAATGTCAGAGTTTACGATGTAGCTGTCGGCTTCAATATCATTAAGTAGCTTACAACACGGCGACAATTGTAGCAAACGAAATTTGTTTTCATTTGTCTTCTATTTTTTTAACTTATGAATAATGTTTTTTTCTCATACGAATTTATTTAAGTAAAGAGTCAACAATATGGATAATGCTGTACATGTCTGTATAAATAAAATCACCGTGGTGAAGGGTATAGAAGATTCGGCACGGCCGAATATAGCACTTTTACTTGTTTTAAATGCGTTTGAATTTTAAATAGATTTTATCTCTGTTTTAAAACCTAGGTGCATTAAACACATAGACATCATCAGAATACCGACTACAAACTGTCAAAAAGGAAACGTTGTGGCTGTCGTCAACTTAGGCTAATTTCTATTTTATTCAACAAAAGAAAATGTCATAAAATTGCAAATTAAAAATTCATATGCAAAAAAAAAAGGTTTGGAGGAAATATTTATAATTTTTTGAAAAAGTTTTTTAATTTTATAAAAGCAAAATAAGTATTTCTACAACAATGTCAGAGTTTACGATATAGCTGTCGTCTTCAATATCATTAAGTAGCTGAAAACACGGCGACAATTGTAGCAAACGGAATTTGTTTTCATTTGTCTTCTATTTATTTAACTCATGAATAATGATTTTTTCTTATACGACTTTATTTAAGTAAAGAGTCAACAATATGGATAATGCTGTACATGTCTGTATAAATAAAATCACCGTGGTGAAGGGTATAAAAGATTCGGCACGGCCGAATATAGCACTTTTACTTGTTTTGTTATACCCTTCACCACAGCTGGAAAGGGTATATATAAGTTTGTCATTCCGTGTGTAATTTCTACAATATTCATTTCCGACCCCATAAAGTATATATATTCTGGATCGTTATACATAGAGAAGTTGATTAAGCGATGTCCGTCCGTCTGGCCGTGTTAGTGTGGTAATGTCATTTGCCAAGGCATCAGAAGAGATACAAAAAATTTAAGCACACCAATCTGTCAGGCATAGCAACATCGGATCATTCCTTTGGAGGCTACGGGCCAAAAACCACGCCCACCTATATTTTTTTACGTTTTTTTTAATTTTTTTCGGCTTTAATGATTCTGTTTTGCCTTTTTTTGTCAAAAAAATATTAGACTGCGACAGGTAGATCGCAAGGAGTGCATACAGATCTCGGGGGATCAATAACCCCCTGCGAGGGGCGATTTTTGTTTGTTTTTAGATTGGTAGGGTTTTTCTGCTTTGATTTGTATTAGAGACCTGAATAGAAAGCAATACGCATAGAGGTATCCAATGGTCCCACAGGGTACCAACTGACAAATAGGAGCAGTTAAAAGGACCCCCCATGTGTCAATATGATGAAATTTTTTCTTGTAAGGATTTCTTTTTGCTTTAGTCTGACCATTCTAACTCAATAGATTGGAGAAAGGTCCAAAATTTAACAAAAAAATTTCAATCAAATTTTTAAAAAAAAATTTTTAATTTTTTTTCAAAAATATTTACAAAGCATTTTCAAAAAGATATTTTACAGAAAAATATTCGAAAAAAAAAATTTTTTTAAAAATTTTCCAAAAAATTTTCGAATAAAATTTTACTAAAAATTTTTAAAAAAATATTTTTACAAAAAATTTTTACACACAATTTTCGAAAAATTAAAACAGAAATTTCAATATTTCTTTGAAAATGAAAATCATGACTGTAACATAATATATAAGAATATACATATGTATGTATGTGTGTATATAGGCACATATTTTTAGGGTTCCGTACACAAAGTGTGAAAACGAAACCCTATTGTTTTCGCTACAATGTCTGTACGTCTGTCCGTCTGTCCGTCTGTCAGCGCCTTTTATCTCTGGAACTCTTGAAATTTTCACAGATGATGTATAGTTGTTGCCGCTATAGCAACAAATACTAAAACTTATAGGGTGTTCCAATAGAGAGGTGTTATTTACGAAAATGTGTTTATTTCTTGAACTGTAGGAGGGATGCACTTGAAATTTACAAACAGTTATTAAAACTTAGTTCACTATATAAACAAGTATACAAAAATAAAACTAAAAATTAAAGGGTGTTCCGATAGTGGTGTGAAATGCATGTATAAGGCAAAAGTTTTGAACCATAATAGGTAGGCGCTTGAAATTTTCACAGAAAGTATATAACTGTGACCGCTATACTAGCAAATACTAAAACTTATAGAGTGTTCCGATAGAGAGGTGTTATTCACGAATATGTGCTTATTTCTTGAACTGTAGGAGGAATTCACTAAAAATATGCCAGCACTAAATTAAAATTAGTTCGCTATATAAACAAGTCTGAAAAAAATAAACCTAAAAATTAAAGGGTGTTCCGATAGTGAAGTGATTTGCATGTATAAGGCCTAAGTTTTGAGCCATAATAGGTAGGCTCTTGAAAATTTTACCAAAGGTGTATAACTATGGACGCTATAGCAAAAAATACTAAAACTTATAGGATGTTCCAATAGAGAGGTGTTATTTACGAATATGTGTTTATTTCTTACAAACAGTAATTAAAACTTAGTTCGCTTTATAAACAAGTCTAAAAAAATAAACCTAAAAATTAAAGGGTGTTCCGATAGTGGTGTTCTTTGTATGTGTAAGGCCTAAGTTTTGAACCATAATAGGTAGACTCTTGAAAATTTTACCAAAACTGTATAACTGCGGCCACAATAGTAAAAAATATTAAAACGTAGGGTGTGTTCCAAAAGTGACGTGTTATTTACGATTATGTCTTTTTTTTGAGCTGTAAGAGGAAACCACTTACAATTTGCAGACTGTAATTAAAACTATGTTTGTTTTATAAACAAGTATACAAAATTGAACTTAAATATTTAAAGGTGTTCCAATAGTAACGTGATTTGCATGTATATATCCTAAGTTTTGAATGAATAGGTGGAATCTTGAAATTTTTACAGGAGGTGTATAACTATGTCCACTATAACAAATAATAAAATGCGTTTGAATTTTAAATAGATTTTATCTCTGTTTTAAAACCTAGGTGCATTAAACACATAGACATCATCAGAATACCGACTACAAACTGTCAAAAAGGAAACGTTGTGGCTGTCGTCAACTTAGGCTAATTTCTATTTTATTCAACAAAAGAAAATGTCATAAAATTGCAAATTAAAAATTCATATGCAAAAAAAAAAGGTTTGGAGGAAATATTTATAATTTTTTGAAAAAGTTTTTTAATTTTATAAAAGCAAAATAAGTATTTCTACAACAATGTCAGAGTTTACGATATAGCTGTCGTCTTCAATATCATTAAGTAGCTGAAAACACGGCGACAATTGTAGCAAACGGAATTTGTTTTCATTTGTCTTCTATTTATTTAACTCATGAATAATGATTTTTTCTTATACGACTTTATTTAAGTAAAGAGTCAACAATATGGATAATGCTGTACATGTCTGTATAAATAAAATCACCGTGGTGAAGGGTATAAAAGATTCGGCACGGCCGAATATAGCACTTTTACTTGTTTTGTTATACCCTTCACCACAGCTGGAAAGGGTATATATAAGTTTGTCATTCCGTGTGTAATTTCTACAATATTCATTTCCGACCCCATAAAGTATATATATTCTGGATCGTTATACATAGAGAAGTTGATTAAGCGATGTCCGTCCGTCTGGCCGTGTTAGTGTGGTAATGTCATTTGCCAAGGCATCAGAAGAGATACAAAAAATTTAAGCACACCAATCTGTCAGGCATAGCAACATCGGATCATTCCTTTGGAGGCTACGGGCCAAAAACCACGCCCACCTATATTTTTTTACGTTTTTTTTAATTTTTTTCGGCTTTAATGATTCTGTTTTGCCTTTTTTTGTCAAAAAAATATTAGACTGCGACAGGTAGATCGCAAGGAGTGCATACAGATCTCGGGGGATCAATAACCCCCTGCGAGGGGCGATTTTTGTTTGTTTTTAGATTGGTAGGGTTTTTCTGCTTTGATTTGTATTAGAGACCTGAATAGAAAGCAATACGCATAGAGGTATCCAATGGTCCCACAGGGTACCAACTGACAAATAGGAGCAGTTAAAAGGACCCCCCATGTGTCAATATGATGAAATTTTTTCTTGTAAGGATTTCTTTTTGCTTTAGTCTGACCATTCTAACTCAATAGATTGGAGAAAGGTCCAAAATTTAACAAAAAAATTTCAATCAAATTTTTAAAAAAAAATTTTTAATTTTTTTTCAAAAATATTTACAAAGCATTTTCAAAAAGATATTTTACAGAAAAATATTCGAAAAAAAAAAATTTTTTTAAAAATTTTCCAAAAAATTTTCGAATAAAATTTTACTAAAAATTTTTAAAAAAATATTTTTACAAAAAATTTTTACACACAATTTTCGAAAAATTAAAACAGAAATTTCAATATTTCTTTGAAAATGAAAATCATGACTGTAACATAATATATAAGAATATACATATGTATGTATGTGTGTATATAGGCACATATTTTTAGGGTTCCGTACACAAAGTGTGAAAACGAAACCCTATTGTTTTCGCTACAATGTCTGTACGTCTGTCCGTCTGTCCGTCTGTCAGCGCCTTTTATCTCTGGAACTCTTGAAATTTTCACAGATGATGTATAGTTGTTGCCGCTATAGCAACAAATACTAAAACTTATAGGGTGTTCCAATAGAGAGGTGTTATTTACGAAAATGTGTTTATTTCTTGAACTGTAGGAGGGATGCACTTGAAATTTACAAACAGTTATTAAAACTTAGTTCACTATATAAACAAGTATAAAAAAATAAAACTAAAAATTAAAGGGTGTTCCGATAGTGGTGTGAAATGCATGTATAAGGCAAAAGTTTTGAACCATAATAGGTAGGCGCTTGAAATTTTCACAGAAAGTATATAACTGTGACCGCTATACTAGCAAATACTAAAACTTATAGAGTGTTCCGATAGAGAGGTGTTATTCACGAATATGTGCTTATTTCTTGAACTGTAGGAGGAATTCACTAAAAATATGCCAGCACTAAATTAAAATTAGTTCGCTATATAAACAAGTCTGAAAAAAATAAACCTAAAAATTAAAGGGTGTTCCGATAGTGAAGTTATTTGCATGTATAAGGCCTAAGTTTTGAGCCATAATAGGTAGGCTCTTGAAAATTTTACCAAAGGTGTATAACTATGGACGCTATAGCAAAAAATACTAAAACTTATAGGATGTTCCAATAGAGAGGTGTTATTTACGAATATGTGTTTATTTCTTACAAACAGTAATTAAAACTTAGTTCGCTTTATAAACAAGTCTAAAAAAATAAACCTAAAAATTAAAGGGTGTTCCGATAGTGGTGTTC
This sequence comes from Phasia obesa, assembly GCA_949628195.1. Taxonomy (NCBI): domain Eukaryota; kingdom Metazoa; phylum Arthropoda; class Insecta; order Diptera; family Tachinidae; genus Phasia; species Phasia obesa. The sequence continues at coordinate 114,481,964 of OX451215.1, read as the reverse complement.
TTTGTATGTGTAAGGCCTAAGTTTTGAACCATAATAGGTAGACTCTTGAAAATTTTACCAAAACTGTATAACTGCGGCCACAATAGTAAAAAATATTAAAACGTAGGGTGTGTTCCAAAAGTGACGTGTTATTTACGATTATGTCTTTTTTTTGAGCTGTAAGAGGAAACCACTTACAATTTGCAGACTGTAATTAAAACTATGTTTGTTTTATAAACAAGTATACAAAATTGAACTTAAATATTTAAAGGTGTTCCAATAGTAACGTGATTTGCATGTATATATCCTAAGTTTTGAATGAATAGGTGGAATCTTGAAATTTTTACAGGAGGTGTATAACTATGTCCACTATAACAAATAATAAAAATTAAAGGGTTTTCCGCCAGTGACGTGATTTGCATGTATAAAGCCTTATTTCTTGAACCGTAATAGGTAGACTCTTGAAATTTTGTACAGAAGATGTGATATGACAATTACTAAAAATTAAAGGGTGTTCCGACAGTGACATGTTTTTAACTTATAGTGACTTTTTTTAATCGCAATAAGTAGACTCTTAATATATTTATAGAAAGGAAGTTGCCATGGCCACTATAATGAATAAAAAAATTAAAGGGTGTTCCGACTGTGACATGATTTTATAAATCGTAATAGATACCCTCTTGAAATGTTAAGAGTAGATGTGTTACTTCGGCCGCTATAACAAATACTTAAAATTGAAGTGTGTCCATTTGTAACGAGTTTTCCACGAATATTACTTTATTTTTTTAACCGCAATAGGTAGGCTCCTGATATTTTAATAGAAAGTGTATTACCATGGCCGCTATAAAATCAATTACATATTAAAATTTAAAGGGTGTTCTAATTATGATGCAATCTTCGCAAATATTACTTTAATTTTAAAATTTAATGGTGTCCCATAAGACATAAAGAAATAAACAACTGGAATTATTTAAATTATACTGAACAAAGTACAGAACCCTACGTGTGTGAGTCTAACTCGCACTTGACTAATTTATTTTAAATGCGTTTGATTTTTTTAAATGCGTTTGATTTTTAAATAGATGATATCTCTGTTTTAAAACCTAGGTGCATTAAACACATAGACATCATCAGGATACCGACTACAAACTGTAAAAAATAAAACGATTATTTTGAAGTCAGCAAAGCTACATGGCTACACGGCCACCGTTGCGGCTGTCGTCAACTTAGACTAATTTCTATTTTATTCAACAGAAGAAAATGTCACAAAATTGTAAATTACACATTCATATTCAAACAAAAAGTATTGGAGGAAATATTTATAATTTTTTGAAAAAGTTATTTTATTTTATAAAAGCAAAATAAGTATTTCTACAACAATGTCAGAGTTTACGATGTAGCTGTCGGCTTCAATATCATTAAGTAGCTGACAACACGGCGACAATTGTAGCAAACGGAATTTGTCTTCTATTTCTTTAAAACTCATGAATAATGATTTTTTCTCATACGACTTTATTTAAGTAAAGAGTCAACAATATGGATAATGCTGTACATGTCTGCATAACTAAAATCACCGTGGTGAAGGGTATAGAAGATTCGGCACGGCCGAATATAGCACTTTTACTTGTTTTAAAATGCGTTTGATTTTTATACCCTTCACCACAGGTGAAAAGGGTATATATAAGTTTGTCATTCCGTGTGTAATTTCTACAATATTCATTTCCGACCCCATAAAGTATATATATTCTGGATCCTTATACATACAGAAGTTGATTAAGCGATGTCCGTCTGTCCGTGTTAGTGTGGTAATGTCATTTGCCAAGGCACCAGAAGAGATACAAATAACTTAATCACACTAATCTGTCAGGCAAAGTTTCGAAAATATTGGTGTTGCAATTCAGGAACATCGGATCATTCCTTTGGAGGCTACGGGCCAAAAACCACGCCTACCTATATTTTTTTACTTTTTTTTTAATTTTTTTCGGCTTTAATGATTCTGTTTTGCCTTTTTTTGTCAAATAAATATTAGACTGTGATAGGTAGATCGCAAGGAGTGCATACAGATCTCGGAGGATCAATAACCCCCTGCGAGGGGCGATTTTTGTTTGTTTTTAGATTGGTAGGGTTTTTCTGCTTTGATTTGTATTAGAGACCTTAATAGAAAGCAATACGCATAGAGGTAGCCAATGGACCCACAGGATACCCACTGATAAATAGGAGCAGTTAAAAGGACCCCCCAAAGGTCCTAAATTTAAGGTCCTAAATTTAATAAAAAACTTCGATAAAATTTTTTAAAATAAAATTAAAAAAAAAATTTTAACAAAAAATTTACAAAAAAAAAAATTTTACAAAAAAATTTACAAAACATTTTCAAAAAGATATTTTACAGAAAAATATTTGAAAAATTTTTTTTTTTAATTTTCTAAAAAATTTTCGAATAAAATTTAACAAAAAATTTTTAAAACATTATTATTACAAAAAAATTTTACACAAAATTTTCGAAAAATTGAAAAAAAAAATTTCAATATTTCTTTGAAAATTAAAATCATGACTGTAACATAACATATAATTAATATTAAGAATATAGATATTTATGTATGTGTGTATATAGAGTAACATATTTTTTTAAATGCGTTTGATTTTTTTTAAATGCGTTTGATTTTTTTAAATGCGTTTGAATAGATGATATCTCTGTTTTAAAACCTAGGTGCCTTAAACACTTAGACATCATCAGGATACCGACTACAAACTGTCAAAAATAAAATACACACATTTATAGGTAAACGATTATTTTGAAGCCAGCAAAGCTACATGGCTACACGGCCACCATTGTGGCTGTCGTTAACTTAGACTAATTTCTATTTTATTCAACAAAAGAAAATGCCACAAAATTGTAAATTACAAATTCATATACAAACAAAAAGTTTTGGAGGAAATATTTATAATTTTTGGAAAAAGTTATTTAATTATATAAAAGCAAAATAAGTATTTCTACAACAATGTCAGAGTTTACGATGCAGCTGTCGTCTCCAATATCATTAACTAGCTGACAACACGGCGACAATTGTAGCCAACGGAATTTGTTTTCATTTGTCTTCTATTTCTTTAAAGCATGAATAATGAATTTTTCTCATGCGACTTAATTTAAGTAAAGAGTCAACAATATGGATAATGCTGTACATGTCTGTATAAATAAAATCATCGTGGTGAAGGGTATAGAAGATTCGGCACGGCCGAATATAGCACTTTTACTTGTTTTAAATGCGTTTGATGTTTTTAAATGCGTTTGATTTTTAAATAGATGATATCTCTGTTTTAAAACCTAGGTGTATTAAACACATAGACATCATCAGGATACCGACTACAAACTGTCAAAAATAAAATACACACGTTTATTGGTAAACGATTATTTTGAAGCCAGCAAAGCTACATGGCTACACGAACACCGTTGTGGGTGTCGGCAACTTAGGCTATTTCTATTTTATTCAACAAAAGAAAATGTCACAAAATTGTAAATTACAAATTCATATACAATCAAAAAGTTTTGGAGGAAATATTTATAATTTTTTGAAAAAGGTTTTTAATTTTATAAAAGCAAAATAAATATTTCTACAACATTGCCATAGTTTACGATGTAGCTGTCGTCTTCAATATCATTAAGTAGCTGACAACACGGCGACAATTGTAGCAAACGGAATTTGTTTTCATTTGTCTTCTATTTCTTTAACTCATGAATAATGATTTTTTCTCATACGACTTTATTTAAGTAAAGAGCCAGCAATATGGATAATGCTGTAGATGTTTGTATAAATAAAATCACCGTGGTGAAGGGTATAGAAGATTCGGCACGGCCGAATATAGCACTTTTACTTGTTTTCTATCACGTCTATTTTTCGAGATATTCTTATTTTAATAAAATACTGCTATTGGAACATTAAATACGTATGATAACAATGGTCGTCAAAAACAAAGTCGGGAGCAAGAACTTTGTTGTGTGATTTAAATTGATTTCTGTGTGCCGAATCCAAATCTGTTTACACATTTTTCTATCACGTCTAGTTATCGAGATATTCTTATTTAAATAAATTAAAAATATTAGATATGTAGTTATTGTGATAACAATTTATTTAAATAAAATACTGATATTGTAAAATACAATTTTTTTGTCTTGCACTGGCTGGACTTAATCCGTTAAAGAGTTATATAGAAATAGGTTAGCGTGGTCGCCTCGTTTAAGGGAAAATATTAGCCATGCCCAAAAAAAATTACAGGGCAGTCGTTAGGACTGCCAATAGAAGTGAAAACTAAGAAACTTGTGATTACTTTTTCCCACAATTTTTTTATGAAATACAAAGCAAAAAGCTCATTTAAATTTTCAGAGGATAATGACATACATACATATGTATGTAAATACAAATATTGATAATATTTTTATTATTGCATTTGAGAACAAAACGTGTTTCGGTTCGTTTTTTTAATTATATACATATATATTAAAATTATCATTGTGCCAATAGAATGAATGAAATCACAGCTCATTTGTTTGCATAAAGACAAACTGAATGGCAGGAACACCAGTGGACAGAACAGTCAGACAGACCATCTGATAGTCAGACCGTCAGTCAGACAAATCATCAGACAGTCAGTGTGACCATCAGGCAGTCCGTCAGATCGTCACACAGTCCGACAGACAGTCAGTCAGTCCGTCAAACAATCAGTCAGACCGTCAAATATTCAGACAGTCAGACCGTCAAATAGTCAGACAGTCGGACCGTCAGATAGTGAGTTAGACCGTTAGTTTGTCAGACCGTCAGATTTTTGAGTTCTATCATTTTTCTTCAACCAAAAAGTGCTCAACTTGCCTTAAGAAGTTTTCACTTCAATAATAATCAATAATGGTGACGACGGATTTTTGTGACGGCGGTTTTTGGTAACAACGGTTTTTTAAATCAATATTTTTTCTTCAACCAAAAAGTACTCAACGTGCCTAAAGAAGTTTTCACTTCAAAAATTGTACGTGATACGCAAAAACTGAAAGCGGATTTAAATTTAACGAGTTGAGATCACTATTTTCATATTTATTTTCAAGGAGCAATTTTTTTGCAGACCACTCTAATAGGGTGATAGATAATGTTTCTCAGTAAAACTTTTCTCAGTGAACTTTTTTAGTAATAATACGATTTTCAATTAGTTTTACATTTTTGGTTTTTACTCATTCAGGGGTGTCATAGAAACCAATATTGGTTTTGCTAATTGTCGGTTTTGAAAACCAATATTGGTTTCATTTGGTGTCACGAAACCAAGTTGGTTTTGTTAATTTCGAATGTAAATAAAACCAATATCGAAACAGCTGTTGTTTACATTTTTATTATTGTTTATTTTACTCCTTTGCAGAAAATTGACAAAATATTATATTTTTATATTAAAATATCAGTAAAAGTGTTTTTTGGGAAAATCATAGATACCAAATAATTAAAAGGTGATAAGGGCTTATGAATAAAATAAAATGACATTAGCAGTTATAGCATTTTTGTTATTGGAAGATGAACGCTCAGAAAAGGTGACGAGACGAATTCTTAGAGATTACAGCAATCCACTTGAACTACCAGAGACATCGTAAATACATTTTTTTTTACTCTGCGCTTATATTAAAAACTGCCTTGAAGATTTATAGCTAATTATCGGTTAAACAAGGAATCTTTTCGTATGGTGCTTGACAGTATTGAAGGACACTTACATATCGCGTTGTAAAATTTTTCCAGTTTTACAAGGAAGGATCTTATCAGAGATCAGTCGGAAACGATTTAAGCATAAGCCTAGGTAGAAGCACTATATCAACAATTTTAGGTGATGTTATCAATGTTATGGAGCGGTTCATTTCTCCTCAGTGGATACAGCTGGAAATGGACAGCGATGAAAAAAGCAGGTCGAGAGAATATTTCTACAGCAAATATAAAATTCCGTCTATAATTGGTTGCATTGACGGGACACACGTAAAAATTATAAAGCCCAGAATTGACGAGCATTTATACTTTAATCGCAAGGGGTATTATAGTATGAATGCGGTGATAGTAAGTAAAAATGAATTTTTATATCATATTTTTAAATAAAACATATGTACATTCCTATTAATAGATTTGTGATGGTCAAATGAAAATTGCAGCGCTTGATGGGCCTTATCCCGGCTGTAGCCATGACGCATTTGTGTGGAACGTAGGTAGCGCCAGGCAACATTTTCTGAGGTTGTATGAGTCGGGCGATCTAACATCGAAGCTTCAGGGAGATTGTGGATGTGGCATCGAACCCTTCCACGCCATAACTCCCAAGAATATAAATTTAATATGGCTCATGCATCAGCTCGAAATATTGTTGAGCGAACTATTGCCGTACTAAAAAGTCGGTTTCGTTGCCTAATGAGTGCGCTGCATTATCGGCCAGAAAAAGTGGTGAAAATTATAAATGTCTGTTGTGCTTTGCATAATATCTGCAGAAACTACAAACTGGAACACAACGAAAATGGCAACATACGTTTACCATCTAACGTCATAGAGGAGAACGTTACATTGCCGCAATAAACGTCACAACATAGTGAAGCTCTGCGAATCAGGGATGAAATATCCAACAGTTTGTAACAAAAATAATAAGCTTTAAATAAAAAAACATAATTTATCATAACAAAAACAAAGTTTATTAAATTCAGCCAGTATGTAAGGATATCACAAAAATTAAAAGGTACATATGTATGTATGTATGTATGTATGTATGTATGTATGTATGTATGTATGTATGTATATTTAAAGCAAATAAATAAAGGCACGTAAATAATATTCTTTCGTCAGGTACACAATTTCATTTAAAAATCACTTCCTAGATTTTTTTTGATACTCAAACTTTTGCAATTCCAGATCCAATTGTTTCTTCTTCAACTCATTTTTTTCTTGCAAGGATCTAAAAATTGCTCTACTTACGTGGGCAAATTCCTTTTTCAAATCAGTGACAGCATTTGCAACAGATTCATTGCCTTTTTCAATTGCCCTATAAATGCGTCTTAGGCTGCTTGAGTTTTCTTTTTCAGTTTGAATTAATTAGTCAAGCTTATCGTTCATTTCTTTCTTTCTTTTATCGTCATCATCCAGAAATTTTTTTAGACGCTCCCCGGTATTTTAAGTTTTATATCTTTTTGCAGTAGTGGTTGGTACAACGGGAGACAATGGCCGTTTTGAAGATGTAGAGGGCACTTCTTTCTCACATGCAGAATCTACATCTTCGTTGAGACCAACTACTACGCCGCAAACGATGCAGTGTTATAAAGCCATAGGTAATAAAGCCATATGGCCTTATTTCTCAGTGGAATCAGATATAAGGCCATATGGCTTTATTTCCATGTAAGGAATGAAATAAAGCCATTATGGTGTTATTGGACATTTAAATTTTTTCTATATAATTCAAATTTATTTGATTTCTTTTATTTACAAAAAAATTAATTCACAAATGAAATGTTTATAAATTTTTGGTTTCTAATTTTGTGTCAGTGCTGTCTACTCCACTGCTATTTGCAACTGACTTAGCCGTATCTAAATCGCATAAACAATCAAGAAATCTATAAATAATAGCCATGTTTTGGAAGCTTCATATAAGCTGGCTGCGGCGTTGCTTGTTCGGATCGGTTCTTTGTACACAGAGAAGTTCGATACTTTTTTCTTAAACAAACAAAAAAGAAATATTTTAAAAATAAAATATATACAATTTATTTAATTTTAAAAATATATTATTGTTCATATTATATCTTATTGTTCATATTTCATCCAGTTAGAATCAAAATATTTGATGAAAGTTTGAAAATAGCTATCTGACGTCTTTCCTTTAATATATTCCGCGTATGTCGCGGGAACGCGGCGTGAGCCGCGATCGCCCGTCGGACGCGCGAAACCCCCCCCCCCCCCCCCCCCCTTTAGACCTCCTCTACCATATTTCTTCAACACTTGACAATAGCTACTCATTCTTTTGGCAATTTGTAACTGTAGCAATAACACTGTTATAGCGTTATTTCCACTTTGGTTACTAAACGATTATGGTGATATGGCACTTAAGTATAGGCAATAAAGCAAACACCTTCCACCAACTGCGAAATGCCACATAGCCGTACTATGGCCTCTTTTGTTGTTGTCAGGTGATGCTTTGCAAACGGTCCACCTAGACTGTGACTTATTTTGAGCTAGTTTTTTTTACCTCGCTCTTCCACTCAGTCCATTTCTGTACGAATAAATACATTTCATATAACAATACAATTTGTTCTGTGGAAAAAATTTTGTTTACCTTTGTCCACCCATTTACGTCAAATTGTGGTGGCCCGGCACTATTCAGTGAATCAGCCAGTTTTTCCCACAGGGCGGTCACTGTTGGTTTGTCGCGCTTCGTGAAGCCTTTAGCTACATCCGGATATTTTTCCATGATTATGGTATTTTGTGTACCGTTTTTATGTTTTCCCCTAGAAAATAAAAAGGTTAATGTGACACCTAAAACCGACAATAATTCTAGTTCGAACATAAACATGATTATTTGTGCAATTTTCAACTTTGTTTGTGCGATTAAAATATAATAAATACAAAATTAAATCAATAACGAAATTTCAGTTTTTGGGAAAAATAAGATTATTTATTGAAATTTAGATTTTTCTTTTATTTTTGGCATTAAATTAAAAAATTTAATTTAAATGATTTTTTTTACATTTTTCACATACTCGAGAATGTACCCACTATAAGGCAATATGGAACTTACTCCCGGACTATAAGGTATAAATGAAAGCTGGACTATATATTTTCTATAGGCTTTAGATTTATTCATTGGTATAAGGCAAAGTTATTTTATCATTTTCCCATCCAACTCCAAGAAGTCCATTTGTTAATTCCATAACTTTCCATGAGTAATTTCAAGGGTAGTAACTTGGTTTATTTTGTATTTGAATATAAAAACTTAAATATGTAATTTGACCTTTAATAACACCATATGACTTTTTATTGATTATAATCTAGTCATAACATAATTATTAGTAACCATTTAAATTCTTATGCCGAATGCAGACGAATTGTACTTTAAAACTAAATTCATATGTATAAAAATTATGTTTTAAAATACACTTCAAGCAAACTTTATTACTTTTTCGGGAATTAAAATTTGTCTGCATTTATTTCATTTCAAAACTTTAATTTTATATTCTGTTTTTTTTTTATTTCAGATTGAATGAAGAGGCGAACACTAAAATTTTTATCTGATACAATTAGCGTTTTAAAAAAATATCTGAATTATACCACCAGCTGGCTGATAAGCATCACAGATATTTTTGTAAATCCACACACGCCTTAAAACACTATATACTTTGTGCTACTCAGCTTTCATTAGCACAACGCAAGTCGAGTGAAGCTTCAATGGTAGTGATAGCAAATATAATGGCCATACAAAAAAAGGATTTAGTTGCCATTACAACACTGATGATTTTAACGTCGGTGCATCAATGCAAAAACAGGTGTGACGCCAGTTTACAAATACACCAGCAGTCGACTAAAACACAAAACGATTATCTTATCAATGAAATGCCACAAGAGAGAATGGATCAACTGAAAACACCAAAAGACCAAAAACTGGTTGTGCGACTACCATCCAACACTCTTCTCAAATATAACTCCTACAAAGATGTATCAATATTACATTTTCGTATGCCACCCGACACTCGTCGAGCCATGTTTATATTTAAAGCTATTGAAGAATCCAAAAGTGCCTTTCGTAAGCAATTTATTTCCTTATTAAAATTGTAAATTAAACCTATTTAAAATCTACATGTATTTTTTTAGAACGCAAATGTAAACCTCGTGATGTGACATTGCACCTAAAGGCCAGTAGTTACCCTGTTATAAGTCCCGAAAACATAACATTTCCTAGAAATTTTCTCAGTGCTGACCAAAGGTAAGATTTCTATTATTAATAAATTTCATCAATGGAATACTGTTGCAGTAAATACATTTTTATACAAATAAAAAAAAACATTATTTATTTATTTATTTACAACATTTTAACATTAACAATCTTTAACAATTTGAATTTTAAAAATAAATTAAATTTATTTTAAGAAAAATGGGAAAAATTTTATTAGACACTAGCAGCATGTAATGTCAGAATAGTTACGTTCTTAGCATCTGGGTAGTGATTTAACTGTAAACTTCATCTATTTAACCAACTTAACTCAAGTAAAGGAATACGAGAAAACTATATTCAATCATCTTTCCTCACTGTTGGCATATGGATATGCCAACACAAAAATGAACTCGAGTACTTCCTTAAGAACCAACAAATCGATGCCATGCTGATTTCAGAGACTCACTTAACAACAAACAGCTTTTTTAAAGTCAATGGCTATATATTATATGATACTAAAGACTCCCGTGGCAGAGCATGTGGTGGTTCAACAATACTAATAAAGTCTCGAGTTAAACATTATTTACTGTGGGACTTTTGTGAGGACTACCTTCAAGCAACAAACATCTGCATTGATGAATTTCATCAAAACTTAGTTATTTCTTCAATTTATTCACCTGCTAGATTTCAAGTATCAGAGAGTCAGTATAGCAACTTTTTCAAATCACTAGGTCCCTGTTTCATAGCATCAGGCGACTACAACACTAAACATACGTTTTGGGGATCACGTCTAATAACTCCAAAAGGTCGTGTTTTGTTTGACACAATTTTAAAATTGCATCTAACTCGAGTGGAAGCCCACCTATTGGCCTACTGACTAGCAAAAAATACCGGATGTTATTGATTTCGGCGTGATTAAGGGTATTCTAAAAGATATGATTAAAGCTGAAGCATCACTTGATTTATCCTCGGGTCATTCACCCACTATTGTTTTTATATGGAACCAACCAACTATTTTATCACCAACTATTACAAGCATAAACTGGTTGAAATATAGAAAATATCTCAGTACGCATTGTTCGGAAAACGTCCCACTAAGAACACCAGAAGACGTACAGCAGTCTTATTTATTTTGACCAAAATAAGATCTCCTCAACTCAAAACCAGACTTAGAGATTGCACGAAGCGCTAAGAGAGCTACTAGAATCTCGAAGAGTAGCATCTCTGAAAAATTATCTGGAAGACCTGGACTCAACTCCACAATCAGATTATTTATTATAGCGTGCATGTAGAAACCTTAAAAGACCAGTCGTACGTAAGCCTCAATTACGAACTTCTTGTGGAGGCTGAAATTACACCGAGAAAGGCAATCTATTTGTTGGTCATTAAAAAAATGTTTTTTGATGTCTCGACTGATACAGCTGAGTTGCCACCTTTCGATGTTAACCCAGCAGTTAACCTAAGGTTTGAGCTTCGAGATATTGAATGAGCAATAACTGATTTAAAAACCAAGAAAGCATTGATAATACTACTAACAAGATGTTATTTGAATTGCCCCGTGTAGCTAAATAAAAAATACGTCTTAAGTACTTTTCTATAAAATGAAAGATTTCTTTGATAACTAAGACCACACAAAGATAGAGAATCGTACAGACCCATAAGTCTTTTACCAATCATATGAAAGCTGTTTGAGAGAATATTAATAACTAAGATGAACCCAATTCTGAGCGCAAGATGATGCATTCCGAATCATCAATTCGGCTTCAGAAAACAACATAGTACGATCCAACAAACACACAGATTATTGAGTGTAATTAAAAAGAACATTAAAAAAAGAAAATACTGTTCTCCGCTTTTTTCGACGTTTCTAAAGCATTTGACAAGGTTTGGCACAAAGGCCCCATATAACGAGTGATTTTTTAAGAGCTTGAGAACTTTTTTTTAAAAAAAAACGCATAAAATTTGCAAAATCTCATCGGTTCTTTATTTGAAACGTTAGATTGGTCCATGACATTTACTTTTTGAAGATAATTTCATTTAAATGTTGACCGCGGCTGCGTCTTAGGTGGTCCATTCGGAAAGTCCAATTTTGGGCAACTTTTTCGAGCATTTCGGCCGGAATAGCCCGAATTTCTTCGGAAATGTTGTCTTCCAAAGCTGGAATAGTTGCTGGCTTATTTCTGTAGACTTTAGACTTGACGTAGCCCCACAAAAAATAGTCTAAAGTCGTCAAATCGCATGATCTTGGTGGCCAACTTACCGGTCCATTTCTTGAGATGAATTGTTCTCCGAAGTTTTCCCTCAAAATGGCCATAGAATCGCGAGCTGTGTGGCATGTAGCGCCATCTTGTTGAAACCACATGTCAACCAAGTTCAGTTGTTCCATTTTTGGCAACAAAAAGTTTGTTAGCATCGAACGATAGCGATCGCCATTCACCGTAACGTTGCGTCCAACAGCATCTTTGAAAAAATACGGTCCAATGATTCCACCAGCGTACAAACCACACCAAACAGTGCATTTTTCGGGATGCATGGGCAGTTCTTGAACGGCTTCTGGTTGCTCTTCACTCCAAATGCGGCAATTTTGCTTATTTACGTAGCCATTCAACAAGAAATGAGCCTCATCGCTGAACAAAATTTGTCACATTTGAACATTTCGAACCGAACACTGATTTTGGTAATAAAATTCAATGATTTGAAAGCGTTGCTCGTTAGTAAGTCTATTCATGATGAAATGTCAAAGCATACTGAGCATCTTTCTCTTTGGCACCATGTCTGAAATCTCACGTGATCTGTCAAATACTAATGCATGAAAATCCTAACCTCAAAAAAATCACCCATTACATATAAAACTTGCCCGAAAACTTATACAAGAAAGAAAATTATTTAAGTGATCGTAAGTTTATCCTAAAAGAAGGCTATTTTTTGAGCTCGCCTCAGCACATTGTAGCCGGAGTTCCCCAATGTAGTATTTTGGGATCCGTTTTATAACTGCTTTACACATCAGATATGATAATTAGCACCCGAGTAAATAATAAAGGTACAAGTAGTTTACTGATATGAAAAATCGTGCGATTTTTTGTATTTCATATAAATTTTTTGCCCGCGGCGCCTTATTCTAATATTTAACAATAAACACATTTATAACAATAATTATACATACTTACATATATTTCAACTCATAACAGTAACTTATTTATAACAACATATATAGAAATATTTACTAGTATAAAAGAAACAAAACAGGTTCTACTTTTTCCCCAAAACAATTTACGTAAATAACCAGAAGCTTTTTGAAGACTGCCACTGACCAGTGTTGTCAGATTTATTTTCACCTATTTTGCCAAATACGATGTGAGAAATCGCCAAAAGATTTTTTTTTTGTTAAAATTTGCCTCTAATATATAGAATATTTTTTTAATTTTAAAAATATGTTTAACAAATCACAAAAAATAAATTTAATCAAAATAGCTAAAATTCGCCAAAAATAGAAAAAAAGTCGCCAAAATAATTATAAATATTTTTTTTATTTAAAATGATTAGTGAACACGAGAAATATACATATATTTTTACTTAAACCAATGAAAAATAGTGGTTATTATAATAACTGGAGACCTGAACATGCCCATCCTTAAGGTATTTGTCACCGTGTTCCTTTTTAGAATATGTTTTATAGGAATTACATTTATTCAACATTAAACATCAACATTTGTGTGCCACATGCCCTATTTCAATTCATAAAATTTATAGCATGTGTTTCGCAGTACAGTTTTGGTAGAATTTGTTATTGAAATTGATCTTTCTATCCAGTAATTAGCACCATATAAATTAAAAAAATTGTCCTAATTTGTAAAAAATATTCCTTCAACTTAGAATAAAAGGAACTTAATCCTTACTTCAAAACATTCTTTGTGTCTAAAAAAATAAGTATAAAAATTCATTTGAATTACCAGCACATCAAATTCAAAACTAATGTAGCTGTACATAATTAAATATAATATCACAATTTTTATAATCTTTCTAAAGCAAAAGTTGATATTTTCTATTGTAGTTGATAAGCATTTAAGGGTATGTTAGGATTTATAAAAATCTTTGGAACCAATGAATTTTGTTATAATAAGAAATTGCAACATGTTAAAATAGATAAATGTTTGTAAATATGAAAATGAAAAGATGTTCGTAAACTTTAAATAAATTTAAATCTTTCGAAAGTTTCCGGTTTTCATAAGTAAAATCATATTTAATTATGAAAAACAATTCAAATTCTTTGTTCTCCATTTTGATATTCTTTAATTCAGTTTCTAATGTTGGCCAGAAATTAATGAAAAATCGCCAACAATCGGGTATGTTCTGTAATCCGAAACCGAGATTGAAAATCGCCAAGTTTGGCGAGAAATCGCCATATCTGACAACCCTGCCACTGACTGGTACAACTTTAAATGTAATGTCAATTTAATGGCTGCATGCAAAATAATCCTATGAAAAATCGGCCAAAAACAAAAATAAATAACTGGTTATTATTAGTGATAATTTTTTATTAAAAATATATCGTTTTTAAGACCATTTTTACAATCTTATTTCTCTCTTATTTTTACACAAAAATTTCTTCATCATATAAAATCGCTTAAAAATGCGTGATCTTTCTTTTAAAAAACGCCCAAAAAAATATAATTATTCTCCCGAAATGCCAATGCAACGGAACCAGATTGACCATCAAAAATTTTTCACCAAATTTAATCGAGGCAACAATCATCGGTGGCAGATTCCGATGATTTCCAACGATTTACCATTCCAATTCAAGCGGCTCCGATTCCCTTTGCGTTTTGCCTTTGCTATTACCATCAACAAAGCACAAGGCCAATCATTGACTATTGCTGGATTAATTTTGGAAAATTCATGTTTTTTACACGGCCAGTTGTATGTGGCTTGCTCCTGAGTTGGTACTCCAAACAATTTATACGTTTTTACACCAAAGGGCGGCTCTGTTGTTGTGGCATTCGCGGCATCGTAAGGGGTTTTTTATCTTTTTGGGAAAGTGGCTACACCAGAAGCTAGTTAGCGTTTGGAAGTCGGCTATTTCTGCGTGTAATTATGTAGTAGCGAACAATATTACGCTGAAACTCTAGCAAGTCAATTTGGGATCTGTTTGCTGCTTTATACAGCTTCCATGCATTAACCACAACGGAACACAACATAACAGTAAATAGTGGCCACCATTTCTTTCCTCGGAACTTTATTTTATAGTTGTTGATCGTGTAGGTCGACACCACCCATCCCCAAATTATATTCCGCGATCAACTTCAGTTGGTTAACTTTAATTTTAGCTTTTGGATGGAACACCACCAATTAACAGTACACAGAGCCAAAAATGCCTAATAGAATCAAAAAGATTTTGTATATGAAATGTTTTTAGGTTAAGGGGTTTGCCAGCAGAAAGAAAAGAAGATATTTTCAAAGGGATTCCTTATTATTTTCATGTGGTAAATCTTTTTAATTTTATCAATAAGGAAATCCTATTAAATCCATAAGAAAATTTATTATTCACAATTTTTTTACTCATTTTTCACACAAAAAACAATCGATAGAGAAAAACTTTTTGATTCTATTAGGGTTTCTTATGAATTGTATAAAAAATTGATTTCTTATTGATTTTATTAGCGTACCTAATTGATTTTTTCAAAAAGGTATTCATTATCATTAGGCTACATTATTGATTTTTTCAAAAAGGTTTTTCTTATTGATTTCAGTAGGTTCCTATATGATCATGTATAAATCATCTTTTTAATATTTTTAATAAGGATATCTTTTTGTTTATATTAGCTTCCTTGTTATTTCGTTTATATAAATCAACATAGAAACTGTTTGTTAAAACATAAAATAGACATTTGGTGTAGTAGTTAAGTGCGTGCCTACAAAACGAAGCACACCAGGTTCGATCCCTGGCAGAGGACGATAAAATTTTCACATGGTTTTCCGGGTTTTAGAAATTAAGTGGCTTCCACTTCAGGCATCCGCCACCACAAAAAGAAAAGGTAGAAAGAAATCAAAAACTGATTAGCAAAAAATTTTAAAGGAGATGCCAAAAAAGCAATTTACCAATTGTTTTCTTTTCAGTTTTTTATTTTGAAAATTTTTGTTAAATTTTTTTTGTTTTTGATAGAAAAGAAAGTTCTATTTTATTAGGTATTTAAGGTTTCTACAAGCACGCCATAATGAATAATCTGATTAACAAGTTTAGTCTAGGTCTCTCAGTTTTTCAGGGATGCTACTCTTGGAGATAACAGCATCTCTCTTAGCCGGTTCGTGCATTATTTAAGTCTGCTATTGAGTTGAGAAGATCTCTGTGATTACCATTCTCTACCAGCTTTTTTCAGCCAAAAGCCGTTCCACATCTACTGAATAAATTTGATTGTATCTACCTAGTGTCGGATTATTGTTAAATGTTGAGCAGCTGTTTTGATATTTTGGTCAAAATCAATTCGCTCTACGTCTTCAGATGTTCCTAGCGGGATGTTTTCCGAACAATGAGTACTGAGATACTTTCTATAATTCAACCAATTTATGCTTGCGCTAAGATAGTGGGTGAATGATTTGAGGATAAAGTGACGCTTCAACTTTATTCGTTTCTCTTGGAATACCCTTACTCACCCCAAAATCAATACATGATTTTTTGTCGATCAGTAGGCCAATAGGTGGATATCACATTCAGGCCAATTTTTTAAATATGTCAAATAAAACACGACCTTTTGGAGTAATTAGTCTTGATTCATAAAACGTATGCTTAGCGTTGTAGTCGCCTGATGCTATGAAACAGAGACCAAGTGATATGTAGAAGTCGCTATATTGAATCTCTGATATTTGAAATCTAGGAGGTGAATAGATCGAAGAAATAACTAAGTTTTGATAAAAATTCTTCAAGACAAATATCTGTTGCTTGAAGGTAGTCTTCACAAATATCACACAGAAGATGATCTTTAATTCGATTCTTTATTAGTATTGCTGAACCACCAGATGCTCTGCCACGGAGGTCTTTAGTGTCATATAATATATAGCCATTGATTTTAAATAAGCTATTCTTGTTAAATGAGTCTCTGAAACCATCATGATATCAATTTGTTGGTTCCTCAGACGATATTTTGTTGATATTAGGTTTGCTAGAGGTCTTACTTTAGCCATTTTGTATGTAGTGTCTAAATTATTATCCGTAAAGTGGATATACCGTTTAATTTCTAGGAATCTATTTCGGGGCATATGTATTGTTGGCGACAATTTGTGAACGAGTGTTTTCGTCGAGCAGCCAATATATTTTTCTCTTGGCATAGAGTGATATCCGTTATACAGCAGAATACCCAAAAATATTTTTAAATACTCTTCGTTGAAAGAAAAATTGTACACGTTAGCTTGCGTTTCATAAATACGAGTTTGCTCAATGATCAGATTAGTCCCTTCTTCATCATATAAAATAAAAGTTTCCACGGGCGACTTTCCATTTGGAGCCGAGATCATATTGAACTCATTCTCAGAATAATAACTTGTTTTAGCCATTCTTTTTTTATTTATTTAATATAGTTTATGGATACAATCCTTACAGACAATTTAACATACATACATATTACTTAATCTCAAGAAAAAAATCAAAAAGTTAAATTAGGATTTAAAAAAAAACAATGATATTATGTTGAATTACTTTTACATTTACAAAAAAATCAAACATTGACGACAAATACGCGTAAAAGGATCAGCTAGGTCATAATTTGTTTTAAACAATTTAACAAAAAGAGGTTTATAATGACGAGTATTGCGACACGGAACATTAAAGCATTTATAAGATTTAACATAAAAGAAACATTTAGCATAGTGCGACTGCTTTTTAGCGTAGGTAGTTTTATTAACGTAAATCTGCTAGAATATGAAGGGAGATTTATTGCAGGATTCCAATGAAGATTACGTAAACAGAATAGCAAGAACTGTTTTTGCACTGACTCAATATATTGGCAATAAATATTGTAATAAGGATCCCATACGACTGATCCATATTCCAAAACAGCGCTGACCAGTGAAACGTAAAGTTGCTTGGTAATATAAGGATCAGAGAATTCTTTTGCCCACCTTTTTATAAATGCAAAAACACCTCAAGTCCTATTGACAGTCATAGTAATATGTGCAACGAAGTTTAATTTAGAATCAAGTAAAATTCCAAGATCCAAGAAAGTGTCGACTAAATCCAGCTAATGTCCTCCCAATGAGTAGTTAACAGCTATACAACTATTTCTAAAAAATCGCATACAATTACATTTTTTTAGATTTAGCTCCATTAAATTATTTTTCCACCATAAAAATAAGTTGTTAAGATCACTTTGAAGATAAGCATGATCAACATATTGCTTGAAGCTATAAAACATGTTTACATCGTCAGCATACATCAAAATGTGGGAAAAGTTGATAACTTTCGGAAGGTCATTTATAAACAGCAAAAAAAGAAGAGGTCCGAGATGACTGATAGAACATCAATGTTCTTAGACGAACATTTTGTTTTCATGACCGACGTCATTTTCCACAAAACTCAGTGCGCTATTCTAACTTTCAAAACGTTTGCTGTAAAAGCTTGAAGTTTTTAGTTCGAGATAAAATCTAAAAAAATGCACACTTAATGAGCCATTGTACTCAATTGGGTACACCTAGTTTACTGCTTACCTAAAGTGGTAAAAAATTGCTTTTTTTATTGTAACTTTTAAAAAACTTAACACAGATTTTCTGCAGTTTACAAATATATCAAGAGCCTTTTTTCTAATCAAACACAGCTGGATTGTTACTGACCTAACTAATACTCGCAAAATTGCTGCAGATATATAAAAATTTTAAAAAATATAAAGTAACGGTGCAATTTTTTTACACGTTGCTTACTTGTGTTTTATAAACACATTAGAATTCTATACCCAATCAGGTACAATTGCTGGGAAGGGTTAAGGTTAACTTCGTACCTACTTATTATTAGTGATCAGCTTTTATTAAAAATATATCGTTTTTAAGACAAACCATTATTTTTTCACGCTTATTATCAAATATGATCACTCATTAAAACATTTGGCCAATTTTTCATTATGAAAAGTAAGAATATTGAAAGAATTTTTTTTTACAAATTATGTGATTAATTTATATGCTGCTAATTAAATGGACAGAAAGATCGCTTTAAATAATGAATTCAACCTAAACTCGACTGCAAAACAATATTAATTTTTGATACTATAGATTTTAAGAATTGACATAGGATATGTTGCACACATCTGCTGACATTCAGTAATGTTGAATAAATTTAATTCGCATAAAATATATTCTAAATAAGAAAACGGTGACAAATATCCCGAGAATGGGTGTGTTCAGGTCACCATTTATTATAACAACCACTGTTTTTAATTGTTTTAAGTACAAATTGTAAATTTCTTGTGTTCACTAATCATTTTAAATAAAAAACAAAATTATAGTTGTAATTATTCGACCTTTCAATTTTAAATAAATATGATTTTTCGATATGATATGGCCTTGAGCTCGAAAAATCATATTTATTTAAAAAACAAAATATTTATATCTTTTGGCAAATTGTTCTCCTATTTTTGGCAAATTTTACCTATTTAGATTAAATTTATTTTAACAAAAAACTATTTTGGCGGAATAGGTGAAAAAATATGACAATCCTGATAATGAAGTCTACTACTATCTAAAGCTTCCTTCTTATTTTATGTTTTTTATTTTTATTATTTACCACCTAATATTTGTTGTTGCTTCAGCCAACCTTCGGTCAGCAAAAGGACCAACTTTTTGCTTGTTTTCCTAGGATCGCAACTGGGACGAAAGACGAATTTTTGGTTGCGAATATTCGTCGGCAAGAATAAAACACATTTATGTACAGTGAAAGCTCTCATAACGGACACCTCCGATAAGCGGACAACTCCCATAACCGGACAAATTTTGAAGACCCAATCAGTTCAATAGGTTTTCCATACAAAATGCATTCCCATAACCGGACACTCCAATAACCGGACGCGGACACTTAATTTGAGAAAAAATAGTTTATAATATCTCTCATAAACGAACAGAAGCGTTTAAACATACCAACAAGAGTTGTATTAAATTAGTAGTTCTTTGTTTTTTCAACTCTAATTTATACTTGTGTTAATACAAACGAAATTGGTGATTCCTCTCTTAACATAAGTGTTAATACTCATGTGTTGAGAGCGGTGAAAAAATAATGTTTAGTTGAAGAAGAAGTTTGATTAGCGTGTTCACGAAATGTCGCGGAAAAAAATATGTTATCAATAAAAGAAAAAAATGGAGGTAATAAATGAGTTTGAGAAAGAAAAATATTCGGTGCGTGAGATTGCTAAAAGGTAAAGTTTCCTAGATTTATACATTAATGCATTTTGTTAGTTATTTTTTACATTTTAAGATTCAGCATTGGAAAAACACAAGCCGCAGAAATCATTAAAAATAATTAAGCCATTCGTTCCAAATGGGAGTCTGGAATCAATGTTCATCTGAAAAAGATGTTTGTTAGAGCAGGTGGAGCTGAAATTGACAAAATGTGCTTTGATTGGTTCGCTAAGGCTAGATCTCAAAAAATTCCAATTTCCCGTCCTATTGTAAAAGCCAAGGCAAGTGCAGTACAACTGCGCGTATCCAATTTTTCTGCATCGGATGGATGGCTGCAAAAATGGCTCAAAAGAAACAACATTTCTTTTAAATGTGTAAGTGGAAAAGTTGCAAGTGCAGATCAGGTAGATGTGCAGCAATTTAAAGCCAAGCTGCCATCCATTTTGCATGGGTACAAGCTGGAGGACATTTACAATGCCGACGAAAGTGGGCTTTTATTTCGCGCTTTGCCTGATAGAACTCTTGCTTTTAAACCCGAAAAATGATTTGGTGGAAAATTTTCGTAGGTAGGACTCACAATTTTATTTTGTGCAAACTAAGCTGAAGAGAAAGAGCTTTTAGTCATAGGTAAAGCAGCCCGTCCTAGAGCATTCAAAAATCTTCTTATTAAAGATTTACCAGTAAATTGGAAATTTAACAAAAAAGCATGGATGACTCGGGACATCATGACTGAATAGCTGCAGCAGTTTAACAGAAAGATGAGATCTCAGAAGCGTAAAATTCTCTTGTTTTTAGATAATGCAGCATCTCATTCTAGGGAGTTGAATTTAACAAATATAAACATAGTATTTTTGCCTTCCAACACAACTGCAGTTTGTCAACCCCTAGATCAAGGTATAATAAAGAATTTTAAGGTCCACTACAAAGGCTTGGTATTATAGCACTTACTAGCTAAAATCGTTAAAGTAAGCTCAGCATTAGATCTTGCAAATTCTTTTGAAATTCTGGAAGCTGTATACTTTATAAAAACCTCTTGGGATAAAGTTCAAGCAACAACAATCAAAAACTGCTTTAAAAAGCAGGATTCTCAGCAGATACTTGTAATCTTCCATGATTTTAATGGCGAAGATGATATCCCACTTGCAACGTACGCGAATTTAAAACAACTTCTGGGTTCATCATGTGTCTTTGACGAATTTTTAAAAATAGATGAAAACGTCTGAACTGAAGATGACTGTATTGAAATATTAAATTCAAGCACTGTTGAGCAGATAAGTTTATCTGAAAATTCCGAAGACGAAGCAAGTGTAGAAATACCTGATGCTATAAATTCTTATTTGTCCATTTAAAACATTTTGATAGAGATGATTTTATCGCATTCCAACACATCATAAACATTGAAAGTCATTTTGAAACTCAGCAGCTCAAATTGAACCAATCCAAGCTAAAGCAGTCTACTCTTAAACAATTTGTTTAACCACAATAGGTTAGTCTACTTTTTATGCTTTTATGAAATGTTATATTTAAAAAAAAAAATAAAATATGTATTTTAAATAATATGTAAATGTTTACCTCTCTCATAAGCGGACGGCTCTCATAGCCGGACAAAAATACTGCGATATTGAGTGTCTGGTTATGGGAGCTTTCACTGTATATGAAAATGCACACAATTATGACGTCCGTCGAAATTCGTCATACGCGGCAAAATCTGATTAGATTTAATTCTATTTTTTAAGGCCGGGGCACATAGAATCCGTCATACGTATACGTGGTATTTTTCAACGTAAAAGAAAGTTTAAATGTAGGTTTTCTAATGAGCGTTGCCACAGTCAGTACGTCTCGGTCAACGCAAAGTACGAAAGCTGGGCAATTTTTGACTTTTGATGTACGTTGAGAGCAGTTGAAAGCTATAAATTGGTTTCTCTTTGTTTCTCTCTCTCAAAATAAAATTTTTGTGTTTATTGGCAGCAAAAAAACCAAAATACAAAAAAATTAAGTAAAATGGAGAAAAGCTTTTCAAGTGTTTTCTTTTCTTATTTAATATCCGTTTGTAGTGTTTTTGTTAAGTTTTCGTTTTTTAATTATTATTTTTATATGGTAACCCTAATAGCTTTTCTACCCAATTTATTATAAATAATAAGTAAAATGGAACGAAATGTGAATTTAAAGTGCTAAAAAACAAGAATGCCTTTATAATCTGGCATCAAAAGATTATAAAAATGTCCATAAAAGATTGGAAGAATTGGCGGATTGGTAAATTTATCAAGTAAGAACAAATTGAAAAAGTTTTATGGAAGTGCTTTTTCATGTATGTATGTACATACATTTAGGAGATACAAGTATAAAAGGTGAATACGAGTAGCTTAGTTTCCTTCCGGTAGTGGCGCACCAAGCCCATAAAAATATGCAATTTTTAGATGATTATAAAATTTCACGAACGTTGGTTAAATCTAGTTTACGGCCACATCATAAATATTAAAAAACAATTAGCCTGTAGTGTGCAAAATTAAGCCCGGCCGAAGGCCGGATATGCCCTAAATCTTTAGTAAGCGAAGCCGGTGTTGATTATTCCATAAAGGAGAAAATCCTTGCGCCCGGCCGAAGGCCTGCTATGCAGAAAATCTTTAGCAAGCGAAGCCGGTATGGGTTATACTCAGTGTTGCCAGCGGGAAACCTAGCGATTTGGTTTTAAGAGATAAAATTTTTGTCAAATATCCATTGCATTGGAACAAAGTAAGATTGCTGGGGGGAGCAAAAGCTTTTATTTGTACAGAGTGACAGTCAAAAGTTATTTTCATGAATTTGTGGTTCTTACATCTTCCATGCAATAGCACGTTTAATGCCGTTTTTTTAAGTTAAAATAAGATAGGTATAAGTGCTAAATAAATAGCTCTGGGTTAAAATTTTTTGCACAATAAATCAATTTTTTAAAACATTTACAAATTGTATTGAATACCGTAAGTAACGGCACGAAAATAATCTTATTTTTTTAAAAATATATGGGACGAATTACTCCACCAGGATGAGATGTAAACAAAACAACAACTTTATCTGGATGTGCTCCGCTAGGCAAGTAAGTAGTGTTCTTCTTTTAGTTTACTGGTTGCATTTGTGTCACTTCAGCAAAAGGTTACACTTTTAAATTTAATTGCAACTGTATTGTAACAAAAAAGCCTGAGGGCAATAGGTTCTTACAAACTTTGTGAGGATTTTCGACATTCCAAGTTCTGTTTGCTTACATAATTAAAATGGGCCTTATCAATAAACTTTAAACTAAAAATGAAATAAGCAGGCTGTTGTCGATTGGATTTATTTATGGAAGCTAAATATTCTAAAAATTTTACAAGTTGTTGTTTGAGAAAGGTTTAATTGTCAGAAAGGAATAAATCGTTTCTATATCTGATAAAAATTACTTTAAAGATTATTTAATTTCCTTTAGTTTTTATTAAATTTCCCTTAGTCATTATACAACAGAATAATAATATCCATAATTAAATGGCATAAAATCGCTATTTTACCAACCGTATATCTAATAAAAAACTCTGAAAATTTCAGAAAGAACGGTTCACTGGTGTATGCAGCTGTTGCTTTCCGACAAACAAACAAGCACATTTTGTACTTTATATACCCGTATTCATAGAGATATCCATAAAAATATCTGTATCAATGAGGAATGGTAAAGTTGAGTGTAGGCCACTCAAAGAATATATCGCTCCTTTAATGCAACGCAGTCATACAAAATCAAACTTGTAAGAATGCTGTTAAAGTTTCCCAAAAGTATTCTTTATGGCATGAGTGAACAAGTGTTTAAATATTTATGTATAACTTCGGTTTATCTTGAGATACAACTCCGAAATTTTTTACACGCAAAGAAGGTATAAAGAAACACTTTTTCTTTAAAAACTTAAAAATTAATTTTTAAATGTTGGAATTATTCGATACGTGATCAAATTTTATTCTATACAAAGCTTATTCGACTAGTCGATATTTTTCCAACTCAGATTCATACTTGCAAATATACGAGTATTACCAGCTCTATAAATTTAATTTTTACGGTTTTTCTTTTGCTTATCTTATTTTTCAGATTTAAAGTATACGATCTAAATTTTCAATCAGATGAAAAGCAACAACGTATTACAGTTGAAGGTCCACAGGTGGGCAATTGGTTTGCCGTAGCTTTTCTTAGCTGGACTGATCCAAACAATGATCGGATTGAACAACAAGGTAACAAAAAACTAAATAAAAATTAATTAAAATGTTTAACTACACAAACAGACCCAATTCAGAATGATTTCTACACATAATGCAACAACATGTTCTTGTGAAATATTTATTTAGATATGACATACCATTTTCTACATCAGTAATGCGAAATACTATTTTTATTACTGTTTGTCGCCTAAAAATTAAAAAACTAAAATGTCTCCGTAAAATCATTATATCAAGAACTTTTAAGAACACAGATTATTTTAATAAAAATATAATTTGTTTACTTACAAAATAACCCCTCCAACATTATTTTATATTCACCACAGCAGGTACAAAGGGAAGTTTGTCGTTTCATTTGTTTCCTTCATATTTCATTTCCGAAACCAAAAAGTATATCTATATGTATATTCTGGATCCTTAAAGGTGGGGAAGTCGATTTAACGAAGCACGCCTTTCCGCTATTAGGCGGGAATGGATTTTTCGAGGGCCTTAGATAATTTATAAAAAATCTTATTACAACTTGTCTTTTGAGCGATAAAGTGAACAATAACTGTTTTTCGTTATTACAACTTCACTTTTTTTACTACCATATTTTTGGAAAATATGGTAGTAAAAAAAGAAACACCGACTACTTTTGACAAAATAAATTAGTTCTTAAAAACTTAGTGGCAACGTCATACCTTTCATTCATTTATTTACTTTCAACAAACTTTAAATTAGTTATCTATGCAACAAACAAAGGACAATATTTTATACACAACAAACGAGATCTGTTTTCCATTTGTAATTGTCATTTAGTTTATCGGTCACTTCTACCTTAAAGTATACTTATAATAACGAAAAACTACTTGTCTCTTGGATAAAATCCTAACTTTAGCTATTTGCAAGTTATAATAATGGGCCTTAGTATACCAATCTATCCGATAAAGCTTCGAAAGTGTAATCGAAATCTCACCAAAATATTACATTTTCGATATAATTTCACTATAATATAATATTGAAATTTACCAAAAGTTGCATCCCTGAGACAGGTCCTGAAAGAATCTTTGGCCCAAAAATTTGAGCCTACGTTCTTGAAGAGCCGGGCAGTCGCAGAGAAGGTGTTGAACTTATTCCTCCTCTTCCTCATCCATACAGCACCCTCCACGAGAGATTCCCATACGCTCCGACATACGTCCAATCATACAGTGTCCTGTTATAACACCTACCAGAAGTGCTAACGAGCTTTTCTCTAGGGACAGTAGTGCCTTTGTCCTTTTCTCGTCAATTGAGGGCCAAAGAATTCTAGACAATCTGCAAGTGGTTAATGTAGACCACCTGCGAGCCGTTTCCTTTAGCGACCATTCTCCTAGTATGTTAGATATTTCGGACAAAGGGATATTGATGTATCCTTGGGCATCTATCACATCCAGATTCGAATCGTTCCTCGCACATTGATCGGCCATTTCGTTTCTACGAATGCCTTCATGCCCTGGGACCCACACTATTCTTATACAATGTCGTTCAAGTAGGGCTAAAGATTGCATGCATGCCAACACACATTTAGATTTCACTACTTTTGAATCAAGGGCCTTAATGGCGGCTAGACTATCCACAAAAATAGCCTCCGTCGCAAGTACCCCAATTTTCCTTGCCGCTACCAATATAGCATATATTTCAGCCTGGACCACGGTTCAGGTATCGGGAAGCCTGAGTGAAATTGAAAGATCAAGATCCTCCGAGAAGATCCCCGATCCGCCCCCAGCAAAAAACGACATCACAAGACATTCATGAGTTCTACTACTCTTGAACTGGTTCCAATTTAGCTGAAAAACGCATGATTTTAACATAAGCGTGTCATTGGAGTTCATGTGTTCACATTAGATAAACTGACTGTCATTTCAATGAGTGTTTCTGACTAATGAAAGTTCCATGATTCGGATGCGTTCTTAGTTTATAAATGCTTATATGTCAATTAAAAATTAAAAAATATGTATGTGCACATGATTTACTAGAAAAATTGAATACATTAAAAATGCATTCGACCAAATAAGTGCTAAGGAAATCATGAAATCACCATTTCCTTTTGAACACATTCGTTATTTTTTTGCTTGAAGTATTTCGGCCTTTTTAACGTCAACGTAAAGTACGAAAGTTGGGCAACTTTTAACGTACGTTGAGAAGTTTAGTAGCTATCAATTGTTTTTTTTTTTTGTTTTGATTAAAGTTTTGTGTTGAGTGGGAGCAAAAATAGAACAAAATTAAAAAAAAAAAATTAACTAAATAAAGTAAAATGAAGAAAAATGCTTTTCAAGTATTTTCTTTCCTGATTTAATATCCGTCAGCAAAGTGCTCATTGTATCCACCTCTTTCGTCAGTACTTTAATCACAGTTGAATACATGCCCCGGCCTTTCCACATGGTATCTGTGGGCATATCGAGTAAAAACTAGTTATATTTAAAAGTTTTTTATTCAGTTCACGATTATTTTCCGATATGATTGTTATATTTATTACTCTAATATTAAGTTACAAGTTGTTTCTGTTGCCACGGTAATAGGACCCAACACTCGAGAAGACGATTTGATAAACAGTTGTTATCTGTTGCTATTTTTACCTGGCTTGACCTCAATGAGTTATGCTCTATTAAGTCGGAGGTTTGAATGCAATTATGGGGCATTTAAAAATTAAAATTTGTTTAAATTTGGCAAAATACAGAGAAAATCTATTTTGGACCACCCTGTTCTCTGTCATAATGTTGAAATAGAGCAGTAATATCTTAGTTCCTGAAGTACCCTGGCATTAACTTTCAAATGAGTAATATAACTTTCAAATCGGTAACATTAAAAAATGATTTTTGGCTCCTTTTCAAAAAATGTTCCAAAAGTATAGGACAAAAGTTTGTCATTTTCTGACAAAAATTAAGTTAAAAACTTATTACTAATTATTAGTTATAAGTGTAATTGAACATTTATGACATAAGTACATTTTTCACTTTACTTTCACAATAAAATTCAAATAAAAATTAAAACGTATTTTAAACCCTCCATAACTTTGTTTCTTATCAGTCAATTTCTACATTTTGCTACAAAACAGGAAAAACCGCGTATAAAAGTTCATATTTAATCAAAAGTTATGGATTCTTGACCGCCTTCTCGTGAAATGGTCCACTGTGGGTCGTAGGGGCCGTTGTGGAACTGCTTCAAGACCTCGTCGGAGGATGCCCCGACAATTAATTCGGTCGCCGTTTTGCCGTCTGCGCTCTCCAAGATGCGATATAAGCATGCATCCTACAACCTGAGACCGTTCCACTGGGCTGAATATGACTTCGATAATGAACTTTCGGGTACGATCTCACTTCGCGTCGGTCTTCTGTCCTCCTCTTTAGCCGCTATAATTTTTACCAATATCGGATCGCTTCTTTGCGCAATCCACCAGTCTTCACTAGATCCTATATGTGTAAGCAAACGTCAATAAAAAATTATTTTCTCTCTACATGGTCATCTATAAAGGGCGTATGCGTTCTTATGCTTGCCGCCTTTCCTGTGCTAAATACTGAAGTCATAAATCTGGAGTCGTTTAATCCTGCAGGTGAGCTATACTTCAGGGCTCTTAAATTGCAGTAACCACCTGAGTGCGGCGAGATCTGTCCTCATCGTAAAATGTTGGCCCTACGAATATTTGTGGTAATTTTTAATGCACTCCAACGCTGCCAGAAGCCTTCGTCGCGTTACACAATAGTTTCTTTCAGGCTTTGAAAGTACACTGCCTTAATAGCCTATCACCTTTTCTGTCCCATCTACCACTTGCAATAGCACGCATCCTATTCCACATCCGCTCGCATCAGTATCTAGCCCGAATTTTTGCCCAGTAACTGAATATGCTAGGACAGTTGTCACACACAATATTTCCTTGAGCTTTTGGAATGCCTCCTGGGCTCGTTCACTCCACTGGTAAGGTCGCGGCTTCTTCATTCAGTTGATATGACATCTGCTGTTACAAGATGTCCCAAGATTTTGACTTCCTTCTGAAACAAATCACATTTCTTAACACTGAGCTTTAGTCCAGCCGCTGATATACGCTTGAAAACTTCTTCCATATTCCTTAGGTGTTCATCAAAGGTCTTTCACATGACAATTATGTCACCCAGATACACCTTTTAGTTCCTTTAATTCCAAATGTCAAATGGCATAAACCATCGAGAGCACTGAAAGCAGTTTTATCTTTATCTTTGTCAGCTGGAATGCATAGCTATTCGGTAAATAAAACGGACGTGTATTTTTAAGCGCGCAATAAACGTATAACCAAATCACGGCATTATTAGTTGAGTAATAAGAGAAACCAAAAGAACAGCGCGAGGGCTCATAAATGAGTCACTCAAATTTAAATATTTCTGGGAAAAGTTCGAACATAAGCAGTAGAAACGCGTATGTGATAAATGCTGATGAAAGCAGCGAAATAAAAAACAAAAAACAAAACTAATGTGTTTTTTAAAAGTTGCGCCAATTTACGTTCTTGTTCACCATTGTTGCTAAGTAGTGACAATAAAATAAATGTTAATAAATCATCGCCTTCTGAATACCAGCACCAATTTTTAAAGTACACAAAGATAGGGTCTTGAAGGGGATAAATTCCCAAAATCGTTTTGCTATCTTTGATAGTGAAACAAATGAACCTGAAACGGCACCCAAGTCGTCCAAAACACCTCCAATTTATTCAAGAGAGCAAAATTCGAACGAGTTAATAAAGAAGTTAATTTCAGTTATTGTGGAGAACTTATTTTATGTGATTTCTATTAAACGTGGTAACATAAACGGGACAAAAATACAAGGAAATCAGTAAACGAATTTGAAAACTGCGGGATTTAAGGTAAAAAATGTTGATAATATACAAATGAATTTTTGAATTAGGCTTAAGTTTGTCATATTCTCTCTAAGTTAAAAGAATATTAATTACGAATTAGGTTATTAATTTTAAAGGAAAATTTTATTTTTAGACACTAGCATAATCTAACGCATTTTCTAGATAGCTACATCCGTCTTCAACATTCTTCGCTTCTATCTACTTTGGTTAGCCTTTTATCAAATATATCAAAGCTGTTTGAGAGAACACTAATAACTAAGTTGAATCCAATTCTTAGCCCGAAACGATGTATTCCGAACCATCAATTTGGCTTAAGAAACAATATAGTACGATCCAACAAACTCACAGATTAGTAAATGTTATTAAAAAAAAGCTTCCATAAGTTCTTAAAGAATTATTTAACGAATCGAAAGTTTTTACTTAAAGAAGGAGATTTTTTAATCTCGCCTCATCTCATTGAAGCCGGAGTTTCCCATGGTAGTATTTTGGGACCCATTTTATATATACTGTACACATCCGTTAAGCCAATTAGCACCCAATTATGTGTTCATGAAAACGCCCAAGTAGTATCACAACATCTACAAGACCACATACTTAGTTTTGAAAAATGGTTGGAGAAATAGAAAATAAAGGTGAATAAACAAAAATGTACTCACATAACTTTCACAATGCTTATGGTCTCGTGCTCTCATATTCGCATAATTAACATAATGATAGCTTAGCTTTCAAACGTCAAATACCTTGGTACACATCTTGATCGGCGCCTTACATGGAAATGCCACATAGATTTCAAATTAACACAAATGAAATTAAAAGCAGTCCAACTAAACTTACTTATTGGTAGAAACTCTACCCTGAGCTTAGATTGTAAGCTTGTCATAGATTGTAAGCACTGTCTCAGCTAGAAATGTAGAAAAAATTCAAAGGCTCCAAAATAAGATTCTACGTATGATTACAGTGCCTCCCTGGAATATCCATAAAGATCCAACCATGCCATCAGTCAAAGCAAAGATAACGAAACATGCAGTAACGTATTTAAAAAAGTTTTAATCTCATCCAAATCCTTTGGTGCGTAACATACTGGCTACATTCGACTTAAAAGAAGATATTCAGCTTTTCTTGGTCGTAGATCAGAGGGATAACCCGAAATGATAGCAGCAACCTTGAAAGATAGAATTTTTTTGTCTAGCTCTGGCTCGACTTAACAAGTATTTTTATTTTTTTTTAAAGAAGTATCATTTAGCATTACAAGCTAGAGAGGCCTAAAGTGTTTAATGTAAATAAAAATCGAAATATTTCGCCAACGTTTCGTGAATTTTATGTCCACTTTCTCCAAGGGTCGTCCACTCAAAAAAAAGTTTACTAAATTTAAGTAAATTTAATTTACTTGAAGAAATTCGGGAATGATTTGGCTCCAAGGAAAATTAAGTACACAGTTTTCCTAATAAATAGTAAAAAAATATTCTTGTATAAACTAAAACCTAGTAATAGCCCATTCAGGCTGCCACGAAATTAAGTAATTTCGAGCTGAAATTACGAACGAAATCTAAGGTATTCATACTAGGCTTTTTGACATTTGAGTTAACTTCGCCAACATCTGATCACGTTTAGTTACATTTGTATAATTTAATTGTTTTGCAAAAAGCTCTCGCACGAATATCAAAAACAACACTACAGGAAAATTAAAGGGCAATTATGTCTATGTTTCCAATTTTTCATTTGCCTTTAATTTTTTTCTGACAAAAGTGCACTTTCAAGGTTGCAAATGTGTTCATGGTTGAAAATAAAATAGCTTTTTGTACAAAAACAGCGTTGCCTATCGTAATTTCAAGTTATTTTTGACGAAAATGTATGCGAAATTACGTAATTTCAACTTGATTTCGGCCGAAATGACTTAATGTCGTGGGAGCCTGAACGGGTTATAAATCTTTACTAAGAAAGTGTTATATTGTATTTTTTGTGGTCGTAAATTCGGTAGTATAAGTAAGTATACATTTACAGAAAATAAGTAAAGTTTTCTTACTATGAAGTTAATTTTTTCTAGCTTTTAGAATGCCTTTAACTCTTTTGAAGAACAAAAATAACAATTTGTATTGCTCTAATAAACCTTTTTCCTTGTTCTAAGTTAAATATTACTTACCGGAAGTCGATATAAATCTTATTTTACCAATAAATTCCTTAAATTTGATACGCAGGTTTACTCATAATAATCAAGGTTTAACTAAATTTTAGTATACTTTGTTTTCCATACTAGAAAATAGTTTTTAATTTGAGTACCTCTTTGAACTCAAAGTAAGTAAAATATAACTTAAATGAAGCAAATAATTTCAATATTTAAAACAGTTTTCAATTGTTGATAATTTTTTGTGGGCTAATTATGGTCAGTTTATATACAAGGTGATGCAAATAAAGCAATTTCTTCATCTTTTTTCTCAACGTTTCGTCGGCTTTTTTCCGACTTCTTCAGGAGAAATAATTATTCATGTTTCTAGCGACAAATTATAAGATCATTTTATTATTTTAAATATAAACGTGATATTAATATTTAAGTTTTAATTTATGATCTGTTTTTGGTTTACATCACTAATCAAATTATAAAAAGTTGGACATCACGACACACTTAAATGTATAATTTAAATAATAATAAACGAAAAAAAAATTATCACAGGTAAATTTAAACGAATATCACAGAACTGAATTTTTAAACAATTGCTATTGAATGTTGCAGTTTGGTGTTATCCTTGTCTTCTTTGGTATTCATTGACTTCTCTTACCGTTGTTGTATTGTAGTGTTCTTAAGCTTTGGAGGGTATATCTTTTGTTCTCTATTTTTTTTTTCTCTGTCTAGTATTTTTACACCTTCAAAATCTATAATATGTTCGGTTTCTTTTGCATGTTGAGCTAAAGCTGTTGTCTCTTTTCATTTATTGATGTCAGCTTTATGTTCTGTGTTCTTGTCTCCAGCATCCTTTTTATTGTTCCAACGCATACTCTATCACACCATTCATTCTAATTTCCAGATATTGTAGTTTACGAAATAACTTGTCAATATTTCGTAAACTACATTATCTGCTCTTCTTTTCTTGTCCAGTTTTGTTATTTTCTGCGTAAAAAGACGTTGTAGTGTTTTGTTCGACCTGTGAGTGAATATTGTTTTTTCATCATTTATCATGTTTTAACCCTCCGATAACCAGCAATTTTTTCAACGGTCAAAAACCATCAAGGTCCCTGTGGACCTCACATATTATTTTCAGCGAATTTGAGATTTTTGATTTCAGAACGTGTGGAAATAATTTAACTCCATTAGAATTAACACTTCATTTAACAAAACTGATAAAATCCAGGAATTATATTTTAAATTATATTTGAGTTGAAGGCCTTGATGCTCATACTCGAATATTTATGTTATATAAACTCATTTACTATTTTGTATAACCATTAATAAATAAATAAATAAATATTTTAAAGGCAAAAGTAAAGATGAAGTAAATATAAATTACAAAAGCAAATGGATCTATATGTTTTTATAAGTTCATATATTTTGACGGCCTTTGGTTTATACAGCAGGTATTGCATTTTTTTAAGATGGTGCGATGTGGCGTCCATACAAGTTCTAGGCAAGCAAAGCACTTGTATTACGTCCTATATAAGATTCTGCATGGCACAATCGACAAGAGTATCGATTCCGCTCGGTGCCACGACAGCTTCATTTGTTGGTTGTTTAGTATTCAAAACAGTAGATAAAAAATTATTATGGTAAATTAATTAATTTTTTTCCCATAAGAACTTACCGCAACTCCGAATGACTTCATAGCCATACGTATTATTGGATGACTAGTAATAGGGGTATTAGTGGCCCGTTCCTGTATATTACACATGACTAGCTGTTTTGTTATTTTTTTTTTTAAATTGTAGATTAGAAATGATGTTAGAGCAGCGATATCAATCATATTGTAGAACAATGCTAATGACCATCGGTTTATTGCACGTATACTGGTGTAAATTCCCAAAATTTGGTCCATGGCATCAACACCACATTTGTTCGAATTATAATCAAGCATAGCTAAGGGTTTCTCTCTCATATTACTTTCTGTAATACAAAGTTGATAGCACTAAAATGCTTTGTTCTTTTTAGGAACATACGAATATAATGACACATCTCATTGATAACATCCAAGTCGTGAAAACTTCACGTTTCAAAAATTCGATAGAAATAATTGCTTTATTACTACGAACAGTCTTAATAAAAGCTAAGCTAAGGCTATTAAAATTAAAGTTAAGTCTAAAGTTGTAAAAAATTGTCCACATTATAATATAGGTCCCTTTGGACCTTGTTGGTTATTCGCGTAGTAAACTTCTTTAATCCTCCATAAATATTTCAATATTAATATTTGTAATCTAAAATCTATTTTAAAACCTTAAAAATATTACAAATGTAGATGTCATGAAATCTTATGGAATTCTACCAAGCCATCTAGAAATACTGTGGCTTCAAAAACACAAAGGTCCATATGGACCTTGTCAGTCATCGGAGGGTTAATGTTGTGTTTTCTATGAGCTTAGTTAGTTTTCAGTTATTCGTTTATTTCCATATTCGTTTTGTTTCTATTTTGTAGCAATTAACGTATTTAAAATTTAGCTAAAAAGGTGTTTGGACTGCTTGACTGTAGCTTTAGCATGCAAATGGTTCCGGCTTCTATCTCATTGGCTATCGGTAGGGTTCGGAGCTACTTATTTCCAGTACTTTATTAGCATGACTACAGATTGTATTATTTTATTTATGCATGCTATCATAGAAAGTGTATAGAAAGAAAACGGAAATACTAATTATCAAGAAAAGTGTATAGATTTATGATTTTACTTAGTTGAACAATTTCGTGTGTAGATGTTTGCACGTATTTTTCCCCACCCAACCGTAATCATGAGGTAGAAAGCAGCAATATTATTCATGATCCCTTAAATAACTAAACTATTCGATCAACTAGTCGGAAATCAAACGAAAAACATTTAGGATTTCATTTTTAAAGTCGAATTCACAATGTTTATTAAAATAAAATTTCGTAACATTTTAATGTTTATATTACTTTAGTTTTCAACTAACTGAAAAATTACAATCTGGAATTTGCATCATTGTAACCAAAAAAAAATTTTTAATTTAAATAAATGACTAAATTAACTCGGAGTACTTAAATCAATAACGTATATTTCTGAAAAATAAAATAAATAGATGTATCCAGTTCGGATATTAACTTAATATAAAATTGTTTAAAAAAATGTAATATCACACATAAGTATATGTTTGAGTTATTCAGGTTTAACATAAAAATAATATAAAATAACGACTTATATTAATTTTATCCATATTAAAAAAAAATAATCTTAACTGAATAGGGGTTCAACCCATCAATGCTTTGCTCCGGAAACACACGCATGCTCTACACCACCGACGTCCCGCGTAATTTTTAATAACTATGACGATTTTATTGCATTGATACGCTATTAAAATGTAATGTAAAATTTGTTAAGATACTTATAAAGAAAATGT
The DNA here is from genome assembly GCA_949628195.1 of Phasia obesa. NCBI lineage: Eukaryota > Metazoa > Arthropoda > Insecta > Diptera > Tachinidae > Phasia > Phasia obesa. Next base: position 114,447,114 of record OX451215.1, on the reverse strand, counting down.
AAAATACTTCATTCCGTTATGTTATACAATTTTTTTCCATTATTAACTAAAAAAATTCATTTGAAAATAATACTAATAAAATTTAGTTTAGTTTTGTTTGTTTCAATCCTTTTCTCTACTATATAATTTTTTTCTTTAATCAAACCAAGATAATTAGTTGATTATTTTATAAAAAACAATTAACAGAAAATAATAAAAAAAATTTATTTAACCCGACCGGGCATTGAACACACGACCTTCGGATTGCAAGACGGCGTCTCACACACTACACCATCGACGACATTACTATAACGATAGAATTTCTTGACCGGATCACTTAGTTACGAATAGCAGAATTGGAATAAAAATCCTGGTAAATTCTTTAATTTTGAAGATATATATATGATCATGGTATTTTATATATTTTAGGAAATTCAATTTTCATTCCAATTCTGTTAATTAAATTTTCTTAGCAACTCTAGAATTTGGAATAGCAGACCATAATCAATTATTTCTTACTATAATTTAAGAAATACAATTGCTGATGATTTACTAACTCAAATTTATTATAAATAAAATACATAAACACAACTTACAGCTTGAAATGGAATCCCTCGTCGAAAGATCTTTCGCTGGGCTTCGTGCTGATGATCGTTGCTGGCAAAGGAGTTTAATAATTAATTAATTTACATATTGGTACTACGTTAGTTGAACGTTATTTGTTTGTGTTCATATGTATATTTATCACTTTTATAAAGTAATTTATTTCTTTTTAAGATTAAGTTGTTTTGTTTAAGTCACTTTCGATACTAATTGATCTTTAATTCTGTTCACTATGTATGATTTTTACATTATTTTCTCTCTTTTCTACATATTGATTTTTGCACTTTAACAAACTTTTTTTTTCGGGATAAAAAAAAGAATTAAAACCAATTACTCTTAATAAAACTTTTGTCTATAGTTATAAATTATGCATTATGGAACATTATTATATTGATAAAATGTATGTTTAATATGATTCTTTTTTCTTTTAGAAAAATCTTAATCTTTATTAAAATGTTTTTTTTACTTTAATTGATTTTATTTTATAGGATTAAACCACTTTTCACTGTAACTAAACTTTCGGTTTTAGTTATTTTTTTCATGTTCATGTTCAGGACAATTTTAGATGCGGGTTTCTGATGAGGGTTTCCCGTGCCGAAGAAAGAAGTTGACTCCACAGTATGGCTGAAACTTGTCAGATTTGTTTAACCCAAAGGTAAATTTTTCCTGGAGGTGATTTGCATTAATCTATGGTAGAAATTGTTCTTTTCTGTGAATAGAACCGCACTATGATGAAAAATACTATTATTCACTTAATATTTAATTAATTGAAAAAAAATTTGATTTTTTTCTCTGTATGAAGCACTGAATAGGTTTTATCTCAGAAACGATTTTTAGGCAGTAATGGCGAACAGGAAAGAAAGAATTTTACATGGCTTACGCGATATTTATACCCGGATTAACACGCTAAAATTTTGGAAATCATGCGCTAATTCTGCGATTGTTTTCTTTTCCTTTTTGCCACTTATTTTCTCTTATATGACGTTATTACTAAAATGCACTGTTTAATCACAGAGTCGTATCAACGAGACAATCAAGTACTGACTGTTACAAAAAATTATGTTTAAAAAGTAATTTGAATATGGTTGATTTAAGCGCCTCTACAAACCCCCCTGCCAAAATAAGGTTTTAGGCTCTAAGGGACATAAACCTGATACCGCTTAAAGGCAACAAAATAATAGGAAAACTTCAAATTATTGTCGTATATCCTTTGCGTGGTATACTCCGATATAACGTCCATTAAGGTCCTCTAGTTCATAATAGGAATATCCAGTTCTTTTCAAATGCGTGCCTTCACAAAAGATGGAGCTAGTTTAGCGTTAAAGCCTTTTTCAAAACTACTTTGTCGAAAGTTGCGCCTAAAAACTTCTTGACCTGTTGCATAACTAACCACCCGAGATCGCAGATTATATGATTTTTCATTCCTATCCTGCTGATGCTTCATATTTTTCAAAGCCCGATGTCTAACGATGTCGAAAGAGTCTTCCTTATTGAATTTCACAGTTCTGTCGTCAATTAGTTCTAAATTCCGCAGAAGTGCATATGTCTTACCATTGGTAATCATATGTTGTCCAAATGCCATGTAATAAGGAGAAGTCCCTATAGATGCATGCACTGATGATCCCAGTGAACAACAAATGCTGCTGAGGTACTCATCCCAATTACTCTGGTCGTGTTTAATATATGCCCTGATTGCCGATAGAACTGAACGATTAACGCGCTCAGATGCATTAGCCTGGGGCGAATATACAGCAGTATATATATGACTGATACCATAATTTTGCAACATTTTATTAAAGTGCATCGATTTGAATTGCGCTCCATTATCAGAAACTATTGACTCCGGCGTACCAAATGTGTGGAAAAGGTCTTCTTCGAGATATTGTATAATCACATCTGCTGTAAACTTTTTAACTGCTTTCAGAAAGCAAAATTTTGAAAAATGATCAAGGACGATAAAAATACCTACGTAACCCGATTTTGATCTTGGGTATGGACCAAGAAAGTCTAAGTACAGTTTTTGGAAAAATCTATTGCTATTGGTATTCTTTCCCATAGGTGGTCGTGTCACAAAGTTGGGATGTTTAGAGCCCTTGCAAGTGTCACAGGAATTGACATATTCTCGAACATCATTTACTAAATTTGGCGAAAAGTAAAACCTTCGAATGCGGTCTAACGTTTCGATAATACCACCATGAGATGACAAGTGACTATTATGTGCCTTTTCAAGTACCTCTCCAATCATATCTTTTAGTATCCAGAGTTTCCACGCCAGATCATCTTGTAGTTGCTCCCCAGAACAATGTTCCGACCGTCTGTACAAGTAACCGTCAATGATTTTCAGGTCTGGAGTCTTACTCAGACTCACTCTAACTTTGTCCAATAGGTTTAAATAGTCGATTCTTTTGAACTTGTCGGATTGCAAGTCCACGAATAGTCCAGAGTCATCATCCAAAACAGACAAATTAAAACCGGCAATCTCGGACAAATCTTCAGTGTTGGTACGCGAAAGTGCATCATGAACCACGTTTTGGCTGCCTTTCCTATGTTGGATGTTAAAATTAAATCCTTGAAGTTTCAAAGCCCATCTTGCCAACCGTGAATTGAGATCAGTTTGGGACATGAGCCACTTAAGTGATGCATGATCAGTAATCGCTGTGAACTCATGCCCTTCAACATAAGCTCTAAACTTTTTAATGCTCAACATTGCTGCTAAACATTCTTGTTCGGTAACCGAATAATTGCTTTGGGCTTGGTTGAGTTTCTTTGACATAAATGCAATAGGAACCTCTTCACCTTCCGCAGTCTTCTGTACCAATATACTTCCTATTCCAGTATGGCTTGCATCACAATGAATAAAGAACGGTTGTGAAAAGTCAGGGCTATGCAATACTGGGGCAGTGGTCAAGATGCGCTTTAATTCTTCAAATGATTTTTGAGCCTCTTCACTCCAAACAAACTTTCTACTTGTTTTTAACAAGTCTGTTAAAGGCGCAGTTACCGCAGCGTAATTCCTAATGAACTTCCTGTACCAACCGGATACTCAAAGAAATCTTCTGATTTGTTTTACTGACCTCGGTATCGGAAATTCACGTATGGCAGCAATTTTATCCGGGTTAGTCTGTATAACACCCTTTCCCACTATATGTCCAAGATAACGGACTTCTCGCACACAAAATTTCGATTTTTCAACATTTATTGTGAGTCCTGCAGATCGGATTTGATCAGAAACCTCACGTAAAACAGCAATATGCCTGGCAAATGTATCTGACACTATTAAGAAATCGTCCAGATAGACGAACACTTCAGTTCTTAAGTTCGCCGGTATCACCTTGTCCATTAACCTTGACATGGTTTGTGGCGCATTACAACGGCCAAATGGCATGATCTTGTAATGGTACAAGGGACGTCCGGGAACAGTAAATGCCGCCTTATCTTTCGACGATTTGTCAAGAGGGATTTGCCAGAACGCATCCTTTGGTAATCGACTGAGAATGGCATCAATATTCGGCAAAGGATATGCATCCTTAACGGTTACTGAATTGACCTTTCTACTATCTAGGCATAAACGAACCTTGCCTGGCTTAGGAACGAGGACAATAGGAGATGACCATGCACTATTAGATTCCTCGATTACGTCATTTTCTAACATTCTATCAAGTTCCGCAAAAATTAGTTTTTCCATTGCTGGGGAAACCGGAAAATGACGCTGTTTGATTGGGGTAGCTGTACCAACGTCAATAACATGTGAAATTACTTTTGTACGACCCAATCCTTCTTTCGCAAATGAGGGAAAAGAGTTAATAATGTTTCGCAATTGCTGCTTCTGGGACTCTGACAAACATCGTTGTTCAGTATTGTCATTAGAAAATAAATTAAGATTAAGTTCTGACACAAGACCTGTCGGAAGTAGATTAAAGCTTCTCCAGAAATCTATGCCGAGGTACAAATTTTGAGATAGGAATGGCACAATATATAATACTATGTTCTTTCTAACGCCTCGAAAAACTATAGTGGTACGAATATATCCGGAAACACTTTGAGATTTTCCGTCAGCTGTCTTGACATACGATCCTAACCTCTTGAAATCGGTCATAGAATTTAGAAAATCTACTGCAGCTTGCGCTCCTAAACAACTAACAGAAGCTCCGGTGTCCAGTAAACCCATGACCACTTTTCCAAAAATGTTTACTTCCGCGTAAGGACGAATATCACTAGGTTTATCAGAAATAGAGTTCAGAAAGCAACGCCTAATAGAACATTTTTCCAAAAACATTTCAACCGTTCAGTAGACCGTCTCTGTTTTCTAGTGATAGTTGATTTATTAAAAATTTTATTTCTTATTTCATTATACTCAGCTAAGCGTACATGAAATGGTTTAAAATATGTTGGTGGATGAGATGAAGATGAAGATGGTAAAGGGCGAGAACTAATTTTGTTGTTATTTCTAAAAGTTAAATTTTTATTTAAAATTGACACATCAGGTATTGGTGTAAGTTTACACGAATTAGGGTCCTGCCAAGCATCTTCTGAAGACTGCGGTTTAAGCATCGACCTATTGTGAACTAAATCTAAAGTAATATTGCTGTTTCTTTCATATTATTTAAAGATAAATCTTTGTTTTTAAAAGTTATAATTGGTCGGTATTTGTACCCATTGTTCTCTTCGGTCTGCGTGCACTTTTCAGCGCACTCGATTGGAAGTTTTTTGGTGCATTACAGTGGACACAATTTGGCTTATACATATTGGCAGCGCCACAGCCGTAACAGAAAATTCGTCTGTCATCCAGACAATCTTGGTATCTGTGACCTGCTTTTTGACAGTTCCAGCATGTAAGGGAAATCGCTGAGATCTCTTCCTCATCTATGAGATCACTTTCATCTTCGATTACCTCATTTATTTGCCTACGAGGAACAAATGGTTTCAAAAGTTGGTGTCTTTTCCCTACATCCAGTAAAAAGAATTCTCGTCTACGGCAAATATCACGCAACTCGGAGACAGATTGTATCTTCCGATTAAGATTCTCATACTGAATCTCGGGCAACCAATTTCTTCGGAGAATTTCTACAAGAACCTCCTGTTGTAGAGGTTGAGAAAGACGATCAGAAATTTCCACAATAGATTCATAGAATGAATCGAAACTCTCATTATTTTTTGCTTCCTCTCTCGAATCATTTCACGAATATCAAGATCTGCGCGAGAATCTTTATATTGTGCACGCAAAACAACACAAAAATCCCTCCAAATAATTTTTCTAACTGATTGATGATACCTCCAAAACCAGTCGTTGGCCTTGGATTCAAAAAGAGCTGATAAATGATCGCATAGAAGATCGAAGTTACTATTAAGAGTCTGCTTTGTCGAAGCTTCTACTCTGTAAATAAATTTATCTACACACATTCCTCTCGAATCCTCTGTGAATTTTACTTTCCAATTATGAATTATATGACCTACTCTATCTGGCCTAAACACAGATTCACCAAACTGAGAGTTATTTATTCTGGTTGAATTTAAATCATGATTAGAAAAATCTTGACGTGGATCTTGCTGATTATTCCCACTAGGTAAACCCAACAGTTGCTCTAGAGTCTGTTGTTCAACAGCGGGTAAAGTGTGCATTCGCGAATTCGTTTTTGAACTAGAGGCTTCAGCTCTATCCAAAACATCTTGTCTCTGGTCATTTAAACTTAATCGACTGAAACAGGCCTCCATATTGGTTTTAACCAGCTTGGTTAATTCTTTGCTTAAATATGTGAGCATCTCAGGCTGTTGTTCATCCATAGCGGTTTTTATCACGCTTTTGATACGTTCTAATTCCCCTAAAGGTGAACTGTTCGACTGCATTGACGTGTTATTATCTGACGGTTGTTCAGCTGATTGCTTAGGATCAGATTCTAAAGTACGCTGAGCTCTTGATCGAGTCACTATGGAAGGGGGGGGAAAGGGTAGGTTCTGCACGGTCGTTGTTGTGGCGGTGGTAGGCACAGAAAGATTACTACCACAAAATGAACAAGTCTGATTGTTTTTAGGAATTTTATGTACACAGGATATGTGTAAAGGATGACCACATGGCGGGATATACATATATTTAGAGTCTATAATAGAATCTTTACAGTACACACAATTCGGTAAATTCATAGTGGAAACTGTTTGTGGTACTAGCTGAGAAAATTTATTATAAAAAAATATTTTAACTATGCCTGCAGCAAAAGTAAAGCTTATTTCAAATTATACTCACACCTTCATTAAGTCTAAATTAGTGAGAAATTATTATATAATTAAAATTACATGTTTATAAAAAAACCTTAAACAAATAATATAGTAAATATTATTTAGAAGAAAAATTTTCTTTTCATTAAAAAATTAACTAATGTTTTTTTTTCTGCCAATGCACGAGAAAACTAGAAAAAGAATTATAAGTATATTTATTTTTTTAAATAGCATAAAAATAATATTTGCCACAAGAAAGATTATTAGTTTTATGATTTCTGACGACGCTGTCGAATAGTTTCAACAATGTAAATCGAATCCGAAACACAGATAAAAGATTTAGATAGAAAATTATATTTAGAAAGCGAAAAAGAAAGGTTGGTATTTCTTTGAATTGACTTCAAAAATAATCATTTCCTAACCAATTTTTTTCCAAAAAAATACGAAGTAATAACACCCATAGTCATTATTTTTCGGTCTGATTCTAGCTTTTCTAATCCAGACATACCATTTCCAGATTTAATGATTCTCTTTTGCTTTTTTTGTCAAATAAATATTAGACTGCGACAGTTAGATCGCAAGGAGTGCATACAGATCTCGGAGGATCAATAACCCCCTGCGAGGGGCGATTTTTGTTTGTTTTTAGATTGGTAGGGTTTTTCTGCTTTGATTTGTATTAGAGACCTTAATAGAAAGCAATACGCATAGAGGTAGCCAATGGACCCACAGGGTACCCACTGATAAATAGGAGCAGTTAAAAAGACCCCCCAAGTCTCAATATGAGGAAATTTTTTTTTTTGTAAGGATTTCTTTTTGCTTTAGTCGGACAATTCTAACTCAATATAGATTGCAGAAAGGTCCAAAATTTAACAAAAAATTTCAGTAAAATTTTAAAAAAAGAAATTTAATTTTTTTTTAAATATTTACAAAATATTTTCAAAAAGATATTTTACAGAAAAATATTCGAAATAAAAATTTTTTAAAAAATTTTAAAAAAAATATTTTTACAAAAACTGTTTACATACAATTTTCGAAAAATTAAAAAAAAAAATTGCAATATTTCTTTGAAAATGAAAGTCATGATTATAACATAACACATATTTAATATTTAGAATATACATATGTATGTATGTGTGTATATAGAGTAACATATTTTTTTAAATGCGTTTGATGTTTTTAAATGCGTTTGATTTTTAAATAGATGATATCTCTGTTTTAAAACCTAGGAGGTTTAAACACATAGACATCATCAGGATACCGACTACAAACTGTCAAAAATAAAATACACACGTTTATTGGTAAACGATTATTTTGAAGCCAGCAAAGCTACATGGCTACACGAACACCGTTGTGGGTGTCGGCAACTTAGGCTATTTCTATTTTATTCAACAAAAGAAAATGTCACAAAATTGTAAATTACAAATTCATATACAATCAAAAAGTTTTGGAGGAAATATTTATAATTTTTTGAAAAAGGTTTTTAATTTTATAAAAGCAAAATAAATATATCTACAACAATGCCATAGTTTACGATGTAGCTGTCGTCCTCAATATCATTAAGTAGCTGACAACACGGCGACAATTGTAGCAAACGGAATTTGTTTTCATTTGTCTTCTATTTCTTTACCTCATGAATAATGATTTTTTCTCATACGACTTTATTTAAGTAAAGAGCCAGCAATATGGATAATGCTGTAGATGTTTGTATAAATAAAATCACCGTGGTGAAGGGTATAGAAGATTCGGCACGGCCGAATATAGCACTTTTACTTGTTTTTTGTTGATGTTATCGCGTCTGAACTGTTTGTGGCTAATGTTGGAAGTCTCTTAAAGCCAAGTCAAAAATTTTTAGACGCATTCCTAATATTAAGTTAATTTTCCCGAGATTTAAAATCGCTTTGACAACAAAAGAAACTGCACATGGATTAATTTGAAATTAATGTTTTCTTAATTATATATTTTTATTATAATTTACTTTGTCTTTAGTGTATGACGAAATCTAAATTTTAGTACAAAAATGTTTACACAATTTAAGTATCATTTATACCTTTTATACAAGAAAATAGTCTTAAGTATATTAAAAACTAAATATTTTATGTATTTTATTTAAAAAAATACTGATTTATATATATAAAAGTTGCTCTAAAATACATTTCAAATAAGTTTTATTTTTTATAATTTTTTTAATATAATCTGTCTTTATTCATAAAAAATTCATATACTACGTAAATGTATGTACATATGTATAGATAATAATATACCCTGTAGGAGATTAAGCGATAATTGTCTAAAAGCTACTAGTACAATTACTGGAACTGAAAACTGGGTTAGAACTTTCATTGCGAAATACTAGTGCTGATGAGTTGTAGTACTTGAATTAGTTCAAGACTCTTATTTTGTGCCTACTGATAGAATATTTGGGTAACAGAAACATTTGTGTTTTAGTATAACTTTTGAATTTTAATCTTTAAGATTTAGTATTCGCTTCATTCTATTTTTATAATGAAAAATAAAGTATTTTGATGAGAAATTCTAATTAGCTATTCATACTTTTTTTATGTTTTTAAGAAAAACAGCCATACCACAATAGGCATTTAAAAACTAGTAATAAACTGGTTCAAAAGGGTCCAAGTGTACTAGAATGCGTCTAGAACAAATGGTACTAGCGATTTTCCAAACACACTCAAGGTTAATTTGAGCATTAAGATGGTATAGGAAATTTTACAGTTGAGAACTAGTACTGGAGCTTTTTGTACTAGTAAAACACTAGTGAGACATCTGAATATTTATGTATGGATATGTATGTATGTATGTATAAAGTAATAAAATTGCTAACATTATTAATATTAATTACTTAAACAGATAAATAAATAAATAAATAAATAAAATATAAAAGAAATATTTAGTTACATATATAATTTTATACATTTAATTCTTTTGTTTACATTAAGTACTAGAACAGTGTTTTATATCCAAATGCCTGCTTTAAAAGTAGCCACTCTTCAAATATTTCCAATAAACTATGTTGTTCTCTGATATATGATCTTCTTAATGTAAATGTTTCTTTCCACTTTTGAAATCATGCGGTTCGACATTGTATTTCCGCCAGTCTTTGCTTGATATTTGATTTTCATATAAATAAAATGATTAGGGCACGAATTGTGTTGCCAAAATTCGAATTGAAAATAATATAATACAATATCATTTACAGAAAAATGAGACTATTTTCACACAATTTTAAATAATTCACCTAAACTTTTATTTTGTGTTATTTTTAATGTTTAAAAATTTAAATTTTCTAAAGCATAATAAGCATAATCACTTTAATTTTGGTCTGTTATATTCTATCGTATATTAACCAATCACTTTGGACCTTGTTTCATTGCAATAAGTGGATAGCATTTAGATCTAGAATAATGTTTTATTCTGGAATATGAACTGAAGAACAAAATCGCGTAGATTTAAATGTGAATCCACTTATCCTCTTGCAGGTTTATAAATGGGGATTAATAAGAGCAATTAGGCCAATAATGCATTGGCCTTTAAACCAATAACTCAATGGTCTAATACAAATTCCGAACCTCACAGCAAACAGAACCAATTAAAGGCATTCCATCATTATTCATTGAAGCTCAACTGTAACATTTTTTAAACTTGTAAAATTAGTTGAAATATAATGTTTTGTAACAGTTAACATATCTATAAACAAATTAACATTTTGGATTAGTTAGTACCTTGGTTATGTTCACTTAAACTACATATATGGACCTTTATTTATAAATATCACATTTCTTTGATCGACGACACAAAAATTTATGTTAAGCACTTTTAACCATTCATATAAGTATGTATTTTAGTCCAACACATTCAATACCTGACCTACGATGTCTAAAGCTTTCTTTTTTTCATTTAAAACTAAAAGCAAAATTTTCGTTTCATTACATTTAAAAGAATAATTTATTCAAAAATCGGTTTTTCTTTTTTTGTTAAATATAGTTGTACGAAAGAAAGATTTCTTTCTAAATCATCAAGTCATGTGCGAGTCAGACTCACACAGGTTGGGTTCCGTACTATGTTCAGTACAACTTCAAAAATACAAATTGATAAATTTTTCACGTCTTATGGGGCACTCTTTAATTTTGAATTATTTTTTATACTAGAGCATAGTACTAGAAAATAGTACGGTGTAAATATCAAGTGTCTGCCTATAACGTTTAGAAGAGAACATCAAATTTCTCAAATTCGCGACATCTAGGGAACACCCTTTTATTGAATTTATTTTCGTTTCTTTTTATTACAGTAGATATTGAAAATATGTGTAAATTTTAAGTGTCAACCTATTATTGTTCAAATATAAGGACTTTCTTTGAAAATATCAGGAGCCTACCAACTGTGGTTAAAAAATAAGGCAATATAAGTGAAAAACATGTCCGTGTCGGAACACCCTTGTATTTTTAATAATTATCATAGCGGCCGTGACAACATATCTTCCGTACAAATTTCAAGAGTCTACCTGTTACGGTAAAAAAATAAGGCTATATAGGTGCAAATTACGACCCTGTCGGCATACCCTTTAATTTTTGCTATTTATAAAGGCCGTAAAAATGTCAAGAGTCTTTCTATTATAGTTAAAAAATTAGGCCATATAAATACAACTTAAGTCTATATCGAAACACGCTTTAATTTTTAGGTTTATTTTTCGATAATTATTTCTATAGCGAACGAAGTTTTAATTACTGTTTATAAATTTTAATTTTAAGAAATAAAGACATATACATGAATAACACGTCTTTATTGGAACACCCTATAACTTTTGGTATTTGTTGCTATAGCGGTAACAGTTATACATCATCTGTGAACATTTTAAGAGTCTACCTATTCCGGTTCCAAAGATAAAAGGCGCTGACAGACGAATGGACAGACATTGTAGCGAAAATAGGGTTACGTTTTCACCCTTTGGGAACGGAACCCTAAAAATGATTACTTACCTTTATTTATGTTCACACAACTAAAAAGAATGTTAACACTATATTTTATTTTTTAACTTTTTAATGTTTTTATTTTATTAAACGTTTTGATTTATATATTTAGTTCCTACAAGGAACATAGGGCCATAACAAATTTATTCCATTCTGATTTGTTCGTTGAAAGTGTTTTTATCTCGAAAGTGTTTTTTTCTGTCTGAGTTGTTCGCTTCAATTTCGATTTGGCGCCGCCAGGTGTGTGATGGTCTTCCTTTTCTACGGCTTCCTTGTGGATTCCATTCTATAGCTTGTCTTGTGACATCGTCAGCAGGTTTTCGTAGCGTGTGCCACTTTCTTTTCCGGATCTCGAAGTGTACGAGGATTTGAGAGGTCTGGATCCATAGCCTTTCGTTGGATATCGTAACTAGCCAGAATACTTTTAAAATTCTACGCAGGCGGCGATTTATGAAAACCTGTAGCGAGTTGACATCCTTCTGTGCTGCATTCCACGATTTACATCCATAGAGAAGAGATGACTTTATACAGGAGTTAAAAATATTTAGCTTGGTTTTATTTTTTGAGATACATATGTGACCGCCATATGGGTTTTAGAATACCAAATGAATGTTTGCCGGTTTTTATTCTTATTTCTTACATCGTCTGCAGAACAACCTGTTATAGTCAGAAGACTTCCGAGATAGCAGAACGTTGATACATCTTCAAATTATTTTCGCCTATTTCTTTCTCAAAATCTATGAATATCAATTATGACCCGTTGACTGTTGACATGGTCAATACAAGATTTGCGAGGACGGAAGCCAGCCTACTCATTGCGGAGAAATGGGTCGAATGCGGCTGATAGCCTTTTGTTGATGTCCTGAGACATTATCTTGTTTGGGTTATTTATAAGGATTATGCCACGCCAATTCTTGCATTGTGACAAGTCACTTTTTTTTGGTATGTTAATGATAAGGCCATCTTTTAAGTCATCGCACAGTGAGTTTGTTACCCAAAGATTTTTTATAGGTAGATAAACTTGGAACTGATTTCAGGTGATGCTTTTAATAGTTCAGGACATAAATTATCCGGTCCAGGAACTTTATTTTTCAGGGATGCTATGGCATCCATAATTTCGGGAGTTTCTGGGCAGTCTATGGGTATATCGTCTCGAGCATTGTGTTGAAGGCAATCACATAGGTTGTGACCGGTGTTTGATGTGTTCCCTAACATCGAAGAGTAGTGATCTACTCATACATACATCTGGTCTCTTTTGGATGTGACTAAATCTCCAATCTTTGTTTTAAGTGGTTTGTTAGTAGACACGATTTCTGCGTTAATTTCTTAGCAATTCTGTATAAATCTTTCGTTCTATGAGTTGCCGCTGCTGTTTCGGCTTCTTTGGCCAGATCGTCAATCCATTTGCGTTTATCTTTGCAAGCACTTTTCTTAATATTCTTGTCCAGCGTAAGATATATTGAGCGCTGATTTGCTTTTTCGCTACAAGTTCTAGCGGTATTCAATAAGCCCTATGTGACTCTTCTTTTGGATATGAGGTTCCAAGTATTGTCAAAGATCCATTGCTTTCTTTTATTTTCTTTGTAGCCTATATGTTCGTCGGCGGCATTGATGAAAGAGGTTTTAATAGTATTCCAATTAGGCACTGTATTATTTGGAATCGCTTGGAGGGAGGCTTTAAGAGAATCTATGTATTTGTTTTTAGTTGTTGGGTTTTTTAATTTATCGATGTTATACTTTCTTTGGGTTTTATCTCCTCTTTTGATGGCTGCTACTTTTAAACGAATTGTGCCAATTAAAATGTGATGGTCACTGCCGCAGTCGGCACCTCGTTTGTTTCGGACATCTAGCAACGACCCTCGCTATTTTCGAATAATTGCAATATGGTCAATTTGATTTTCGGTGACATTATCGGGAAGACCCATTTCACTTTGTGCACCTTTTTGTGCGGGAATAACGTTCCACCAATGACCAAGTTGTTTTTCAGGCATGTTTCCAGCAAGAGTTCGCCACTTTCGGTCATTCTACCGAGACCGTGTCGCCCCATTGCTCTCTCAAGGCCAGTATTCTCAGGGCCTACTTGTGCGTTGAAGTCGCCTGTCAGAAGCATGATGTCTCCGCGGTTTATAGATGCAGTTACCCTAGTTAAGAGGCCGTAGAAATCCTCTTTCACCGACGATTCTGCAACATCGGTTGGTGCATAGCAGTGTACACAAGTTACGTTTCTGGCTCGGGTTCGGAAACGAGTAGTAACAATCCTGTCAGAGTACGGTTTCCATTCGATGAGAGCATCTTTTGCCTCTCTTGATAAGAGAATGCCTACACTATTGGTTTCGGTAGATCTGACTATCTGCCAGAGTATATGAGAGTTAGATCATTAGATGTCGGGAACGCACTATATTCAGACCATCTGGTTTCGCAGAGGCCCATAAAGAGCACATTATACTTTTTAAATTCTTTACACACTTGTGCAAGAGGTATCCAAAAGCGTACGGACATTCCAGGTTCCATATCGTGTCCATTTTTTCAAGCTGAAGGTCGTCATTGTTTTAATCTCTTGGTTATTATTTATATTTGTTGTGTTTTCTGTAATCTTCAAATTTTAACATGAGCAGCTGATTGGGCTAAAGCATCCGATCCAGCAAAGCCTCCAGGCAGACAGTGGACTTGGATTTAATCTCTACATTCACGATCCAGTCATGCTTCAATAAATATTCACGTTTATTCACCTATTTGCCTGTAACCATTCAGGCTACTTAACTTAGCGCCTTCTCACTCTAGCTAGCTATCAGAGGAATCTGAAAAGGAATTGCCCGGGAAATACTTGGTCTAAGACCGGAAGTAGTGAGCTGCTTGGAAAGTCACACAAAGGAATCGTTTCTGGACATTCCCAAGTGAATGACAGTCAGAAATCTTTGCGCACTAAGTGCACCTTTGTAGAAAATCCCATTTCCCGTTTTGATTTTTAATAACAATGAAAATTTTTGTTAGCTCCAACATGGAATATTAATTAATTTTGAAAAACACAAAATTAATTTATAGTTTTTTTTTTAGAAATATTTCTCATTTTAAAGTAAACTTTCTTAAATTGTGCATTACATTTTCCTTATTTAAAAAAAATCTATAGAACTAAGAATTCCAATTCTTCTTTTCAGTTAATTATTATTAAGTTTTTAGTGCGTGTATGAAAATTTATAATAGGCTTAAGTAATACACAATTCATTTATGTAAGAATAATTAAGGACAATTATGTAATATTTTCAAGTTTATGAGAATTTTTTTGTATACTTTAAACAAGTATAATTTCCTTAATTGAAGTAAAAATTATAATTTTAAAGTTAATTTGAACTCAGTTCAAGAAAATATTATGTACTAAAATTAAGTTCATGTCTAACTTTAATTTAGTTCAAACTTTTTTTTAATTGTCTATTTAATTAAAATTAAAAAAATCAACACAGTTACAATTAAAAACTATTAACAAAATTATGTTTGAACAAACTTACAGACCATATCAGGTTACATTGATAATAATAATTAAAACTTAAAAATTAATGTCACAGGCTGGTATTTAAAATATTGCAAGTTTAAAACTGACGCTCAAACTATCTGTGTCCTCTTTTATGATCATTGTATTACGTATTTGTTGTTGAATTCTTAAACTTTCTATTGTATATATCTTTTTTTATTAGTAAAGTATTTTTATATTATCGAAGTCACCTTACTTGTATGTATGTTTTGTTTGTGTTTTTTTTAACTTTTTTTATGCTAGCGTGTCTAAGGTGTCGTCGATTCTAAGTAGTGGATAACTGTCCTTTTTGGTGACATCGTTGAGCTTTCTGAGTCAACTCAGAATCTAATGCTGCCAACTTTCTTCTTTACTAAAACTATTGCCGAGCTCCAAAGACTTGAAGATGACTCGATGATTCTGTCTCGCTCCATTTCGTTGACTAGCTGCATTACTTCGTTTCGTTTTACTAGAGGAGTGCTTCTGGGGGCATTCTTTATAACTAAGACAGAGGCATATTTTAGTAGCAGCTGTTTGGCTTTGTTTCAGTCAGGTGGATCCAATTTTGATGGTTCTACCATCGACTGCGATACTCCTGTGACTATTGTCTGACTACGATTTCCTCGGCTCCTCGATTGTGGGGCCCTCGTTTGTGGGATCTAGCTCATGCCCCATAGTGCTAGCTCTTTTTAGTTTAACGACTCTTGAGATCTTTTCTTGGCGGCGAAACAGAACTGGCTCGTTTTCTTGCTGCCTTACAGTTTCATTGAAAATTTTACCGCAGTTAAGGCACTAAACGTTTATCTTACCTTGTCTTTCATCTAAGAATTTCTTAAGCAATCCAAGTACATGCCTTATGTCGTCCATTGTGTTTTTCTCATCTTCAGCAGCAATTCTTGAACTTCAGCTAGAAGTTTATCACTATTCGCATTAGACGTTTCCTTAAGTTTCCATTTTTTAAATTTCTCCATTATAGCTGCAAACATTGAATTGAATCCCATGTTGCTTGTTGTTGCACGGATACATACATCAATCCCCTCCTTTTCCTCAAATTCGTTTGTGGCAATGTTCAAGTCACGCCGCTTAAATTTATTTATCAGCCTCTTCTGAAATTCTGTTACCTGCAAATCCAGCTTTCTGAACTTCTTTTTTAACTGGTCAACTTTCAGTTGTTTTATTTATCTATTTTTTATTAATTGATTGTTCAATTTTATTTATTTAGTTTTTTACAATCCCAGTCCTGACACAAATTGTTATGCTTATTTGTTCTTTTAATTGTAAAATAAAAACACACCGACTCTAATTTTACTGTAATTACCATTATTCAGCTTAAGGCTTCATTAGTCTTCACTTTCTGCTGCCGTTCTGTTACTTTCTGTTCTGTGAATTCATTTTTGTAGTTACTTTTCCGTAAAAACGGTCATATCATTATTTTTTTTCAAAGCATATATTCAGTTTTATCTTCTCCACTGCTTATTTTTTAAAAAATAAAAATAAAGTTTAAACATATTACAATAATTTAATAATGGTTTTTTGTTGACAGATTATCAGCTGTTTCTTGCTTTTACTTAAGAACGTTGGCAAAGTTTTGTTTTTAACAGGTTCGTCCGCAACAGAACGGAACGGAACAGAAAAACTAACTCCATGTACACATTTCTATTTATCAAAAATAGATCAGCTGTTTCGAAACATAACGGAAAGAAAAACTATTTATACCTTTAGAATAACTTATTTGGCACCGCTGCTTAAAATACACAAACTGTTAAACAGTTTCTTACTAACTTACTAACCTAAACAAGGGCGTAAGGCGTAACGACGTCTAGCGCCTAGCTTTTAACAAACCTAAATAAGAGCGCAACGTTTTGTAAGAAACAGTAATGTTAACATATTTTGTTTAGTAAAATCAAATAATTTAATCGCAAAAAAGATATAAAATCGCTAGTTAAACTAAAAAAATGGCACCACTCCTACACAAAAAAACAATAACATTTCGTTTCCATACAACTTCACTTGCAAGTCGTTGACGCCGCGCTATTTAGGTTTGCTTCATACATTTTTCATGTACATGAGAATTTTTGACAGTTATTTTACGCCTTACGCTCTTGTTTAGTTTGTGCAATAACACGACAACTGATCTCTTAAGCGGCTATTAGACTGTCAAACGCGGCCTGTGAGCACGGTTTGATGGAATGCCATCAAACTTCGTGTTTGACAGCCGCGCTGGATGGATATACATATAAAATAGAGAAAGCTGTTAAAATTGGTTAAAATGAGAATCTATTGGTTTTTTGCACTGAAAAAAATCATATTGTTTAACATTAGTAAATAAAATCGCGTTTAATTTTGAATGAGTTAACCAAATTTTAATTTAAGTTGTTTGTTAAGATAGAGTTTAAAAGTATCAAAACATGTGAATATTTTAGGGATGTGAAAATTCTATACAAAGAGTATTATTAAATTAGTTTTTATATGATTCTTATAATTAAGAAATAGTCATGAATTGTAACATATGTATGTGTATGTTGTGAAAATTCCGTACAAGCGGTTCTTATGAAAAAAATCTAACATATTCACTAACAATGTTCACAGGTAGAGATATCACACAATACAATAGCGCTTGTTTATAAATTCCCATTACTGCCATAAGAGCCATTTGTGTAAAGTTTTGTTTTTAACCATAAAACATAATTACGTTAATTTATTTTTCATTCTGAACTATTAAAACTAATTTCGTATTTTCCAAATTAAAAATATGCAAATAAACTATTCATGCATACCCGTACATAATTTTTGTGAAAATAAAACACATAAATGTAACGTTTATTGCGTTAAAATTGTTAAATGAAAGCGTGATTTATATTAATCTAATGCAAAAACTAATAAAAAAAAAAATTTTATATTTAAATAATTATTATTTCAAACATAAAAAAAAATTTTTGGTTATGGTTAAATATTTTCAGTGTACTTATTCAATGCGACATAAACCTGCTTTGTTGAAAGTTTTGTTCTCTTTGTGAGAGTCTTGTTGAGATTGTGTGTGTGTACACAGAACCATAGATAACACATAGATAGTCAACTGAAACGTCAAAAACCTAAGTCTCTTGTCAAAAAACCTAAGTCTAAGAATGTATTAGTAGGCAAAATTGTATAAGTGTTGGTTTTTAAAAAAATTCCCCACAGCACCTAAACTGCACATAGTTGTATAAAATATTTTGTAAAACAGAATATTTTTTTACATGCAATTTTATATGTTAAAATAAATAATTCTTTTGCTTTTTAATAAAAATATGAATTTTGTATTTTTTGCTAATATATTTATGTGCGAAAAACGTTAGATTGAATGTTAATTTTAAATATTTATTATATTAATTTGATTTTCATCCCCTAAAACACAAAAAAATACAATATGTACTGTGTAGAAATAAATTTCACCAAAGAAATGTCAACAAAATTAAATTTATTTTGTATTCAAAAATTTAAAATACAATAAATTGTTAAATAATTTTTTGTGCAAAAATTCAAAATTGTTTAAATATTTGTAAAGTGAAATGGAATAACGCGTAATAGTGCCTACATGTGAATAACAATTTTACTCCCCTAAGTGTGATGAATCCACACCATACTCGTATGTGTGAAGAGATTTGTAGCCACGTTTTTGACATTTGGAGAGTTGACCATCTATGTGTTATCTATGCACAGAACATTCAGGGGTTTGCGTGGGTCTCTATGATGTAAAGGATTCTTTGATGTTATTAAATGTAAAGGGTTTTTATTAGAGTTTATTTATAAAATATTTTTTTAAAATTGATTACCAAATTTAAAACTAAAAATGCACGTTAGCAAAAATATTATTCAATTGGTATTTTTCAATTATTATAAAGAAAAATTCCAAAATGAAATTGGTAAAGCGTTTTTCTTGACCTCAGGACAGTTTCCTCCATTATTACTTGTTCTAAAAATAAAGATAAAGTTGACCAAAACGTTTACCAGGCCTACCAAAAAACTATTCACGGTGCATTGAAAGTTAAATACTAAAAACTATTTCTTATAAAGGACATTATGACTGTGGAGTAAATGTATTACAAGGAACTGTTCGAAACTTTAAATTTTGTATCTGTATAAATAAAATATTACATTTTTTAAATCCTTTATTATTCCTTCAGATGTTTCTATTACAATGTAAGGTCAAGAGATTTTAATGAGGCAAAACTGACCAGATACTAAGAAATTCAATGTTGCCGAAAGGTGTTCATTTGGAGAAATAACATCTCGCATATTTGTATTTTTTTAATAAACGGCTTATTTTTTTTTTAATAATTCATTGTAAACTGCAGAATTAATTTTTTTTAAAAAATTTTGTAGTAGTTCATTCGTTCTTTTGTTAAAATTCGTTTTGTTCTTTTTTTCTGATTGGGGTCTTCCAATAATTCATCAATTAACAAAGCAGCAACTAATTAACGCGCCATCATAAATAATAATTTGACTTTTCAGTGCCTGTTGCATAATGATTTTTGACAAACATGGCCTGATCGTGTACTAGCAAACACTTTTTCTCACATGGCAGTGCTCACAGGCCGCGTATGACCGTCTAAATGTTGCTGACAAAATATTTAGCTTTTCACGCAAGAGCTCATATATGAGAATTTACAACTGTTTTTAATTTTCGCAATAAGCATTCACATAAATGTATGTACAAATATGCACATAAATTTTAGTGTGCAACTGCCGGCTTATACAAATTTTTTTTATTTTTTTTTTTTTGTTTTTGTACAACGACCAACTTATTGGAAGGAAATTATGAACTAACTTAATAATTCATTAATTTAAAACTTAATTATTGACTTAAATTTAAATAAGTGGCTGATGTGGCTTAAAATAGTTAAATGAATTCATAAATTTTTATTATTGATTATTTGCTTGCAGACGCCTATGCAGCTTAAAATAGTTACATATATGTTCATAAATTCTTATTATTGCTTACTTGCTAATTTAGACGAAAAAGAGTTTAAAAAAGAAAAGGTTCGTTGACTTTCTTGGTTATTGTTATCAATTAATGTTATTGTTAGCTTACAGTAACAAAGTGTTTTAGAAATATCCTTTATGAGAAATTTTATAAATAAATATTCACAAATGAAAAAAAATGTACAAACATTTATGTTACGTTGACGTAGCGAGGTTTCGTTATTTTATTTCTCTAAATTGCAAAACACAAAAATAAAACTACCTTCACACTAATACTGCACGAAAGCCATTCCCAGAGGCGGATGGTACTCTCACTACAAGCACTCCCAACCTTGTCCCGTTTGTTTCCACAAACATGCCTTCACGTGACCAAAATTGCACCTGACCTCTTCCCCACTTTAAGGAGAATGAGCTAATTTATTACTTATCATATGAATAATACTATACTAAAAAACGAACAGTTACACTCATTCATGTGTGATCGTAAGCTGAGCATTTTACGTTGTTCATTTATGACCAGGGATGCCAACTTAGCTCTTTTCGCGCCATTTTTAGCTCTTTTTGTATACCTGTGACGTAAGCTGAGCATTTTATGTTGTTCATTTATGACCAGGGATTCCAACTTAGCTCTTTTCGCGCCATTTTTAGCTCTTTTTGTATACCTGTGACGCGAAATTTTACCCTTTAGCACTTTTTCTGAAAAAAGAGCTGACATAGCTCTCAGGGTCGTTCATTTTAGAGCAATAGTAAATGTTCTATTGAAAAGGGTTATAAATTGACCTGCTCTCTTGTTTTTACAATTAAAAATAAGAGGTCAATGCACATTTTCATTACACATCCTAAATATTTACAATTATAAGTACATAACGCACATATACATATGTATGTATGTAGGTAAGAACATACATTTTATAATCCTTTTCAATAAAACATTTACTATTGCTTTAAAATATATTCTTTGAAATAAACGACGCATTTTTTTATTTTCTTTCATGTTCGTTTCACACTTCATACAAACGAAAAAAATCACACTCAATATTTAATGTATGGGGAAAAAAGAAGAAGAATGGTGGTGAACAATTTTTGAAACGAATTTTTGCTTCTTTCATGGACGATGAAAAAGAAAGAAGCTAAACAAAAATTACTTCACGAACAAAGAGATGGGAGTGAAGAGTTTGAAAAGCAAACATCCATGAATATGAAAAATGTGTGTGTGAACAAACGCAATAAAAAATTTCTTTCGTGGACAGTGAAGAAAACAAAAAGGAAATCAACAGTTTCTTCATGAATATGCTCTCAGAGCTGACAAACTCAGATAAAGGAATACGAGAAAACTGTATTCAATCATCAATCGTCAGTTGGTGTCTAAAAATTTAATTTTCCTAATTTTTCTTTAATACTATCACCTACTTTGTAATTTAATTTATTCTTTCTTAGCAGGAATAGAACGAACTCAAGCTAGACTAAAAATTTTATTGTATGTGTTTTGTTTATTTTTACGTAAAGAAATAAAAACGAAGAAAAAAAGAACTAAACAAGGCAATTAAATTTTGAACAGAAAAGAAGAATCCTGACGCACCGCAGCACATTGAATTTGTTAAAATGTTGTGAATATTTGTGTTAAATACACAAATATATTTTTTTCATTTAAATTTCGTGTTTATTATTGCTTCTAAATAAACAAATTTTTAAGGAACCAGCCGGCAAAAAACGTAAAGAATTCAGCTGGGCTATCAACTCCACCTGATATAAATTCGCCTTGGTCATAATATTATTTAAAAACATATACATACACAAGGCGAATATAAACAGGTGATTGCACGGTCGAAAATTCTCATCATCTGTTTAATTTACAAATGTCAAAAACTTAAATAACCAGAAAAATTTTGAAATTAAATTTAAAAATTTTTTATAGAAACAATATTGAAAAAAGTTAAAGAAGTGCTACAGCAATATATTGTTACGAAAGAAGAATTTATTTATTATAAGCTCTGAACAACAATACTCTCGAACAACAACAACAACATTAATGGCTTATTTTCCTACAATGATGATAGAAAGAAACAAACAATAAAGAGTGTTTTGTTTGGCATAATCCATTTCTTAAGGGAAGTGGTACCTTGTTTAGTGTTCCCAAGGTTGGTGCAAGTATCAAGGAAATTATTTTAAGATTTAAAATAATTTCCTTGATATGCAGTAAAAATTTTATTGGAGCCCGAAAAATTTTTATAATTTTTGTTTACTTATTTTTTGTTTTATTTCTACAAATGTTTTTGACAAGTGGCATAGATTTTGTAACAACAAATTGCTTGTTGTATTTTTTTTTTGTACTTGTTGTGGCCTTGCAATCACCTGTATATATTCGCCTTCACATACATATGTATATGACCAGAATAAAAAATAATAAAATTTTAATCTTTTTGAAAATAGCTGCGTTTCTTTACTCAACTTTGTGATCCCTCAGGACCTGGCAATTTAGAAAGAATCGTCAATTTCCCGATAAAAATAAAAAAAAGTCGTCCTTTCAGCTTTAAAAAATCGAACAATTTTTGTTAAAAAACAATCAAAAAATCATAAAGTAAACTTAGACATACACCTTTTGCAAAAGAAATAAAGTCTACTTGAAGTGTACTTTTAGACAAAATTTTCATATAAAATTTTAAATAAAGTAGACTTGACGTAGACTTTTTTTTGTATAAGGGCATTAATGTATACTGAAATCAAATAATTTTCTGATGCTTTAAACACATAGACGACAGCGGCTACACGACTGCAAAACTAACAACTACAAATTCCGTTGGCACAATTTTCGCAGTGTAGTCAGCTAGTTAATTACATTGAAGACGACAGCTACTTCATAAACTCTGACATTGTTGAAGAAACACATATTTTACTCCTATATTTTTTTTTTAATAATAAATATTTTTTCAAAATATTTTGTGACATTTTCTTTTGTAGAAAAAAAAATCTCATACCAAAATAAAAATTATCCTAATTTGACTACAGCCACAAGGGTGGTCGTGTTAGCTTTGATGACTTCAAAATAATCGTTTTATTATAAATGTGTGTATTTTATTTTTGACAGTCTCCCTTACGCTATCTTCACAATCAGCTCAAAACAGCTCAAATATGGAAAAGCACAAAAAATACACAATTAACAACAATGCACATAAATCCAAATAATTTTCAAAAGATGCGTGTTGGCATAGCTGTCCAAACTCTAAGCAGTTTAATTGCTGCTGTAATCCAATCTACTAATGAAAATCGTCAGTTTACATGAAGTTCGTCAGCAGTAGCGTTTTTAAAAAAGCGTGACAGTTACTTTGATTGTTTAAACAGCATGCATTTCAATGAATCCAACCCTCTGAAGCGAGGCTTGAAGTTTAATAATACAAATTGGCAAGTATATCAAGAGCTGATTACATATATGAAATAGGTTGAGGTTGAGAGCTATCTTGTCTTTATCAGCCGAACTTTTGTATTATAACGAGCCATTTTAATCTTGGTTAGAAAAATAGCGGAGTTTGCTTTGTAAACCTTTTACATCTTGTAGGTTTGGTAAATATTGACAAAACAACAACAAAATACATAGGTTATTTGAAATTTACCAAAGCTACAAGGTGTAAAAGGTCTACAATAGCAAACCGTGAATTCCACTATTTAATTTCTTATATACGTGCCAAAGGTGCACTGCAAAAATCCTTCAGCTTCTTAATTTAATATCGCAGTGGCTAAGCTTTTGTCTTTAAAAATAACTCAGTTAAGCACCCCATCAAATTGTGCAAAACGATGATGCGATGTTTTTACCAATTGAGTTTCAAACAATTTAATAAGATACTGAAAAGAGTACCAGTATATTAAAAAGGATACAAATGCCTTAAGTAAATGCCGCAGACATGTACGATGAAAATGAAAAATGTTTTAATTAAGATCCCGATTGTTTTTCATCCAAAAATTTTACAGTAGAATTAACATCAAGTCGATATTATGTTGGTTACATAGCACAACGAATATCTTGCTTTAAATGTCGTATGGATATAATTAAACCAAAGCAAATTTTGTCACATCCTTCAGAAATGTTTGTTCACGCTAAAAATTATGAAAAAGTCTGATTGACTTTGGAAGTTTGTGTGCTCCGTCCGATTTATTTTTTGAAGTTTGTTGGTTTGAGCAAAATAACGAATGTTATAAACACAAAATGGACATGCTAAATTTAGTAGTCCTTATATTATTACGCAAGCATTCTACATGGGAAACATATAAATACAAATCAAAATAAAACATTGAACCATTTAATTTAAAAAGTAAAATTAATGAATAGTAAACAAAAAAGATTCGTTTTATTACAACATCGTTTCATACATATGTATGTACAGATGTATGTACATACATATATGTATATTGGAATTACATAAGTATGTAACTGATATACATACATATTTAAAAAATGTCATTATAATTCGTTGCGAATCTACATATGTATGTACATATGTATATATGTATGTAGTTTTATTTGCACAACAACAAAATAACACTATTACATTTGTTCTTACGTACGTTATTTGTACATAAATTGTATGAAAACAAAACTTCTTCTAGTTTTTAAATTACATACATACATATTTTTGCTACAATGTATTTTCAAAGAAAAGAACTCTGGCTGGTAAAAACAACAAACAAATTTCCAAAAACAAAAAAATGTATGTAGATTTAGAGCCAACTTACATCATGACATTTTTCATGAAACTGGTTGCATGCAATTTTAGTTTGTTTGCAAGAGGTGTAGAGAAGCAAGCGGGGTAAACAAAATGGCATGGCGTGTATTTTGAGGAGATTTTTTGACACTTGCTCTATGCAATTATCGGTCGTTTAGAGTTAATTTCAAAAAATGAAATTGTTTGGTTTAATTATGTATACATTTCGGTATCATTTTAATAAGTTTCCACGTCTTTAATCAACAAATTGCTTCAAATAAATATGTACATACAAATAAGTCTAAGAGCCAACTTACACCATGACATTTTTCATGAAACTGGTTGCATGCAATTTTTGTTTGTTGGCAAGAGGTGTAGAGAAGCAAGCGGGGTAAACAAAATGGCATGGCTTGAATTTTGAGGGGATTTTTTGACACTTGCTTTGTGCAATTTTCGTTCGTTTAGAGTTGATTTCAAAAAATGAAATTGTTTGGTTTAATTATGTATACATTTCGGTGTGATTTTAATAATTTCTTGTAAAATTTCGTTATTTGCTTGTTTCATTTTTATTTATTTTGTATTTCAGTACGAGTGCATATATAGTTTTCAAATAACGCATAAACAATAAAAATTACGAATATGAAATCAAAAGAAAATGTCAAAAACAAATTCAAGCCGATTGCATGAAAAAATTCATCGTAAACATGTGCCATGAAATTCGCTGCAACTTTAAAAGAGACATGAAAAAAATGGCATGAAAAAATGGCATCGTATAAATTCGGTCTAAGTAATAGCACGTTTACACGGAGCCCAATGTTCAGGGATGCCAACTTTTCAAAGTCCAAACGCGTCGACCAAGCAGTAAAAAAGAGCTAAAATGCGCTAATTTGATTTTTGTTTTCTTTTTTTAGTCTATTTTATTGTTATATTTGTACTTTAAATGGTACATTTTTTATACTTACAAAAAGTTCACTTATGTTTTAAAAAATATACAGATACAAAAATGCATAGGTATTTAAATTATAATCACCCCGACTTCAGTTTTCTTAGTGTTCTGTAAATCGAAATCCATTATTACTTCACATTGCAATTTTAATTAAATTTATTAAATATTTATTTATTTTATATATATGTAAATATTTCTGCAATTTTCAGGTGTTTTTATATTATTGCATTTTGAATTATGTACGCTGAATTATATACAGAAAAAAAGTTTAAACTTTGTATTGCATTTTGCTAGATTATTTAGGGGATGCTGGACATGAAAAAAATATTTTTTTTTCATTTCGGCCATTGATGTAATATGTATGGCTTGAATTAAAAAATAAAAATGCTTTAATAAAAAGAAGACACCAGCAATTAATTTCGCCATCAAATCAATACACCCATTGTGTCTTAAATTTTTTAAACCAAATATGGAAATTATAAAACTATACATTCTTACATTATTTGTGAAATATCACAAATTTATTTTTAAATCCTTAAAAAAATTTTATAACTAACGTAGAACCAATTTTATTACGTTGATTAGTGCAAATGAATTTTAAGTCCGAAAAAATTTGTTCACATAAGTATGTGGACGGGAAAAATGAAAGAATTTTTAAAGAATTTTTTTTGAGTTCAGGATAGGCCGAGTTATCCAAAGTTTTCCAAAATAATACCCTGTTTATTTCCGGTAGAGATTTTAACTGGCTACGTAATATAATAAGTTTCATTTGTATTTTTATTCATATTTACTAATGTCAGCATTAAATGAGTTCTAAAAAAGTTCAAGAAGTGGTTTTATATTATTTATGTTTTGAAACTTATCTTCAAAATTAAAAAAAGGGTTTCAAATATACTAATATAATCAAGGGTTCTAACCTTTCTCTGCTAGTTTATAATTAGGGAAGTTTTCGGAAATTCTCTAAAACCAACAAATATAATTTAGTTTTGAAATTGAAAATTTTTATGGAAAAATCGTATATATTATTTTCCTTGCCCTGTATTTCTAAATTAAAATCATTAAGTAAACCAGTGGTATCTGATAAAAATGCTAAATCAGAAATAAACTAATCGTTTTTAAGATACTCTGAAAAGCATTTATCAATTTTTTCCATCTCCATAAACTCAAGAACTTCTATTCATAAATTAAACAGTCTGTTAAGACATTGTCCTCTACTTAGCCACCGAACCTCGGTAAAAAATTTTAAATCATGGTATAAAGCATTTTTGGATTTTAGGAAGGATACCAATTTTTTATGCGTAAGCGAATGATGTCCCCCTCTAGTTTTATTGATTATTCGTTCCGCAATCTTCATAGTCGGACAATCACTAATAAATTTTGAGGCTAGAGCAACCTGGTGAAAAACACAATGAAAAGAATCAACATCAAAACCATGATTTTTCAACAGGCCGATAAATCCTTCATGTTTACCAGTCATTACATGTGCACCATCAGTACATACGCCAGCAAATTTTTCAGTGTCTACAATCCACAGAAGCTTATCGTATACAACATCAAATAATAATTTACCGGTAACATTGCCGTAAAAAGTTTCCAGTGAAAACATTGTTTCGCAAACTTTGTATTCTTCATCTACACAACGAACACAAATAATAAGCTCAGACAAACCGTTTATAACAGTGCTCTCATCCAAGCAAAGAGAATAAAATTCACATTGTCTGAGTTTTTCCTTAATAGCCAACTCTACTGATGCCCCCAATTGAGCCGTTCTCCGTGCAATAGTCATTCGGGACAAATGCACTGATTGCATAAATGTGCAATTAAGTTGCAGAAAAATTTTACTTAATAATTCTTTAATAAAAATTCCATCAGTAAAGGTCTGCCTTGCCTGACAATGTCTAGAGCCACCATGCTTGAAATTCTTCCTCTTAAATTAAAATCTTTTTAATTTTCATTGTTTTTTTCCAATTCTAGCCATCGCCTTAATTTTCCTAAAAATAATTTTTTAGATCTATTAAGCATAGTTGGGGGTAGTGCACTAATTCTGCAATCTTCACTCACACTGAGTGATATTGCAAAATTATTGCATTCATTTTTTTGATTTCTAATGGTGATTGCAAAATTTGCAGCCTCAATCAACATTAGTGATAGTGAGTTAAAAAGTCTTTGCACTAAAATTTAATTATTTTGATTTCAAAAAATGCAATCAGCAATATATTGCAACTTTTTTTTCTTCACTCAAGTTGATTGCAAGAAGAAATTTTGCATTCAATTTGAGGGTCAATTTGATTTCTTGTTATTTTTTTGCACTAATTCAAAAGTGAAGACTAATACTTCATTAAAAATATAATTCAATTTATTTTATATTTGTTAATGATTATATAAAACAGTAAATTAATTTATATATGTAACATAAATATACGAGTATGACCATCTAGACCTTCAAAAATTAATTTAATTAATTTTTAGTTTAACAAACTTTTTTTTATTTCAATAAACAAAATGGATACATAAAAAAAGTAAAATTCAAAAAATTATTTGCAACAAACTTTTCAAAACTCCCAATTCAGTCTCAAAATCCAGTAGAGAAGTATTTAATTGTATTCATATGCTATCATTTTGTTCTACTGTTGAATTATCTAATATCAAAGATATGAGAAGACTCGTCATTTAAACATTCGTTTTATTTACTTCGTCAATTGCACTAAAATCTAGGAATCTAACTTACCTAGTAATGTTCGAATTGACTTTGAAAATTTTTATGTAACTGTTATATAATATTAATAATTAATTTGTTACCATTATGTACCTTGTTTCAATACTGAATAAAAAATTCATTACGTTACATCACTTTTTTTTATTTTGGTCTAAAATATTAAAAAAAAAAACGAATTTATTTCAAAATTCTCATGACCAATAATTTTTGAAAGTTGATTGAGAGTATAAATAAATGCAGCTTTTTATTGATTGCAAGTAAAAATTTTGCAATCAATTGATTTTTTTTTTTGATTGCAAGTAAAAATTTTGCAATCAATTGAGTGAGTGAAGAATTCTTGCACTAAATCTGCGTTGAGTGGTAGTGCAAACATTTGCACTACCACTAAATTCTTTTGATTGCTAGTGCAGCTTTGCAGTTTATCACTAAGCTGCACAAAAAAATAGTGCAATAATTTCTTTTGCAATATGATTTAGTGGTAGTGCAATGCTGATTTCAATCAAAATTTAGTGCACTACCCCCATCTATGCTATTAAGGAGCTCTTTTTTCTCGTCATCATTATATTTATTTATGTTAGAATGGAAAGAATCATAATGCCTTTTAATAATATTTTCTCTATAGCTTTTGTTTGATGACATAAAAGACATTGAACATTTCCAAAAGCATTGTTCATCATAAAATAATTTTTTAATTCCACGTTTACTTATATTGATCACTGTAACTGAACAAAAAATTGAAAAAAAGATTCATAGGCATCCGCTAACATCTGCATTCACCAACGTCTGTTGAACGACTAAACTAAAGAGAACAGGTGGAGCTCCAAACAATTGTTTCACTAAATGTGCGTCACTGCAATAGACAGAAACAGGGCAGTCAGACGAGATTTGTTGGTAAGGGGTTGAAGAGGTAGAGCGTGTATTTAATTTTTGTTTTTTTTTCTTTATTGCTTCACATTATATTCTCAAGTCGGCATTAACTTGCTTAAAATTTCTCAACAAAGTACTACAGATTTTCAAATACACACACATATAAAGTAAATAAATCAGAAAGTAGAATGTGCAATACTCTGTCTGTCTTGTTTATGTCCAATTGTAAAAGCATTAAGACAAAGCAAAAGAGATTTAAAAAAATGTCTGCCCTGTTTCTGTCTATCGTGAGAGGGGACTTAGATTTTTTGACAATCACACAATTCTTATTGGATATCTATCCTACAAAATCCAATGAAAATCTTAATACTCAGTATTATAGTGTGAAACGGGCTTAAGTATTTAACTTAATTGGTTATAACTATGAGTGACACTTTAAACAGTAGTATTCATCGAAAAAATGACAATTGTAACATTACCTGTCCAATGGCCGGATCAGCTAATGTAGGCGTGTGGCTATAGTGAAAAGGAGCTATTTTAGCTCTTTTTTCTGAAAAAGTGCTAAAAGGACACCAAAAAGAGCTACAAACAGCGCGAAAAGAGCTAAGTTGGCATCGCTGCCAATATTCATGCTTCTCTCTCTCATTCGTGCTCCACACTCCAATCATGTTTGAATCAGCGTGCTTTGTCATTAGGGTTTGGGATTTCCCAGAGTTTTTCACTTCTCGGGAAACGGGGGAAAAAAATATTCGCATTCCCGTTAAAAACAGCTCATAAAGAAAATAGCGTTATTTACCGCAACAGTATTAAACAATTTTTAGTGTTATTTTTATTAACAGTTTATAAAACTTAAAAACAATTCAGGTGACAAAAATAACAATATATAACAAATATTTATAAATACTGAAAAAGTATATCATTAATATTTTTTTTACAAAATAAGATTTTGGAATTGTTAGTGCATTTAACAAATTACTGGACATTCTTTTCCTTGTCTTTGTTACGAAAGTCTCTCTTTGAAAGTTAGTTCCATTTTGTTAACAACACAACTGCTAGTTGACGGTTCTACAGATTCGAGTGGCTTGCTTGATTAATCTGTTTAACAATTGTGCTCTATAAAGTCTTATGACATTTTTTGACACATTAGCAATTTTACCACTTTCTAAAAAGTTAAGTATCGCAAACATTTTATCATCCCTTCAATTATTTCTTTTGCCAAAAGCTGCTCTTAGAGGGTCTAAATAATAACATCAGTTAAAAACAAATTTGTGTCCCTGCGGTTCAAGGCCTTTACTGCATCTTTAATGGGATTTAAAACGGCCACTAAATTTTCTAAAATCTGAACCCACAACTCTGAGCAATTGAAATCTATCACACTTCTTTTAACTACGTTCATCGATTTAAGAAACGATTGAATCATTTCAAACATACTTATCTTGTGTTTACATCATGAATTAAACGCGACCATATTCTTGTTTCTTATATTTCTCCAGACAGGCTGTTTTTAGAAGACTTTTTTCAAATGGTTTTACAATTTGTCTTGCACTATCTATAACATATTTGTAAGTTTCTAAAAATATTACAATTTTAAAAATGCTTGTTTTTTATTCAGCACACATTTGTGTGATAGCAATTAAGAACCACTAAATTTTCTTTAAAGTGGTCATGATTTTAAATATCCCGTTTTCCGGGAAATTGGAAAAAATTTTCCGGGTTGGAATTCCCGTTTCCCAAACCCTATTCGCCATACAAAATTATACGTAATAAAAACATAAGAATTGTTGGCAATATTTTTCATTAAAAATAAATCAAATCAATCTTGAGATATTTATATAAGCCAATTTTGTAGAGTTTATATTTTAAATTCCATTATTTTGCTTGTAAATAATTGTGCTTTCGCCAATACAACCCACAAAACATTTTTTTTGTAATTCAAACAAATATATTTTTCTACTTTGAATAATTAAATTCATAATAAAATATTTTATATCTGAAATTTTTTTGAAATATTTTACGTGAAAGCTTATTAATTAAAATGCAAGCTAGTAAGAGAAATGTCAAGCCATCCACAAGAGAAAAATACCGTCTTAAATAATATTG
Organism: Phasia obesa; assembly: GCA_949628195.1. Classification (NCBI taxonomy): domain Eukaryota; kingdom Metazoa; phylum Arthropoda; class Insecta; order Diptera; family Tachinidae; genus Phasia; species Phasia obesa. Next base: position 114,415,553 of record OX451215.1, on the reverse strand, counting down.
AGCGTGTCTAGCGTTCTTTAAGGGAAAAACAATATCTTTTAATACGATTGAATTGGTATGTCGCCTAGATATATTACACTCATTTTTAATAACAGGCTATGATTTTCCAATCAGAAATTGAGATATTGGATCCTAATAATGATGAAAGATCTGCTGTAGAAGATTTATGCGTTTCGACAAAATGCCTAGTTTTAGCACATTTAGAAGAAGACAAAGGTCACATGAAAACGCTTCGGTATTCTCATCATAGTAGCCTTGCGAAAATGAAATTGCCGAAATTTAGCAGCAAGTACTCAGAGTAAAAACATTTTATAAGTTTTTTTTAGAGCCTTGTGGATCATGATATATCTATTACAGAGATAGAAAAATTCAACCATTTAATTTTTATCCAATGAAGCTCTACGTACTGTGAAGGCTTTTTAAGTTACTGAACAGAACTATTCCAAAGCGTTGGCAAGTCTAAAGTGAGTTTATGATAACAATAACTCTGGAAAGAAGAACAAATCTATTTCGTGTCAGATTAAAACACAGCAGGACAGGATTAAATACATTTTTGTACGTCGTTTGCGCATTATGTTTCAAATTGCTCATCCTTTTCAGCCATTCCTGTTAAACAAAGATATGATTTTGTAAAGGGCGTACCTGCCTGTATAAATTGCCTAAGAAAAGACCACACAGTAACGAAGTGCAAGGCATCGAACTGTCGAGTATGTAATCGCTCACAACACACACTTTTGCATCAGTATAGTATGAGCAAAATTTAGATGCAGCTAGTTCAAGCCAGCATGCATCTGTTAATATTTCATCCTCTAGTAAAGATAATGCTATCTTGGCTACGGCTTTGGTAAAAATAAGAGATAATTCGGGACAATATGTATATGCTAGAGCGTTATTGGACTCCGGTTCACAAAATAATTTCGTAACTGAGGAACTGTCGCAAAGATTAAAATTAGAAAAAGAAGAAAATAATCTCAGTATTGTCGGTGTAGGAAAAACTAATTCCACAGCTAAATTTAAAATGCAAGCCTCCGTGAAGTCTCGAGTGAACTCTCATGAATTTTCTTAAGATTATTGGGTTCTTCGATCGATTTCCGGTTATCAACCAGACAAGGTTATTTCTACGGCTAGCTGGAATATTCCTAACAATATTCTTGGAATTGTTATGGGTTGGCCAAATAGGAAGGAGTCCCGATACCCCAACAGTTCAGAAAACGCTTCTGGGTTGGGTTGTGTCCGGTAAATATAAAAATTATAAGACTCCTGGTAACGAATCGTGTCATATTAGTACGTGTAAAAATGTTGAAACTGAGGAAACTCTTAATAAAATGGTTCAGAGATTTTGGGAACTAGGAGAGGTTCCTAAAGAAGTTAATGTTTTCTCATCAGAACAACAATTATGCGAAGAGAATTTTATAAAATCTATTGTTTCTGTCTATCGTGAGAGGGGACTTAGATTTTTTGACAATCACACAATTCTCATTGGATATCTATCCTACAAAATCCAATGAAAATCTTAATACTCAGTATTATAGTGTGAAACGGGCTTAAGTATTTAACTTAATTGGTTATAACTATGAGTGACACTTTAAACAGTAGTATTCATCGAAAAAATGACAATTGTAACATTACCTGTCCAATGGCCGGATCAGCTAATGTAGGCGTGTGGCTATAGTGAAAAGGAGCTATTTTAGCTCTTTTTTCTGAAAAAGTGCTAAAAGGACACCAAAAAGAGCTACAAACAGCGCGAAAAGAGCTAAGTTGGCATCGCTGCCAATATTCATGCTTCTCTCTCTCATTCGTGCTTCACACTCCAATCATGTTTGAATCAGCGTGCTTTGTCATTAGGGTTTGGGATTTCCCAGAGTTTTTCACTTCTCGGGAAACGGGGGAAAAAAATATTCGCATTCCCGTTAAAAACAGCTCATAAAGAAAATAGCGTTATTTACCGCAACAGTATTAAACAATTTTTAGTGTTATTTTTATTAACAGTTTATAAAACTTAAAAACAATTCAGGTGACAAAAATAACAATATATAACAAATATTTATAAATACTGAAAAAGTATATCATTAATATTTTTTTTACAAAATAAGATTTTGGAATTGTTAGTGCATTTAACAAATTACTGGACATTCTTTTCCTTGTCTTTGTTACGAAAGTCTCTCTTTGAAAGTTAGTTCCATTTTGTTAACAACACAACTGCTAGTTGACGGTTCTACAGATTCGAGTGGCTTGCTTGATTAATCTGTTTAACAATTGTGCTCTATAAAGTCTTATGACATTTTTTGACACATTAGCAATTTTACCACTTTCTAAAAAGTTAAGTATCGCAAACATTTTATCATCCCTTCAATTATTTCTTTTGCCAAAAGCTGCTCTTAGAGGGTCTAAATAATAACATCAGTTAAAAACAAATTTGTGTCCCTGCGGTTCAAGGCCTTTACTGCATCTTTAATGGGATTTAAAACGGCCACTAAATTTTCTAAAATCTGAACATATTTTTGAACCCACAACTCTGAGCAATTGAAATCTATCACACTTCTTTTAACTACGTTCATCGATTTAAGAAACGATTGAATCATTTCAAACATACTTATCTTGTGTTTACATCATGAATTAAACGCGACCATATTCTTGTTTCTTATATTTCTCCAGACAGGCTGTTTTTAGAAGACTTTTTTCAAATGGTTTTACAATTTGTCTTGCACTATCTATAACATATTTGTAAGTTTCTAAAAATATTACAATTTTAAAAATGCTTGTTTTTTATTCAGCACACATTTGTGTGATAGCAATTAAGAACCACTAAATTTTCTTTAAAGTGGTCATGATTTTAAATATCCCGTTTCCCGGGAAATTGGAAAAAATTTTCCGGGTTGGAATTCCCGTTTCCCAAACCCTATTCGCCATACAAAATTATACGTAATAAAAACATAAGAATTGTTGGCAATATTTTTCATTAAAAATAAATCAAATCAATCTTGAGATATTTATATAAGCCAATTTTGTAGAGTTTATATTTTAAATTCCATTATTTTGCTTGTAAATAATTGTGCTTTCGCCAATACAACCCACAAAACATTTTTTTTGTAATTCAAACAAATATATTTTTCTACTTTGAATAATTAAATTCATAATAAAATATTTTATATCTGAAATTTTTTTGAAATATCTTACGTGAAAGCTTATTAATTAAAATGCAAGCTAGTAAGAGAAATGTCAAGCCATCCACAAGAGAAAAATACCGTCTTAAATAATATTGAGCGTGTCTAGCGTTCTTTAAGGGAAAAACAATATCTTTTAATACGATTGAATTGGTATGTCGCCTAGATATATTACACTCATTTTTAATAACAGGCTATGATTTTCCAATCAGAAATTGAGATATTGGATCCTAATAATGATGAAAGATCTGCTGTAGAAGATTTATGCGTTTCGACAAAATGCCTAGTTTTAGCACATTTAGAAGAAGACAAAGGTCACATGAAAACGCTTCGGTATTCTCATCATAGTAGCCTTGCGAAAATGAAATTGCCGAAATTTAGCAGCAAGTACTCAGAGTAAAAACATTTTATAAGTTTTTTTTAGAGCCTTGTGGATCATGATATATCTATTACAGAGATAGAAAAATTCAACCATTTAATTTTTATCCAATGAAGCTCTACGTACTGTGAAGGCTTTTTAAGTTACTGAACAGAACTATTCCAAAGCGTTGGCAAGTCTAAAGTGAGTTTATGATAACAATAACTCTGGAAAGAAGAACAAATCTATTTCGTGTCAGATTAAAACACAGCAGGACAGGATTAAATACATTTTTGTACGTCGTTTGCGCATTATGTTTCAAATTGCTCATCCTTTTCAGCCATTCCTGTTAAACAAAGATATGATTTTGTAAAGGGTGTACCTGCCTGTATAAATTGCCTAAGAAAAGACCACACAGTAACGAAGTGCAAGGCATCGAACTGTCGAGTATGTAATCGCTCACAACACACACTTTTGCATCAGTATAGTATGAGCAAAATTTAGATGCAGCTAGTTCAAGCCAGCATGCATCTGTTAATATTTCATCCTCTAGTAAAGATAATGCTATCTTGGCTACGGCTTTGGTAAAAATAAGAGATAATTCGGGACAATATGTATATGCTAGAGCGTTATTGGACTCCGGTTCACAAAATAATTTCGTAACTGAGGAACTGTCGCAAAGATTAAAATTAGAAAAAGAAGAAAATAATCTCAGTATTGTCGGTGTAGGAAAAACTAATTCCACAGCTAAATTTAAAATGCAAGCCTCCGTGAAGTCTCGAGTGAACTCTCATGAATTTTCTTAAGATTATTGGGTTCTTCGATCGATTTCCGGTTATCAACCAGACAAGGTTATTTCTACGGCTAGCTGGAATATTCCTAACAATATTCTTGGAATTGTTATGGGTTGGCCAAATAGGAAGGAGTCCCGATACCCCAACAGTTCAGAAAACGCTTCTGGGTTGGGTTGTGTCCGGTAAATATAAAAATTATAAGACTCCTGGTAACGAATCGTGTCATATTAGTACGTGTAAAAATGTTGAAACTGAGGAAACTCTTAATAAAATGGTTCAGAGATTTTGGGAACTAGGAGAGGTTCCTAAAGAAGTTAATGTTTTCTCATCAGAACAACAATTATGCGAAGAGAATTTTATAAAATCTATTAAACAGTTGCCATCTGGCAGACTTCAAGTGTCACTACCTTTCAAAGGCGACCCGAATAAATTGGGTTCCTCTTTTGATACAGCTAGGCTTTCAAAAGATTTAAAAATGAAAGAGATGTATAATAATTTTATAAAAGTATACATTGAACTGGAACACATGACTATTAGAGATGGTAAAATTCCAGATTTTCCGCACTACTTCGTACCACATCAGTGTATACCACGTCCACAGAGTACGTCAACAAAACTTCGAGTTGTATTTGATGCTTCGTGTCGCACTACTACACAACTCTCTCTGAATGATCTTTTAATGATTGGGCCTACAGTGCAAGAAGAGCTATATTCTACACTTCTTCGGTTTCGATTGCATAAATACGCGGTCACTGCCGACATTGAAAAAATGTACCGTCAAGTTTTAATTAGTGAGTCAGATAGAAAATTTCAGCTAATTCTTTGGCGTGAAAGAGACTCAGACAGCCTTGAAATTTACTCATTAAAGACAGTAACTTATGGAACATCATCCGCTCCGTTTTTGGCAATATGCTGCATTTGAGTGATCAATTTAAAAATTCATTACCAATTGGATCTAAAATTATCCGTAGAGATTTTTACTTCGATGATTTGCTAACTGGAGCAGATTCAATTGAAGATCTTAGTGTCAGCAGGAAAAAATTTCAATTTTGACTACTACAAAATCTTATCACCAAATTCATGGATTTTAAGACGCATCAATTAGAGCGTACGGCTGCTGCATTTATATTCGAAGTAGAGTGAATAACAATATTTCTTGTCATTTGCTAACGGCAAAATCGAAAGTCGCTCCTTTGAAAATAAGTCGCTACCGTTGCTTGAGCTATGCGCAGCACATTTATTAGCCAAGTTATGGGCTAAAGTTAAGACCATTTTAACATGCGACATTGAAAGTGTTACTGTTTTGACCGATTCCAAAGTAACACTACACTAGATAAAAACTCATCCATCAACCCTATCCACGTTCGTTTCAAATCGTGTAGCAGAAGTTCAGGAACTGTCTCATCAAGTTACGTGGCGTCATGTTCCGTCAAAGAACAATCCTGCTGACATCGTTTCAAGGGGTTGTAATGTTGATGAGCTCAATGACTCAATTTAGTTCACGGGCCCGGTGTTTTTGCTCAATGAGAGTAATGACTGGCCATTGAATCAATATTTTAAGTTGAATGATGAACAATTGTCATTGGAGAAGAAAAAAGTAAACGTTTTTCTTGCTGTTGAAGAACTAAATTATATTATAGAGTTAGTTAATAAACATTCATCCTATTTAAAGTTGATTAGAGTGTTTTCGTATGTTTTAAGATTTGTTCATGTATGTATGTAGAAACAAAAACTTTTAAATTACGAATGTTAACCTAACAGCAAAGGACATTAATTTTTCATTTCTAAAATTAGTTGAAATTATTCAGTCGCAAGAATTTTCCAATGAAATTAAAAATTTGCGAAAATCACAGGTCCTGCAGCCAAACTTGCAAAAATTAAATCCGTTTATTCATGAGGAAGAAAATAGAAAATGTTCACTTATTAGAGTAGGCGGGCGATTGCTAAATGCAGCAATCTCTTACGATGCGAAGTTTCCCTTATTAATGCCTAAAAATATCATTTTGTGGCCATTTACTTGCGTTATTTACACTTTGAAAACTGCCATGCATGGGAAACTTGCCTGCTGACAGGGTGAGAGCTCTACGCCCATTTAAAATATGTGGCGTAGATTTTTGCGGACTGATTAACTTTAAAATTCGCGGCCGTCCACCCGTCAAAATATATATAGCTGTATTCATATGCTTCACATCAAAGGCTGTTCATTTAGAGCTCGTTACTGATTTATCTTCCGATTCCTTTCATTTATGACTCAAAATATTCATCGCCAGGAGAGGGATGCAAATCAAAATCTATTGCGACAGCGCCACCAATTTCGTTGAGGCCAGTCGGGAGATACGAGAGGCGAGAGAAGAAATGTTGCAGCAGGCCGCCAACAGAGGAATATAATTCATCTTTATACCACTCAGGGCACCTCACTTTGGCGGGCTGTGAGAGGCAGCGGTCAAGTCAGCCAAGAGCCTGATGTTGAAAACCGTTGGCAGCACGCTCTTGACAGCGGAAGAAATCGCGACGTTGCTGGCTGAAATCGAAACCGGGCTGAACTCGCGCCCAATTTGCCCCAACACCAGCGACCCAACGATGGAGAAGCCCTCACTCCAGCTCACCTGTTAGTAGGAGAGAGCCTTTGAGCGCAGTCCAGCGATTGTCTGGTAGAAGAATCGACCAAGCTACCGTACTTGAGGAGATGGCAGCGTATTTCCGCACTCAAGCGGACGTTCTGGCGGTCTTGGGTGAGAGACTACGTCCTGAGTCTGCAAGTACGTACCAAGTGGTCCGTGGTAATGCCCGACGTCAACGTAAATAAAAAATCGTCGTCGTACGACAATCTTCCGCCAATGCAGTGGCTGTCGGGCCGAGTAGTAGACGTTTTTTCAAGCCGAGACGGCAAAATTCGAGTAGTGGAAGTGAAGACGAGTAGCGGAATCTTCAAGCGGCCAATCCACAAATTAGCAGCTTTACCTATTGTTTGAAGATCCAACCCCGGCATATTTAGCCAAATTAATTTATTAATGATATTAATTGAGGGTGCTGTAGCTTAAGTGGTTAGCACGTTGACTACTAAGCAATGGTCACAAGTTCAATACTCAGCCATGGCAACATCAATTTTTCTGATATGTATTAATTTTTCTTTATAATAATGCTTATCACAGCGCCCTCCTTCGCCGGTATTACCACATAGCACTAAATCGCCGGCGAAGTAAAATAATTATAAATTGGCTATGCTAGCTTCAAACTAATTCGCCTAAATAATACCAAAGGCGCTGCAATACTGTTCTAAAAATAATCATAACGTGCAATTGCAGTGTTGCCAGAACCGAAGCATTACTATCACACTAACCATCTGTCTTATCTACAACTATCCCTTTCCAAAGGACGTAAAGGACGTAATATAGGCATTAACTGTCTGAGTGGTACTTCTCTTTAAAAAAAAATTACAAAATAAATCTGTGGCAATAAGGAAAAAGTGCTTAAGTCTGATTTTTAAGTTTTGTAGGAGAGCAATTTTAAACTTTAAAATAAATTTTTTAAAAAAATAACTTATCTTTAAAGTTTACCTATGGGAGTCAAACGTATGATTTTGAAAAATATCTTATATCTACCAAAAGTACGCAGGCGTTGCAATTAATAAGTTGTAAAAGGAGTTTCTATGATTTTGAAAAATACCTTGTAGTTTCTTAAGCTTTTTTCCAAATACGATTCGGCATTGAAAAAAGATAAACAGAAAGTTTTTTTGCTGTAACTTCCAGAAAAATAGTACAAAATAATTGAAACTTTGCACATGGGTACTTTGAAGTATGGAGATTTCGAAGGTGCCAGTAACTTAATTTTTGCTTAAGTCGACTTAAGCAGTTATTCCTTATTGCCACAGAAATAATGAATTTTTAAAATAATAAAAAATGTAATGAATTTGAGCGACCTTATTGTTTAATAATTTTGAATTTTTTCTTATTAAAATTATTACTTTTTACACCCTTGATCTCCTCTAGGCTTGGGAAATTAAAAAAGTAAACTGTTATATTGCAGTATGTATAATATTCAGTTTTAAAAAATAAAGTTTTACTCTTTATCTAAATCGGAAACGAACACGTACCAATTTTATACTTTTTATCGAAGCAATATTAGAATAATTTTTCATTTAATAACGGTCCATTTTATTGTGCAAAATCTCACGAAACACTGCCCGTCTCTCCTTGTATCTTAGTCTAAAATATTTTCCAATTGTTCGGAAAAAATTAAATAAATGTGTTGTTGTTTTTCATTTTGTTTTAATCTCTCCAGGGACGAATGTTTTAAAGTGAAAAAAACATTGATTTTATTTTTCATTTTATTACTAGGTGTGTATCTTATATTTATAACAATTCTGTAATATAAGATAAAAATAGTAAAATTTACAAAAAAAAAAGTCGACATATGTGGCCATTTAGCGTAGAGTCATCTATGAATGGAAAGATTTTATGCACTCAGGGCATAAACCAATGAGGCATTAAACTCAAGAAGAGACATCTTTTTTATTTATCATAGTTAAAATGAATGCAAGAATATGAAATTGATATACTCATACATAGGTTTGCAAAATTGGAATGTAATGAATGTGATAAAACTTTTTGCTAATTCCTCTAGAAATAATTGAATTAAAAAATGCTAAATGTACTTTGTTTATCACACAAAGGTTTTTTTTACACAAAAAATGCCTGTGGTTGTAGTTGTTGTACTAATGAGTCTACCTTGTTAATATGCCTTACTCATAGTTAATATTAAAAGCTCTCATAATTTATAGTTATACTCTCAGTCACAATTATTCAATTTTATTTTCGGGATGGTGTAACCTTGTTTTCTATTATCCTTGGTAAGTACATATATCGTTCAGAAAATTTAAATATTATTTACCTCTAAAGTCACTTCCTTTCATGAACAAAACTCTTACACTATTTCGTTTTATTGACCTTTAATAAAATACTTAATCAATAAAATGTTGATACCTTTTCACCAAAGCACTATAATGTTCTTTTAACTCTAAATATGGAATGTCCATAGCAAACACACATCAACAACCAAAACATATCAGAAATATTTCAGTTTATCGCAATTAAAAGCAATTACACACACATTTAATTATGGTCTCTCAACATTCATCTTCATTACAGGTCTTGCTGCATCGTGTGACACATTGTTGTTGGCTGAAATGTCGGTGTCACGTTTTCATCCGATTATCATAAATAATGGTCAAGTGCATAACAGCACTCTAACAAGCAACAGAGAAGAGCAAAATGTGACCACCTATAGCATTGGAAGGAAAAATGTTAAAACTGCTGAACATTTGCAACAACATAATCAACAAGAGGAGAACCAACGACAACAACTGGATGCTATAAACAACGTGAAAAATACAAACCTGTCTGAAGTTGATAGCAATGAAACAACAAAGGCAACTGAAACAAACATATCAGTTCCTAAACAAAACCCCATAGCTAAAACTTACACGAAAGAACCTTTATCTGAGTTGGCCACCCAATCCACAACTACTGCATCGTCTACACCGTATGCATCTACAATGACCTCAAAATCATATAGTGAATTGAACAAGAACAATGAAAGCAGTTCTATTGCAACCACAAACAATGAAATCATTTACAAATTTTATGTACCTCGTCACATTGGAGTAGCCAATGCACGCATCACATTTGGCCATGTGTGTTCACAATGCCCCGATGTCGGTTTCCACATACAAGCGAATGCCTTTCCCAGCAATGAAGCAGAAATCGAGAGAAGTCATGAAAGTAATTACATACACAGCACTATTATCAAACCAAATCAAACGGGAGAAATCTCGATTGAGTTTTATGTACAACCCATGGCTTGGCATTATGCCCTACTTAAGTTTGTCAACCAAAGGAGTTTAATGGTTAATTCTTTTTTACCTGATGCACGACCGGAAACCAAACAAAATGAAGAAGTACATCTCAAAAGTACTGAGCACTTTCAAAGACAGAAGCGCCACAAGTATTCTGCGGCAACAGCAGCCATGGATAAAGTTAATGAGACAACCACATGGTACCATTTGCCATTTGTATTACAAATTGATTACCATGATCCATCAGATGATAATCAAGGCAGTGGGGCTAATGAAAATACACATAAAAATAGAGATGCTGAACTTTCCGGTGAAAATAATGGAAATTTTAGAAAGCATAATGACACCACCTACACAACGGAATCCGCTAAAGCATGGGATCCAAAAAAATTTCGCGGTATGGATTTTTATCCAGTCTTAAGACAAACTTATAGAGAGTTTTTTATGTACGACTTCGATTTGGTGCCTGACGAAAATGGAACTGTACCAATGGTGTTAAATCTTACCGCTGGTATGCCTGCTGGATTTGCTTTTGATGTTGGTGAAGTGTATGACATAGGCGGTACCTTATCATTTGCAGTATCCATGAAACATGGCAATAAAGCTTCGAATGCAGAGACTGCAAAAACCATGACTTCTATTCCCAGCACCAGTGAGCGTAGTGGAATTTTAGCAGAAAAACTTATCGGAAGTTCCAATATGGGTTCTAGCCATGATGGCAACATAGCAAATAGCAAATCAGATAATAAAAATGTTCCGCGAAGTAACCAAACAATCATTGTTTGTATGCATTTGGGCGAGCCCGGTGAACCTACATGGCCTGATAAGTGTCGATATGGAGCACGCCTGCTATCTGCATCAAGTATTGTCAATAATACTGACTCAAATACAAGTACAGGCTTGATACATGTTCCTTTTCCAGAAAGTGGAGAATGGTATGTCACCATGGGCCTTTATTGTCATGGCGCCGAGACAGCATCTCGTGCTACAATTATAGACAGCGTTAAAGAGTTTGTTAAAAAATACGCTTACATGTTGGAAAACATGCGACAGCCATGTGCTTGCGCCTCGAAATTTCCACGATATCGAGAGTGTATCAGTGATCTTAACTGCCTTGGTGCAATGAATGAAACCGAAACCTTGAAAATCAAAGAGTGCCTTATGGACTCAAAGTGTACCTCAAAACATTTCGAGATGACACAGAAATTTGAAGTTCATCATAAATTTGCTACTGAACAGCATTTTGCCGTAGATAACTGTAACACATCAGTAGTTTTTACCATATCCTCAAGTCCGTGCGTAGCTGGAAGATGTGGTCGTTATGGCCGCTGCTATCATTATATGTCTGGGGGTTTCGTTTTCTCAACATGTGTTTGCATGAAAGGCTATCGGGGTTGGGACTGTACCGAAGACTCACAAGTCCCCTCCAGTATATCCATCCTAATAGCATCTCTTTTATTAACCTTAAGCAATCTTTTATTTTTTCCCAGTATTTATATAGCTGGTCGCAGACAGTTTTACACCGAAGCCGTTATATATTTCTTTGCCATGTTCTTTTCAATATTTTACCATGCCTGCGATTCCGGAGAAGATGAGTACAGCTTTTGTTTAGTGAAAATTGGTGTCTTGCAATTTTGTGATTTCTATTGTGGCCTGTTGGCCATTTGGGTCACCTTAGTCGCAATGTCTCACATTCGACAACAATTTTCGTCACTCTTACATATGCTTGGAGCTATTATTTTGGCATTTGGAACAGAACTAAATAAACAAAGTCTATGGGTATTTCTAGCTCCAGCCCTTACCGGTATCTGTCTCATATCGGCTAGCTGGGGTATGCGTTGCTACAAAACTCGAAAATGGTTTCCGGCCCGCAGATATTTGACAGTCTACATGCCTTTGGGTACAGTTCTCGTTATGGGTGGTCTTGTATGCTATGCTTTTTTACAAACCAAACAAAACTATCACATCGTCCATTCCATTTGGCACATGGTTATGGCATTGAGTATCTTATGTCTCTTGCCGTCACGTAAATCATTCATACCGAAATGCTAGCATTCACCTTATACGCGCGAATTCTTGCTTATCGACCAGGAATTCTACATGTGAACTTTAGCTCTAGTTATTGGGAGTTACAAACAAAATTATAAAAATCTTGCCCAAATTGCAACAATTTGTTGTGTTCTCCGTTCTCTAGAAAAATTAAAACAGAAACCTCAATATTCGCTGGTATTGTAACCGTTAACAACAACCTCGTCCATGTCAGCATATTTCAAGGTCCTTTTGCAGTTATCTTTATTTACATACATATATTATTTTAAATTTTTTTTACCGGGTAAAAACTAATTGTACTGAACTGTAAGTATAATAACTATAAGGTTTAAGTATGAAATAAGAAAACTCACAATTAAAAGTAAGGGAACTAAGTTACTAACACAATTACAATTGCAAAAGATGTAGAAGTCACATATACTTGTATTCACAAGTACAGTCGAATTCTGGTAACCGCACGCCGGTTAAAAGAAAAAACCGAAATTAAAAATTCTTATCTTTTAATTTCGTTCAATTTTAAAGCCTTTTAGTTCGCTTAAGGAGAAATTCGCTTAACTGAAAAATCGGTTAAGTAACACAAAAATTGTATGCAAAAACACACCTTTAAATAAAGCGAGCACCGCTTAAAAGAAAAAAACCTTTTTGTATGTAACGGCGATGAAAAACAATATAGCACCGTCTCATTTTAGTTCTATAAGATGCATTGCATTTTTGCAACAATAGTTATTGTTTTTTTTTGCAAAAGTAAGTAAAATCTTATCAGTGCAAATTACATATTTTATTCAATGAAAATCAGTTGTTATTTTTGTATTATAGTTCATAAAATTAATCTGAATTGAAATTTAATATAAATACGATTGTTTTTTTAATGTCAAGTGGTCACTTCGTTTAAAAGAAAATTCCGGATAAGTGAAAAAGAAATCGTGTAATTTTTCATTTGCGCTTAACCGAATTCGACTGTAATAGGATAAATATATATATATCTATATAGATATATATATATATATATATATATATATATATATATATATATATATATATATATATATATATATATATATATATATATATATATATATATATATATATACAGTATACATATACAGTATACATATATGTATGTGTACAAGTAGATTCAAGGCTTATACCGATGAAGGATAGTTTATATGTGTAAGTAGATATAGTTACTGTATAGTGTCGTAGTTTTAAGCATGTAAAAAGGGTATATATCTATGTACATACATATGTATGTATGTGTACGTATTTTTGTATAATTAACTAAATAATTAAATAAATTATTAACTGAAAGAGTTCAGGATCAGATAATAAAAAAACGTAGTACAATAGAGATAATATTACAATACTTACGTATGTTTATACTCGGAATTTATTTTTTTATGAAGACATTTCAAATGCGAATATAAAAGGTTACATTCCTGAATCACACGTTTAGTTCAACATGAAGCCAAGTAAGCAAAATGATTAATTAATGCAAACATGCATCTACACTTTTATATACTGATAAAAAATACTTTGTACCTTTGGAACATTACATCCGCAAAATAAATTTAAGAATTAAAAGAGGATAATAAAAATGGTTTTTATTCCTTGGTTATAATTAAAATCGATATTATTTCCGACGCTATTGACATGCATATTACAATTTATTTTAAAGAAATAAAATCATATAAAAAACAATAACAACTTCAATTAAATTTTAATTTTATTTAAACCATTTTCTTAAAATTAATTCGTAATTTTTCCTTACTATAAAAAGATAAAAATATAGCACAAGAGATAAAAGAAGAAGAAAAAGTGTTTGGTTGAGAGTTTGTGTAATAGTTACCTTAATATGTAACTTCGAAATACAGAAAATGTTTCTAGAATTAATCATCTTTTTCTTTGAAATAATTATAAGTAAATAATTTCGAGTTCTATAGCCTCTTCACATTTATACACACTGATCAGTAGGGGTTTACTGAAATTTTTACAGGTCGTTCCTAGCTATCTCGTTGGTCAAATAATGGAGTCTTGAAAGCATAATTTACGCTCTATTGTGTGCATAAAACTGGCTGGATTTGGACCTATACTTAGGAATATAATAGGTAAAGTAATGAAATTTGGCACAACTAAGGCTGTTAATGTAAGAACCACCAATGATATAATAGGTAAGGTGTTTCAAGTTTATAGAAGTAACCCCCTTATTATGGTACGATCCACACAAAGTTAAAAACTATTATCTTATATCTGAGAAACTATAGTAGGTACAACATTGAAATTTTAACGATAAACCCATATTAATGTGCACAGTCGCGCAAAAAACTGGCTGGATTGAAACAGTGGACATGGTACCTTCCATACAAAGTAATACATATTTTTTTATTTGGGAGATAACTTTATGAGTCCCTTTCGGCCACCTTGATTTCTAGTACCGGGTTGTTAATTTACTACTACCCTACTTTTATTGAATCAAAATTAGAATTCATAAAAATCTCAGCAATCCACCCATACAAAGCCCAACATTACATAAATCTCACATTGTAGTCAATGTGTTTATGAATGTAGTAAAATACAAAATACAATTTAATTTTTTATTTTTTAATGCACTTTAAAATGGCAATATTATACCCTATATGTGATGTGCCGAAAACGATGGAGTTTTACAGTTTTATGCTCTCTAGTTTTTGTCGTTTTTATGGCTTAGTCGGTACAATAACTGGATAATTTTTGTTGGTAGTGAAATATATGTACATATGTATTTGTAATTCACCAAGGACTTCTTTTGTTTTCGCAACTTTACCAAGGTCGTCGCCATTAATATTTTCGAAGCAGTGAGATGGTCTAACTCGCAGGTAGTTGCGCAATTCTAATAGCACTTTTATCATTTATATTCGTTTCCAGTTATTCTAAAATACCCCAATGGCTCTATTATCGAAAGCAACCAAAGTTTAGTGGCGTTGCCAGTTGCCAAAATTACATTACGGATGGCAACCGTTTATTTCTGATTGCTGTTTAATTTTTTAAAAGAAATAAAAATTAAAAGGTAATTATTTTTTTAATGAATCACACTGTGCTCGAATCGGACACTTTGTTTGGTAACAAACGGGGAATCCGGTGGGTAAACCTAATTCGAGTACGCTGAATCCTGTGGTGCTAACCGTTCTTTTTTACCATTTATTGATTTTAAATCCATATATATCCATCGAAAAAACAACTTAAATCGATCAAAAAAACATCTCACCGATGAAAAGGTTTTTCCGCCCCTTTTTTAGTGGGCGTGGTCATTAAAAACTGTAAAAATAATGATAAAAACATAATTTATGAGTTTATGTGTTAATAATATCGGGATTTTTGGACTTTTTTAATGAGGGAAAACTTGTACCCCAAGTGTCCTCTCTAATTTTAATGATCAACAAAATGCACTGCATTTGTAGGGGGATTAACTCAAAAAAAAAATAATGCGTCTAATTGTTTGGAGATGTTAGTAATAAACGTAGTAGTTTGTGTAAACAAAATCTTTGTAAAAAGATAACGATTATTTAGTGCAATAATAAATTAAATTATTTTAATCGGCTTTTTAAATATTTTTTTTTTTTTTCAAAATGGAAAAGTGTTCAAAGTTAAATAACTTCTGTGATGTTTGTGGAAGGTTTACAATTATGCCCAGTCGCCGCAAAATTAGTTTTGAAATCGCTGATTTGTGTGAACAATATTTTTAACAAATTGTTCTCAGTGGTGTGGTTTGGACACCATCTATCGTTTGTACGACATACATCATTCATGTGAATAAATGGAAAAATTCTGGCGACGCCATGCCATTTGCCATTCCAATGATTTGGATAGATCCTGAAGTTTATGATGCAGCTAAATGTTATGCGTGTGTGAATCATGTCGTCGGTATGAACAGAAGAAAAAGTGGATCCTTAGCATACACTGAAACGACATATTCTCAATTGCCGCTGCCGCATTCAGATGAAATTCCTGTTCCGCAAAGATCAATCCCAACCGAACAATATATGCATATAACTATGCATAGAAACAAGTGTGTCGGTGTATCAACCATCAAATGTTACTGTGCTGCGTAATCACATTGAAATCACGCAAAATCGTTTGGATATTATGGTACGACGCTTGAAACTATCGCAGCGGCAATCTATTCCTTTGGCAAAGGATATAAAACAAGCGAATATTTTGGCACCAGATGTTCGGATATACGGAGCAATCAACCGTCATCGACGATTTACGAATTTTTTCAGATCAATTGAGAATAATTCACTAGCTTATTGCATTGATATCCGCGGATTGATTTTAACGATACAAAATGTATATAATTCCGAAGATTGGCGATTATTTATCGATTCGTCCAAAAGCAGTTTGAAAGCGGTTCTGTTACACTTCACCAATTTAAAAAATTCTGTTCCGATTGAGGTGAGCACCAATACAAAAGAAACATATGCATCACTAAAAAAATTCTCGACTTAGTAAAATATGAAGACCATATGTGGAAAATATGCGCTGACTTAAAAGTGGTGGCTCTTTTACGAGGAATGCAATTGGGCTACACCAAAAATATGTGTTTTATGTGTCTATGGGATACCCGTTTTGTTCTTGACTAAGAATTGTTAAAAATTTTATAAAAGCATTGAACCCAGATGGAAATGCATTCTACGAATTGTGTCGTATTTTTCCACGGTTAAGTGGCATGAAAATAAAAGAAGGTATAAATTCATTTTATTTTTAATGTTGACCAATTGATAATTCATATCCTATTATGGTTATTTACAGGAATACTTAATGGTCCCGATATTCGTCGATTGACGAATTTAATAATGCACTGAGTGATGTGGAACTTGTGGCATGGGATTGCGAGAAAGCGGTCATTGAGAATGTTCTCGGAATTCATCGATCAGAGAATTGGCGTATACTAATTGAAGACATGCTGAATGCATTTCACCGATTAAACGTTCGAATGTCACTAAAAATTAATTTTTTGTATCATATAGAAAGATTTTCCGAACAATCACCAGTTGAATCCGATGAACATGGCGAACGTTTTCATCAAGTGACTGCAAGGCTCGAACATTGGTATAGTGGCAAAAAGCTACATTCACGTTTAGGTGACATTTGTTGGAATTTGCAAGAGGAAGATGACGATATAGAAGAATCAGGAAATGGAAATTGATGTTGTTTCATAAAATGTTGTCTATTTCACACATTTTTTTCAATTAGAAGAGATTCAAAAATTAAAAAAAAATGGAGATGTATTATGAAAAAAGTATAAAAAATCATCCCAAAACAAAAATTTCTTTTGGATGCATGTTCACCAATGAGATGATTTTTCGAACAATATATCTGTGGCAATAAGGAATAAGTGCTTAAGTGGACTTAAGCAAAAATTAAGTTACTGGCACCTTCGAAATCTCCGCACTTCAAAGTACCCATGTGCAAAGTTTCAATTATTTTGTACTATTTTTCTGGAAGTTACAGCAAAAAAACTTTCTGCTTATCTTTTTTTCAATGCCGAATCGTATTTGGAAAAAAGCTTAAGAAACTACAAGGTATTTTTCAAAATCATAGAAACTCCTTTTACAACTTATTAATTGCAACGCCTGCGTACTTTTGGTAGATATAAGATATTTTTCAAAATCATACGTTTGACTCCCATAGGTAAACTTTAAAGATAAGTTATTTTTTAAAAAAATTTATTTGAAAGTTTAAAATTGCTCTCCTACAAAACTTAAAAATCAGACTTAAGCACTTTTTCCTTATTGCCACAGATATATTGATTTAAAATCAATAAATGGTAAAAAAATTTAAAAAAATTGTTTTTTTTAGGTACATAGAACCATAATTTTCAATCTTAATTATTTTTTTAAACGAGAGCTAACCTAAAAAAATGGTTAGCACCACCGGATTCAGCGTACCCGCCGGGTGCCCCGCTTGTTACGTTTTTGAACTAACACAGTGTTGTTTATATTTTAGACATTGGATATTATTTTTTCATGTTTATAGGCTTTATAATGGTTAAAATCACCACAAAACAACAATTTGAAATTTTAATTCATAAAATGGAAGCTAACCCAAATGTAGCTCGCGGTGTGCGTCTTTTTGGTGAAACCAAAGCCACTACGGATGAAGTGTGAAAGGGAATTGCAGATAACTTAAGCAGCTATGGCCCACCGACACGCTCTTAAGATGAATGGCAGAGAGTGTGGATTCATTACAAAGCTAAATTGAAAAAGAAAATGGCACAAAACAAAAGAAACCTTAACATCACAGGTGGTGAACCATCGCAAGAAATTTCTTTATCACAATTGGCGGCAGCAGACCTATTGCAAATTGATTTGGCTGTGAATCCAGTAGGTAATCTTTTTGTCGTTGTAGAGACATTGGATGTGGAGCAATTTATTAAAATCGATCCAAATATTGAGACGATACAGCAAAATGCTAAAGAAATTAAAATGCGGAACGTTAACCACACTCCACGAAAAAAAATAAGAACGGATGATAGAAAAATCAGTCTCCTTAAGGAGCAAACGACAATTCAAACTGAACTTTTGAAAACATTAAAAAATATAGAAAAGGATCTTTATAAACAATATGAATAAACCTTAAACCAAAAAATTAAACAAGCGATGCTTAAAGTTTTAGAAAAACAACTGCAAATCTTACATAGAGAAAATATGCAATTTTCTACATACATACATAGGTATGTCAATATCGAACTATAAGACCTGAAATGGAACAAAAGCTGTGAACTAAACAAAACTAAAGGATGTTATTAATTATTTATTTATTATTAAAATGAAATTAAATAAAATTTTAACTATTACCATATATTTATTTATTTTACTATATATTTAACTATTATTATACTTCGTCTTATATCTTAATCCATAAATTGTCTGAAATTGAAATATCCATTTTTATTTTGCAAAATTTCCTCATTTTGCTCATCTTGTAGAACCCATTCTTTAATATTTTGCATATAAAGGTTTTTTGCTGAAGAAAAAACATTTTTCTTTTTTCCTCTTTTAATTTATTTATTTCTTTGTGAAAAAGGTCAAAATTATTTTTAATTGAAAATGTTTTCTTTGTTTTAAATGTTTGGTAACATAAAATTACATGTTACCAAAAGCATTTTTAATGACAAAACAAAAATTTCTGTCTTCAATTATATTATTTTGTTTACTGGTTTATTTGTTGTACACTCGTTAACACTCAATTAACGACTGAAACAGAAGAGAACAAGCGTAGGTGTGAGTTTTTTTATTGTTTTTGTAGCACAATTGTGCACAGATGATGAAGATTTGAATTTCACTGATCTAGAGATCGACAACAACTAATACAATATTAGCGATGTTCTTTGTTATTTCTTTCATTCATTAATGTTTGTAACAAAAATATACAATTAATGTTGTTGTTGCGTATTTCTTTTCAGAGCTTATAAAGAATAAATTCTTTCGTAACAATGCCTCTACGATATATTATTATGCATTTTACTGATTACCAATGAGCTTTACCACGGGTTGTTACTATATCTAGCTAAGACACCTATTGCAAATGAAATGTCACTAACATAAAATAAACTACCAATTGCCTACTTTTTTATTAAAGTAAAAATATTCAACAAGATTGAAGTTTAGAAGCTTAGAAGATTGATACTTGAATACAAGTTTTCTCGTATTTCTTTATCTGGGTTTGGTTGGTTAAATAGATGATGCTTACAACTAAACACTACCCGCAAAAACCGAATATTATTCTAAACGGTTTAGTACTGCAGTCGATTCACGACAAACTTGGAATACTATTCGTAAAATAGGAATAGGCAGTGCAAACAACAATATTGACTGTCAATTGGATGCAAATATGCTTAACAGAACGTTTACTAACAGACCTGTTATTCAAGCAAATCCCACTTTTTTAAATTTTTCTACAGACAGGTTAAATACAAATAATAGGATAACCGGGGAATTTTTTCAATTTTCTTGCGTCAATCAATATGATGTCCTCTCAACGTCCTCATCAATTAAATCAAACGCAGTGGGTAGTGATAACTTACATTCAAAATTTATAACAATACTGCTGCCCTTGATTCTTCCGTATGTCACCCATATGTTTAATACTATCATAATATCAAGTGAGTATGCACTAAACTGGAAACATGCAAAAATTGTGCCATTACCTAAGTTGAATGGGGAATACAGACCTATAACCATCTTGTGTTTTCTATCGAAAGTCTTGGAAAAACTTTTATATAAACAAATGACTGCATATCTTAATTATAATAATTTGCTTTCTAGTATGCAATCTGGTTTTCGCCAGAGTCATAGCTGCATTACGGCTCTTGTGGAAGTTAGTGAGAATATACGGCAAGGATTAGAAAATGGATACATTAACTTCTTAGTGCTTTTGGACCATTCTAAGGCTTTCGATATGGTAGACCATGATATACTCATCGAAAAACTTTAAACACTTTTATAGATTTACGAGCACATCAGCTAGACTTATATCATCATATCTTTCAAACCGATCACAATCGGTATTTGTAAATGATGCATGGTCAGATTGCGTATCCCTTATTAAAAGAGTGCCTCAAGGCTCTATTTTAGGACCTCTTCTATTTTCATTATATGCAAACGATTTGCCAAATCAGCTTTCTAAAAGTTAAATCCATTTATATGCAGATGACGTACAACTCACTCTAAGTTGCCCATTTCAAAATATTGCTTCAGCCATATTAGTTCTGAATGCTGATTTAAACGGACTCTGTTTGAATCCGAGCAAATCCAAATTTATTGTAATATGTAAAAAACGCGTAATTCCCAACGTTTCCGAAGATATTGTGTTAAATGGTGAAAAAATTGAAATTGTTCGCACTGCGAAAAATCTGGGTACTACATTTAATTGCAATTTGACATGGAATGATCATATCAACTCACTGGTTGGTCAAACTTATGCAAAGCTTCGAGCTATCTGGTCCACACAATATTTTACTCCATTAAGAATAAGTGCCTTACTTGCCAAAACGTACCTGATTCCTTCCTTGATGTATGGGTGTGAATTATTTGGAAGCTGTGACACAGTTAGTAAAAGAAAACTGAATGTATTGTTTAATAATATTATAAGATATTTGTATGGATTGAGAAGATTTGATCAGGTCTCCTCTGTTTCTTTTTCTTTGTATGGAGTCTCTTTTTTTGGTGAAAATCCGCACTCTTACTTTTTTGCATAAAATAATAAATAGTCAAATACCCAGATATTTATTTGAAAAATTACGTTTTTCTAAATCGCCACGAAACCAAAATATTTGAATACCTCGGCATCAATGTCTAGTGTCTGAATGGCAATTTTATGTACATGCCGCTCGTCTTTGGAACAATCTTCCACCAAGTCAACAAAGAAACAGCAATGCTAATAGTTTCAAAACATTTTTATTTAAATTTTATCAATAACTTAATAATAATTACTTGTTCTTATTGTTTTTCTTTATATTCTTTATTTTTTATAATATATATATTCATATACTTATGTATTAAGTTTATTTATTTTTTAATTATCAAATTTTGTAACGTAATGCGTTCCTGTACTATAAATATAAGACCCAGTCTTGTTGTATAGGAAATAGAAATAAATAAATAAGTAGATAGATACGAAGAGTGCTGATGACGGACGTACATAGCTGTCTAGAAAATGTGCATTCCGCTCTGCTGATGTCTAAAAATTAAATTTTTCCAATTTTTCTTTAATAGTATCACCTAATTTATAAATTAATTTATTTTTTCTTATAAAGAATAGAACGAACTCAAGCTTGACTACAAATTTCATTGTATGTAATATAAATAGTTCGAATAATAAAAATTCAATTTTCAAAATTAAATACATATATTTTTTTTGCTTTGCTGTTCCAAAGAAGAATGAAATGACATTTCAATAAAATATATAAGTAAATAAACTATTAAATTTTTTGTTATTATACTTACATTCCAGTAAAAGGAAATCAACGTTTTCATATAATCGTTTCCTTTGAAAAGGAGACAACTACATTGGCGCATGCCAAAACTATTATTGCATATAAAACTTACATGCAGTAAGACCACAAAAGATATAAATTAAGTCTATTACGGCTTGTGAATTTTTTAACGACATTCAAACGCAAATCTTTAAATATCTAACAATAACATATTTCTTATTTTCAAAAGCAACAGCTCAATTATTTTAAAGAAATTGAATTCTTTTCTACTGTCATAAGAATTAGGATAAAAAAAATATATTATTCCTAATAAAAAAGAGTGGAAATAAATTGACATTAACAGCAACCAAATTATTCATTTAATTGTTGCTGATATAGTTCAAATGATATTAATTAATCCTTGTATTATTTATTAAAATTATTTTTTGTTTTGATATAATTTGTCTCCAATAAATTGATTTCTGTACCGTTGTAGAAGCTCCCAACTGATAACACAAAACGGCAGTTGCCATCAGTAGCGGGTTTCAAATGAAATGAAATGGCGGCAAAAATATTCAAAATTGCCTAATAACTTATTGCAGAAAGTCCAAATAAAGATATTATTATTAGTTTTATTATATAGTCTAATAATTAAAAAAAAATCTATCTAAACCACACTTTGAAGACCAACCACCAGTATTATTTGCAAACAGCGCCATCTGTTGGTCAACCGTATTACTATTATCTGCTGTGCAATAAGCATAAGAACAATATTTTTGGAAAACAGAAAATTATGTTTAAACAGAAAATGACATAAACTCGTATTCGCCACCTAAAATAACATGCTCAACAGAGAACGGCACGAGTATACCGAAACCATAAGTAAAATTAAAATTTTTCATATCCTATTTCTTTGATAAGTTTGTTTCAATATAAAATTAATAACAACTGAAAATACCTTGTAGATAGATGCGAAGAGTGCTGATGACGGACGTAACTGTCTAGAAAATGCATTCCACTCTGCTGGTTTCTAATTTTTCTTTATTTCTTTATAATTAAGAACTTATGCCTAAATACTTAATTTATTCAAAAAACCAACCCATTACATTTTTATTATAAAAAAAAGTCACATGCACCATATATGAAAAATAAAAATTAGCAGATATTTTTTTATATTCCATTATTTTTTAAAGACCTTTGACACAATTTAAAGCAGGTAGAATTATTTTTGTTGTTTTGTCACACCTTAAGAAGCAAGAACGGCAATTTTTTTTTCGCTTTAAATCATCCTTTATTAACAGTAAAAGAAAAACAAAAATAATTACATCGAGACTTATATACTATCTGCGAAGCTATAGCTTGTCTCCAGAAGTGATGTTATATACATATATAAGAAAAATATTCACTATTAATTAATTTAACTTTTCTTTCCATTGCGAACTATTAAAAAACACTAAATAATTATATATTACATAACCATTATTTTCATATTTTTACACATATTTTTTATTTTTTTTTTATTTTTAATTTTTCATTGTGAATTTAAAAAATACTTTTTGACCAATATCTCTCTTCTTTTTGTGTTTGGCATGTTTATTATATAAGTTGGTAATTTATTCAAAATTGTTGGTAATGAAACTGATAGGGTGTTTTTTCCGTAGTTATTTCCATATTGCTCTATTTTAAATCGTCCTGCGGTACGTAGTCTCGTATTGTGCCTGTGACTAATTACGTGTCGAAACCGGATGTCGTCGAAGAATTCGTTTGCTAATGTTGTTTGGTATATACTCTTTACATTTAGCACATTTAAGTATTTTGCCTCATTTTCGGGTTTGTAGATGAATGTGGTATTGCTGATGTTATTTCTGTTATTTGTGTTATGGTTTCTCCAGTTGATGTTTTTATTTTGGGTCTTTAACATTATTTTTAATATCCTGTTTTGACTGTTTTGAAGGTTATTGCAGTATGTTGCCCCACCCCAAGCTGTTATGCCATGTCTGATATAGGATTCAGTAAGTGAATAATAGGCTTGTCTTAATACATCCGGTGTTGCGCAGTTGTTTAAGTGATATAGTACGTAAGCTGTTTAGCGTAGTTTTTTTCTTTACTTCTTGAATTTGGGTCTTCCATTTAAAATTGTGGTCTATATATACACCCAGATACACCAACAAGGTGTCGTCTTCCTCTAATATTTCGGCAGTTACAGTAAAAATCAGGCTTTTTTCGCTTCGGTGACAGAGAGTAAGTTTCATTTGCAATTTGTTCAGCAACAAAGTTATTGTTTGACGACTTGATAAATTTTTCCATCTACTTTCAATTAACACTTGAAAACTAATAAGTTAATTGAAACGTTTTTTTTTACTTTTAACTAAGAAACGTTAGAAATAAGAGCAATGCGGTGGAATTGAAAGCGGCTACCTGCATACTGATAATTGTTGTTACCAGGGTTGTCAGAATTATTATATTTTCAGCAGAATTATATTATTTGTCGACATGAATTTTGAAGTCAAAATTGGTTGTTGTTGCTGATTTTTTGAAGACTATAAAAATTATGGTTTCAGTTTAAATACCTATATATACTTGCAAGTTGTAATACCTGAGTTGAAAAAGTATTTTTTTTCTAGCCACTTTCCTCACATATTATTCACCAATTATTAATAAAAATGATCTGATTAATTCGTTTTTAAAACATTTTATTAAAAAAAAACTTACAGTTTTGGAATTATGGACCGCCCCCTATAAGGGACAATGCGCAGTAGGTACACTTAGTCTATGATAATTTTTAAAGCATCCTTTAGGGTGAAGCCCTTTTTCACATTTGTTACAAATAAAGTTTGTTTTTTCCCGCAATGTCGACATCGTTTGTCGGTCTTTGAATATTCAATAAGGCGCTTATTAGTTCAATAAGGAATATGAGCATTTGAGAGCAGATCAAGCACTTTATCACCGCCTACACCAAATCCTTTGGGAGTAAACTCTGCATTTTTTCCCATATATACATATATCAAATTGGATCATAAAACCGTTAGCTGAATTTAACGCCCAGTTTTTACAACCAAATCGGATTGGTTTCCCGCGAATATATTGTTTGGCATAATGCTTGCCAAATTTTTTTTTCAGTTTTAAAATATTCACGGAGAAAAATAATTCAAAGAATTCTGTCGGTGTTTTACATAACTGAGCCTCAGCACTTGGTGGAATCATTGTGATTCCGTATATTTTTATATATTAGTTCAACTTTTCGCCAACAATTTGCACTCGTGTTTGTCTGCCTGTCGGACATCCGCATTAATTTCTCTAGGGGTTTATCATCACTATCATCCCATTCACTATCTTCCTGTACTACTTCACATGGTGTAGATAATAATTTTGGACCGAGATGATTAAGATTTGCCTCATGATCATCATCGCTCATTTTCGTCAAGGGCATCCAGTAATAAATTTTCAAAAACACTATACTCACACACAAGGCACAACAAATTAAACAAATAAAATAAATCATACTTTATTTGAAAGTCAGTAACGGCATACCCTACTTGTTACTTAAAAAATTAAAATTTTTAAAAGTGCTACAGTGAAAAATTCAAGTTTTCCTTATAAAGGACTCTGCACACTAATTGTAAATAATAACAATTATTTACTTATTAAGTTTTAATTTCATTTATTTAATTTGAGGACAAATATAAAATTACTTCACGGAAGTCAATTCTAAAAGGAAGAGCGGGTGTGTTAGACAAGCAATTGTTTTATTGCATTACACAGTAGCATAAATGGGTAGTAGGTTAGTATGTTACTCTCCCTTCACATCCCTCTTCTTAATAAAGTAGATTAGTTGTACTGAAGACGTTGAGGTTGAACCTTTATTCTGGAAGATCTTCTTAGTGCTGGAAGTGGTACTTCGTTTAAACTTTGCGACTGATTGTTATTAGAAGAAGCATTCGAATCTAGGTAATCCTTTTCAGCGACAACTTCAGGTGTTGTTGTTATTTTGGCGAGAGTGCGTCGAATGTGTAGAGAGTTTCTACGGTATTTATTACCATTTTGGTCTTCAATTAAGTAAGAGCGAGGGTGAATTTTATTTGTGACAACTGCTGGTTTCCAGGTGCTTTGGTTTCCTGTTCTTGTGACTACTTCATCTCCAGCAAGGAACTGCTAAGGATTGACATTTGCCCCGCGATTTGCATATTCACTTTGCTTATTTCTCTCATTGGTGGTGTACTCCTTATTGCATGACCAAACAGGCACTGAGATGGTGAACCAAGATTACCTCGAGGGGTATTCATGTAATTCAGGAGTCCGAGATAGTAGTCACTGCTATCGTATGTTGACTTTTTAAGGATAATTTCTGCAATCTGCACTGCCCTTTCAGCTAATCAGTTACCCCTTGGGTGATATGGTGAGCTTTTCCAATTTGTAGAAAATAGTTTAAATTCAGTGCTTGCAAATTGGGGGCCGTTGTCGGATTCTAAGGTTAGTGGGGGTCCAAAGGTTGAAAAAATTTCTTTTAAGAATGATATTACTTGCTTCGAAGTAGTTTCATTGAGTTTTTTAAACTTTAGGTAGCCCGAATAGCTGTCTATGAAGACGATGTACTCACTGTTGTTGAAATTAAATAAGTCAGTTGCTCCTATTTCGAAGCCATAGCTGGGAATTTCTTTGTCACCAATTTTTAGTTTTACGGTTTTTCGTTGGTATATTTGACATGCAGTGCATTTTTGAATAAAATTGAAAATATCTTGACTAATTTTTGGCCAAAATACAGACTATCTTGCCAACCTTACGCATCGCGCATAGCTAAAATGGCCCACGTGGATATATTTCAAATAATTTTCTCTCAATTTGGTAGGTACTAGTAGTTTTGAGGATTTAATAATTATATCGTCATCGTTTACTGACAAGTCTTCTCTAAAGTGCCAATATTGTTTTATTTCAGCAGTTCATTTGTCTTTTGATTTTGGACAACCATTATGGACAAGATTTATTAACATTTGGCAAGTACTGTCAGTTTTTGATTCTTTTTTTAACAGATTCATTTCGTTGTCAGAAATTGACAATACCGTTTGTATTTGAAGGGGTACTAATTCTACTTCGTTGTTGGTCGCATTTGTGCAATCTGGAATTAACGGATCAGCTAGGTACATTTTTATACCCAGTTTATAAACAACTATTAGGTTGTACGTTAGTAGACCCATCTGATTTTTTGTAGTCTTGTAGGTGCGAAATGTAATGGTTTTTTAAAGATTGATTCCAGCGGCTTATGATCTGATTCTATGATGATATTTTTGCCCCACACGTACTGATGAAAATTCTCACACGCAAACTTTTTAGCAAGCGCTTCTTTCTCCAACTGTGAGTATCTTGATTCAGTCTCCGTAAGAGATTTAGACGCATATGCCACCGGTTGATTATCTTGTAGACGTACTGCTCCCATAGCATAAGAACTAGCGTCTACCTGCAGTTTTATGTCTTTATTTGCATCGTACAATTTTAATACGGGTGGTTTACTAATGATTTGTTTTTTTTTTTTTTTCAAATGATTGTTGAGTTATATCCCAAAGGAATAAAGTAGATTTTTCTAATAGTGCTCGTAACGGTGCTGTAAGATGTGAAATTTTTTTTTTTAAATTAAATTAAATAAGTTAATTTACCTAGAACTCTTTGCAATTCTTTTCTGTTCTTTGGAGGTTGACCGCATCTATTTTATCGGGATCTGGATGCAGGCCGGTGTGGCTTATTTTACGTAATCTAGGAATTTAATTTTCATTTGTTCCAGTTTACATTTATCTATATTTAATTTTAACCCAATGGTTTTAATAATATTAATAACTTTGGTTGTGGTTGTACGTAGTTCATCTAAATTGTTTGAATGTATTAAAATGTAGTCTATAGCAACTTTTACGTTTAGTAGATGTGAAAAGAGTTGTTGCAACACCCTTTGAAAAATTTCTGGTGCTGATGAAATTCCAAACGGAAGTCTTTTACATGAATACCTTCCCCACGGTGTTGGAAATGTTAAGATTTGTTTTTTACGGTCGGTGACTGGTATTTGCCAAAACCCGTTTTTACAATCCAAAATTGAAAAAAAGTTTGCCCCTCTTAGTTGAGCAGCAATTTTATCAAGAGTGTTCATAGGGTAGTGTCGACGTTTAATATTTTTGTTAACGCTAGTAGGATCTATGCAAATTCTGATCTTATCATTTTTGCGTACTATGACCATGGGAGATACTGCCGGGGTTGGCAAATTGTTTGGTTCTTGCATTTTTGCCATTTTGTCAAGTTCTTCTTTGACCTGGGGCTCAATTCTGGTTCTATAAAACGATGAAATGAAAACAAAGTTTTCACATCTAGTTTTCATAATATTTTTTCACCAACACTTATTTTCTGATTCTCGTTTGTATTATCAAAAAAAGTGTGTCATTCCATTTGTTGCTGTGAAACTTTATAAACTATTTTATGATAATTGCCAAGCAAATGTCAAACGTAAAAAAAGCAAACAAATAATGTCGGGACTAATAATTTTATTTGAAATAACACAAACAAATCGGAATGAACAAAGGTAAGAAAATTATATTATTGATTTATTATTGGAATAAATTATAACAATTTATTTTAAAGAAATTTGCTTCGGGAGCAAAGACGCAGACTCCGGGATGGTCAAAATCCATTTGAGATGACCACTTTATGAAGTTATATCGCTTTCCCAAAGCATTATGCTTAAAACTAATAGAGGAATTAAAGCCATTCTTGCGAATTTAAGGCGCAAACACGCTATTTCAACCGCTATAACCATTTTAAGTGCCTTGCGTTTCCTTGCAACGAAGCTTTCAACGAAGTGTGGGTCAAGATAGTTTGTCTGCTTTATCCCAAACATCAGTTAGTAGATGTGTACAAGTAGTTGCCGCCGCTCTTATAAAGTTT
The DNA here is from genome assembly GCA_949628195.1 of Phasia obesa. Classification (NCBI taxonomy): domain Eukaryota; kingdom Metazoa; phylum Arthropoda; class Insecta; order Diptera; family Tachinidae; genus Phasia; species Phasia obesa. Next base: position 114,386,464 of record OX451215.1, on the reverse strand, counting down.
CCCAAACGAGACCATATAAAGTTTCCCAAACGAGAGGAGTTCACAGCCTTAAAAATAAAGTTTATAGAAAAATATCAATTTCCGGAGTAATAGGACTTGTAGATGGAACACATATCAAAGTATCTGCTCCGAAATACGAACTAGAACATGTTTACTATTGTAGAAAAGGTGGCCATTCTAAAAACGTAATGATATGTGATGCCGACTATATTATTCTACCAGCAAATGCCCAATTCGGTGGTACTGCCCATGATTTCTACGTATGGCGCCGTTCGCGATCGTACAGAAATTTTGAAGAACTTTATGATGCAGGTGAACGAAGCTTTTGGGTGAAAGTGGTTATCCATTGAAAGTAATAACATACATACATAAGTACATATTGTTATTTTTTTAACTTTAAATACCTTATTTTTAAATAGTCTTGGCTGATGACACCAATTTCTACTGCGAATAATTTACCTGAGGAACGGTACAATATATCTCACAAGTCAACAAGAGCACTTGTAGAAAGATGCATTGGAATATTAAAAAGCCGATTTCGCTGCCTATCTAAAGAAAGAGCCCTCTTTTACAGTCTACCAAAAGCTGGTGTTATTATAAACGCTTGAAAAGACAATTTCAAGAAGTTGATTTAGAAGACTCTGTGGAACCTGAAATCCAAGATAGCGGAATTCAGATTTCTAGTAGCAATATACTAAATATTGCTAAAAGACAACGTTCACAAATTGTTCAGGACGCTTTCGCAAATATCATGCAAACATAAATTTCAAACAACTTTATAATAATAAACAATAAGGTTTTTTAAGTAAACTGAAAAATGTCTCGTATACTGCGTAAACTGTGTAAGTTTACAAAAATGTATAGAAGTAATATGTAACTTTTTAGAATTTACACAGTTTACAGAAATACGAAGTATTTACGTCGTTTCATGAAAAGCCAAAATATTTAAATGAAAATGTTCAACTTTGTTTTTTGTTTTCTTTTTATTGTTTAAAAAAATATTTAGGTATAAATTTTGAACATTTCAGATCACATTTGGTTATTATTGCAATTCATTTGAAGGTCTACTAAAAAATAAAATTTAAAATTAAAAACAATAAAAAATAATAAATAAAATGACTGTGTCTAGTTTAATGTCATACTGATTTCGGTCAATAGTTAACGTTTCTGTAAATTTTTCTTTGACATTGCGATTCGTAATACATCCTATAAATACTTCACAATCACTATCAGAGTTACTATCGGTTCTTCTTGTACGCAATAAGCAACATCTCTGTTTTTAAAAAAACTTTTTCTTCGACTTTATTTTGCACATGTTTTCAAAATGATTTTTCTTGCCGCATTTCCTACATATATGGCGAAAAGCTGAACAATTGCGCTATAAATGGTCTTTTCTGCAATTACGGCAATCAAAACTTTTTGCTTTATTCAATTTTTGTACGATATTTACGCTTTTCTCATTCTCGTTTTGTATTTCTGCTGTTTGCTTCTGAGCTAGTTCCGTAGCCTGACAAATCTGAAGAGCTTTTGTTAAGGTTATGTCCTCAGACAATAGTTTTGTTCGGAGTGAGTCACTTCTTATACCCAGAATGAGTTGGTCACGTAGTAGGCTGACGGTCAATTGTTCGAAGTTGCAATTCTGTACTTGCAGTCTTAGTTTTCATCTATTGTTTCTCCTTCGGTTTGGACAATTTTATGAAATTTGTACATCTCAAATGTTGTGTTTAACTTGGGTGTAAAATACGCTTCGAATTTTGCTTTAACACCGGCTAACGTTTCATTTTCCACTGCTGGTAACGAATTATAAATTTGTATCGCCGAGTAGCCGATGGCTGACATAAATGTTGCTAGTTGTATTTTTGCTGGCTTTGTGTCTAAACCTGTTGCTACTTCAAAATATTCATACTGCTGTCTCCACAGTCTGCATTCCTTGACCATATCCTTGTCGTGTTCTATTACTAATGGCTTTTGCGGCCTTAAAATATTACACGATGTGGCCATAATAAAGGATGAATCAAACTATTGGTTTGTTTATTTTAAATGATTATAAGTAATCCTACTACGGGTTTCGGCACCATGTAAATAATAACAATTATTTACTTATTAAGTTTTAATTTAATTTATTTAATTTGAGTACAAATATAAAATTACTTCATGGAAGTCAATGCAAACAGGAAGAGCGCGTGTGTTTAGCAAGCATTAGTATGTTAGTCCCTTCTCACTAATGAGTTAAGACAAGTATACTTAGAGTAGCAAAATTAGGCACTTTTGCAGTTCTCTGATGCACAAATTAATTACGCTGCTCTGACGGCGCTATGTTTATGTTTTGTTCAAATTGATCACTAGGGAAGATGGCCTCTTAGTTTCGATAATCTTAAATTAATTAAAAATAATGTGAAATGGAGTTTAATGAAACGTTAAAAATTATTATGGAAATGAAAAAGACCGTGTTTTAATAAACAAATTGTTAAAATAATAAAAAATATGTTATTTCACACCAAGAAAACACCAATTTCATTATAATCAGTTGTTGCTTTGTTGCCATCAAGGTATATTTATTTTACTAGGTAGTGCCGTCCGCCCAGCTGATTTCGTAGTTCGACATGTCAAAAGTTGTATGTGTTTAGAAATTTTATAGTTTAGAATGAATTAAATCCAGCTTAAAGAAGTAAATAAAAATAAAAAAATTGTTTTATTTGCATCACCATATTTAAAATACTGACCATATTTTGCCCACAAAAAATTATTATTTATTTTTTTAATCAAAATTATATTTGTTATATAATAAGTAAAAAACACATTAATTTTCAAATGATTCTTGATAGCTTTGAGTGGATAGTAAGCACTGGATAAAATTAGCTGCATTCCACTGATGAATCTGATTCGATTCACATTTGTAATTGCCAACTTGTTTAAAAATCATTACACAATCATAAACCATTTCGAATAAACCGCCAACAATATAGCCATGTCAGATTCAATCAAGGTTATAACTAATCAAGATAACCGATTTTTTTTGCAATAATCGACAATAGTACATAAAGGTGTCGCCATAATTATTAAAATAAAATTTTAAAGCTGTGTTTTGGTTTTAGCTTTAACCTTTGATACTTAGGAAATGCGGCAATATTTATTGTGTTATTTAATAAGTAGCTGTGTCCGTCCTGAAAATATTTTGTTCGATTTTGCTTTGAAAGTAATCCACAACAAATTTATGGAGTAGTATGAGTCGAAAAACATTTTTTTTTCGGAAGTCTTTAGCAGCTGAAAAAAGTGAAAAAAAAAAATTTTTTTCAAAAAAAAAAAAAAAAATTCAGGAAAATCTGAGAATTGAAAAAAATCTATTTTTCTAAAAATTTGATACAGAAATTCCCACGAGTCTGTCTGCAAAAATTCATCTCAATTGGATCACGGAAAAAGGGTTAAAAATGGATCCAAAGTCTTTCAAACAGGCGGACAGACGGACCCTACGATCTTTATACTTTATACATAAAAAAAAATCTGACGTGTACATGAAAATGCCGAATCACGTGTATTTTTATTTTTTTCTCCCCATTCCGAAAAGGTGTATTTGGTTCATACGATAGAACATAAGCTCATTTTTGCGACGCGCTGTTATTTGCTAAGTTTTGGCATAAATTTTGATCCTATCCTTTTATCTATATATATAAATGTACATAAACGATGTTACTAAAACTAATCTATAAGTTGGGATACATTATTCCTTTTTTATATTGCCAAATTTCTTTTCATTTTATTAATACTTAAATCAAAAAATTTGTTGCGCCTGTTTTCCTTTATATCTGAATTGATGTGAGATTGAAACTTTTTTGACCGTTTTTATACCCTTCACCACAGGTGGAAAGGGTATATATAAGTTTGTCATTCCGTGTGTAATTTCTACAATATTCATTTCCGACCCCATAAAGTATATATATTCTAGATCCTTATACATAGAGAAGTTGTTTAAGCGATGTCCGTCTGTCCGTGTTAGTGTTGTAATGTCATTTGCCAAGGCACCAGAAGAGATACAAAAAATTTAAGCACACCAATCTGTCAGACATAGTTTCGAAAATTTTGGTATTGCAATTCAGCAACATCGGATCATTCCTTTGGAGGCTACGGGCCTTCTAATTTTTTTTTTAGTTTTTTTTTATTTTTTTCGGCTTTAATGATTCTGTTTTGCCTTTTTTTGTCAAATAAATATTAGACTGCGACAGGTAGATCGCAAGGAGTGCATACAGATCTCGGTGGATCAATAACCCCTGCGAGGGGCGATTTTTGTTTGTTTCTAGATTGGTAGGGTTTTTCTGCTTTGATTTGTATTAGAGACCTTAATAGAAAGCAATACACATAGAGGTAGCCAATGGACCCACAGGGTACCCACTGATAAATAGGAGCAGTTAAAAGAACCCCCCATGTGTCAATATGAGGAAAATTTTTTTTGTAAGGATATCTTTTTGCTTTATTCTGACCATTCTAATTTAATATAGATTGCAGAAAGGTCCTAAATTTAACAAAAAAATTTGTAAAAAAAAAGTTTTTAAAAAAAAATTTTAAAATTTTTTGTCAAAAATATTTACAAAGCATTTTCGAAAAGGTATTTTACAAAAAAATATTCAAAAAAAAAATTTTTTAAACAAATTTTCCAAAAAAAATTTTTAAAAAAATATTTTTACAAAAAAATTTTAGACCTAATTTTCGAAAAATTAAAACAAAAATTTCAATATTTCTCTGAAAATTAAAATTATGAGTGTAACATAACATATTTTTAATATTAAGAATATACATACATATGTATGTATGATATAGAGTAACATATTTTTATACTCTTCACCACAGGTGGAAAGGGTATATATAAGTTTGTCATTCCGTGTGTAATTTCTACAATATTCATTTCCGACCCCATAAAGTATATATATTCTGGATCCTTATACATAGAGAAGTTGATTAAGCGATGTCCGTCTGTCCGTCCGTCCGTCTATCCGTCTGTCCGTGTTAGTGTGGTAATGTCATTTGCCTAGGCACCAGAATAGATACAAAAAATTTAAGCACACCAATCTGTCAGGCATAGTTTCGAAAATTTTGGCATTGCAATTCAGCAACATCGGATCATTCCTTTGGAGGCTACGGGCCAAAAACCACGCCCACCTATATTTTTTTTCACTTTTTTCAGGTTTTTTTAAATTTTTTTCAGCTTTAATGATTCTGTTTTGCCTTTTTTTCTCAAATAAATATTAGACTGCGATAGGTAGATCGCAAGGAGTGCATACAGATCTCGGGGGATCAATAACCCCCTGCGAGGGGCGATTTTTGTTTGTTTTTAGATTCGTAGGGTTTTTCTGCTTTGATTTGTATTAGAGACCTTAATAGAAAGCAATACGCATAGAGGTAGCCAATGGACCCACAGGGTACCCACTGATAAATAGGAGCAGTTAAAAGGACCCCCATGTGTCAATATGAGGAAAATTTTTTTTTTTGTAAGGATATCTTTTTGCTTTAGTCTGACCATTCTAATTTAATATAGATTGCAGAAAGGTCCTAAATTTAACAAAAAAATTTTAAAAAAATTTGTAAAAAAAATTTTTTTAAAAAAAATTTTAAAATTTTTTGTCAAAAATATTGACAAAGCATTTTCAAAAAGGTATTTTACAGAAAAATATTAAAAAAAAAAAATTTTTAAAAAAATTTTCCAAAAAAAATTTTTAAAAAAATATTTTTACAAAAAATTTTGAAACCTAATTTTCGAAAAATTAAAACAAAAATTTGAATATTTCTCTGAAAATTAAAATTATGAGTGTAACATAACATATAATTAATATTAAGAATATAAATATGGATGTATGTGTGTATATAGAGTAACATATTGTTATACCCTTCACCACAGGTGGAAAGGGTATATATAAGTTTGTTATTCCGTGTGTAATTTCTACAATATTCATTTCCAACCCCATAAAGTATATATATTCTGGATCCTTATATATAGAGAAGTTGATTAAGCGATGTCCGTCTATCCGTCTGTCCGTCCGTGTTAGTGTGGTCATGTCATTTGCCAAGGCACCAGAAGAGATACAAAAAATTTAAGCACACCAATCTGTCAGGCATAGTTTCGAAAATTTTGGTATTGCAATTCAGCAACATCGGATCATTCCTTTGGAGGTTGCGGGCCAAAAACACGCCCACCTATATTTTTTTCAGGTTTTTTTTTTTAATTTTTTTCAGCTTTAATGATTCTGTTTTGCCTTTTTTTGTCAAATAAATATTAGACTGCGACAGGTAGATCGCAAGGAGTGCATACAGATCTCGGGGGATCAATAAACCCCTGCGAGGGGCGATTTTTGTTTGTTTTTAGATTGGTAGGGTTTTTCTGCTTTGATTTGTATTAGAGACCTTAATAGAAAGCAACACGCATAGAGGTAGCCAATGGACCCACAGGGTACCCACTGACAAATAGGAGCAGTTAAAAGGACCCCCCATGTGTCAATATGATGAAACAAATTTTTTTGTAAGGATTTCTCTTTGCTTTAGTCTGACCATTCTATCTCAATATAGATTGGAGAAAGGTCCAAAATTTAACAAAAAAATGTCAATCAAATTTTTAAAAAAATTTTGTAAAAAAATTTAAAAAAAAATTTTTTTGATTTTTTTTAAAAATATTTACAAAGCATTTTAAAAAGATATTTTGCAGAAAAATATTCGAAAAAAATTTGTTTTAAAAATTTTCCAAATAATTTTCGAATAAAATTTTACAAAAAATTTTTAAGAAAATATTTTTACAAAAAATTTTTACACACAATTTTCGAAAAATTAAAATAAAAATTTCAATATTTCTTTGAAAATGAAAATCATGACTGTAACATAATATATAAGAATATACATATGTATGTATGTGTGTATATAGAGTAACATATTTTTTTTTTTAAATGCGTTTGATTTTTTTAAATGCGTTTGATTTTTAAATAGATGATATCTCTGTTTTAAAACCTAGGTGCATTAAACAAATAGACATCATCAGGATACCGACTACAAACTGTCAAAAATAAAATACACACGTTTGTAGGTAAACGATTCTTTTGAAGCCAGCAAAGCTACATGGCTATACGGCCACCGTTGTGGCTGTCGTCAACTTAGGCTAATTTCTAATTTATTCAACAAAAGAAAATGTCACAAAATTGTAAATTACAAATTCATATACAAACAAAAAGTATTGGAGGAAATATTTAAAAGTTTTTGAAAAAGTTTTTTAATTTTATAAAAGCAAAATAAGTATTTTTACAACAATGTCAGAGTTTACGATGTAGCTGTCGGCTTCAATATCATTAAATAGCTGACAACACGGCGTCAATTGTAGCAAACGGAATTTGTTTACATTTGTCTTCTTTTTTTTTACAATATGGATAATGCTGTACATGTCTGTATAAATAAAATCACCGTGGTGAAGGGTATAGAAGATTCGGCACGGCCGAATATAGCACTTTTACTTGTTTTTAAATGCGTTTGATTTTTAAATAGATGATATCTCTGTTTTAAAACCTAGGTGCATTAAACAAATAGACATCATCAGGATACCGACTACAAACTGTCAAAAATAAAATACACACGTTTATAGGTAAACGATTCTTTTGAAGCCAGCAAAGCTACATGGCTACACGACCACCGATGTGGCTGTCGTCAACTTAGGCTAATTTCTAATTTATTCAACAAAAGAAAATGTCACAAAATTGTAAATTACAAATTCATATACAAACAAAAAGTATTGGAGGAAATATTTAAAAGTTTTTGAAAAAGTTTTTTAATTTTATAAAAGCAAAATAAGTATTTTTACAACAATGTCAGAGTTTACGATGTAGCTGTCGGCTTCAATATTATTAAATAGCTGACAACACGGCGTCAATTGTAGCAAACGGAATTTGTTTTCATTTGTCTTCTATTTCTTTACAATATGGATAATGCTGTACATGTCTGTATAAATAAGATCACGGTGGTGAAGGGTATAGAAGATTCGTCACGGCCGAATATAGCGCTTTTACTTGTTTTAAATGTGTTTGATTTTTAAATAGATGATATCTCTGTTTTAAAACCTAGGTGCACTAAACACATAGACATCATCAGGATACCGACTACAAACTGTCAAAAATAAAATACACACGTTTATAGGTAAACGATTATTTTGAAGCCAATATAGCTACATGTATACACGACCTCCATTGTGGCTGTCGTCAACTTAGGCTAATTTCTATTTTATTCAACAAAAGAAAATATCACAAAATTATAAATTACAAATTCATATAAAACAAAAAGTTTTGGAGGAAATATTTATAAGTTTTTGAAAAAGTTATTTAATTTTATAAAAGCAAAATAAGTATTTCTACAACAATGCCAGAGTTTACGATGTAGCTGTCGGCTTCAATATCATTAAGTAGCTGACAACACGGCGACAATTGTAGCAAACGGAATTTGTTTTCATTTGTCTTCTATTTCTTTAACTCATGAATAACGATTTTTTCTCATACGACTTTATTTAAGTAAAGAGTCAACAATATGGATAATGCTGTACATGTCTGTATAAATAAAATCACCGTGGTGAAGGGTATAGAAGATTCGGCACGGCCGAATATAGCACTCTTACTTGTTGTTAAATGCGTTTGTTGGTGTTGAATTTTTTTAAACAGTTTAAATAATTATTCTCTATTAAAACTTAATACTTAGTATTTATTTCTTCTTATAATTTTGTTTAGAAACCAACATTATTAAACTCTATGAGGAGATGTGTCTTAACATAAAATAAATTTGTTTTGAACATAAACATAGGTTTATGAATAAAATACAGAGTTAAAATTTTTGTATTAAATTTATTCATGTCTGTATTTAGGATTGAGGGAATTTGTAGTTTTTATTTTTCATAGTATTCATTGATATTTATAGCTTTAAAAAAATTTTCAGGAAGAATCAGAAAGCTGAACAGTAAAGTTTAAAAATTTAAATAAAAAGAATATAACAAAATAAGTGTGAATTTTTAACATGAACTTTAAAGGATAAAAAAAAGGATATGTGTTTGGTGTAACAAATTTTAAAGTGAAAATAAAAAGTGCCAAAAGGATATGAAATTGTTAAAAAACTAAAATCGGAAGGGATTTCAAGCAAAGGATTTAGGAAAAAGGATACAGTGGTAACTTTTTTGGTGGCAAGAATATTTGCCAAAAATAATACTTATTAAAAAGGATAAATTTCTCAAATTGTGAAAGAATAAGACCCAAAGGATTAAGGAAAACCTTTGGAAATACATTTAGCGGTAGATTCCAATCCTATGTGGATCAGAAATATTCACAAAAGAAAGAAAATAAATAAAAAAAGGTGAGTTTTGGATATTTTTATATGAGATGTAAAAAAATTATTTTATTTATTATAATAAATATATATAGATAAAAATAGCAGGATCAGAGCTAAGGGGAAATCCCGTCTGCAAGGATAAAGGATTCTGATCTCTGGACAGGATAAAATAATTAATAACATAGCCAAAATTAACAGGTAAAATTGTGTCAGCCTAAAATTAAATATGCGGCAGTTGGTTTTTTTATATGTATAATCCTTATTGCACTGAATCGAACACCGTGAAGTAAAAAGAGAATTTAAGTGCGATCAAAATAAGAATTGTTGAAAACAGTTTATGTAATTTTAAGATGTGCATATCTAACGTTAATGGTTATATTGTTTTAAACGAGTTTTGAATTTTTTTATTTTAACTATTTTTTTGCTAGTTATAGTTTTTTTTATTGTAATGTTAGTGCCAAAATATAAAAGAGTTTTATTTTATTTTTTGTTTTGGAATAGGAATTTCTAGTTATCTTTAAAAATATTTCGTTTTTTTTTTATTTTGTTAAAATTCACCTAAGCGAGCTCCTATAGGTAGGAAGATTTTTTTGGTGGTATTCGGCCATGGTAATACACTTTCTATTAAACTATCAGGAGCCTACCTATTGCGGTTAAAAAATAAGGTAATGTTCGTGAAAAACACGTTACTAATGGGCACACTTCAATTTTAAGTATTTGTTATAGCGGCCGAAGTAAACATATACTGTAAACATTTCAAGAGGGTATCTATTACGGTTTATAAAATCTAGTCACTGTCGGAACACCCTTTAATTTTATTATTAATTATAGTGGCCATGGCAACTTCCTTTCTATAAATATATTAAGAGTCTACTTATTGCGATTAAAAAATAAGTCACTATAAGTGAAAAAACATGTCACTGTCGGAACACCCTTTAGTTTTTAGTAATTGTCATATTGGCCGTGGCAACACATCTTCCGTACGAAATTTCAAGAGTCTACCTGTTACGGTTTAAGAAATAAGGCTTTATACATGCAAATCACGTCACTGGCGGAAAACCCTTTAATTTTTATTATTTGTTATAGTGGACATAGTTATACACCTCCTGTAAAAATTTCAAGATTCCACCTATTCATTCAAAACTTAGGATATATACATGCAAATCACGTCACTATAGGAACACCCTTTAATATTAAAGTTCAATTTTAAATACTTGTTTATAAAACAAACATAGTTTTAATTACAGCCTGCAAATTGTAAGTGGTTTCCTTTTACAGCTAAAAAAAAGACATAAACGTAAATAACACGTCACTTTTGGAACACCCTACGTTTTAGTATTTTTTGCTATTGTGGCCGCAGTAATACACTTTTGGTAAAATTTTCAAGAGTCTACCTATTATGGTTCAAAACTTAGGCCTTATACATGCAAATCACTCCACTATAGGAACACCCTTTAATTTTTAGGTTTATTTTTTTCAGACTTGTTTATATAGCGAACTAATTTTAATTTAGTGCTTGCATATTTTTAGTGAATTCCTCCTACAGTTCAAGAAATAAGCACATATTCGTGAATAACACCTCTCTATCGGAACACCCTATAAGTTTTAGATTTTCTAGTATAGCGGTCACAGTTATATACTTTCTGTGAAAATTTCAAGCGCCTACCTATTACGGTTCAAAACTTAGGCCTTATACATGCAAATCACACTACTATCGGAACACCCTTTAATTTTTAGGTTTATTTTTTTGTACTTGTTTATATAGCGAACTAAGTTTTAATTACTGCTTACATATTTTTAGTGTATCCCTCCTACAGCTCAAGAAATAAACAGATATTTGTGAATAACACTTCTCTATCGGAACACCCTATAAATTTTATTATTTTTTGCTATAGCGGCCAAAATTATACACCTTTTGTAAAAATTTCAAGATTCTACCTATTATGATTCAAAACTTAGGCCTTAAAAATCAAAATAACACCACTAACGGAACACCCTTTAATTTTTAGGTTTATTTTTTAGACTTGTATATAAGGCGAACTACGTTTTTATTACAGTTTGTAAATTTTTAGTGTATGCCTCCTACAGTTCAAGAAATAAACACATATTCGTGAATAACACCTCTCTATCGGAACACCCTATAAGTTTTAATTTATGTTGTTATAGCGGACAAAAAGGTGCTGACAGACGGACAGACATTGTAGCGAAAACAATAGGTTTTCGTTTTTACACTTTGTGTACGGAACCCTAAAAAATGACAGATACGGTAATTTTTGCGTTTTGAGTTTGGTATATACATATGTACATAATTCATTAAAATTTTTTATGGCCGAGTTGATAGAGGTAAATGAAAGAGAGGCTTTGAGAAGATTAGATAAATTGAAGCGAAATAGAGAGAGGATTTCGAATTTTGATTTGAAATGTTCGTCACCACAGTTGAAAGAAAAATATTGGAGGGACAATAACAATACCAAGATGACCACCCGATCACCTCAGTTTGAAGATAAGTCGGCAACGATAAATCGTGGTGCAATACCTAAAGCGAAGGTGTATAACAAAAGTACAAGTCATGAGGATTTAACGTTAGCTGGTAAGTCAATATTGTTAAGTGGTGCAGGAATTAACGATGATATGGAGCAATCTATTACTAATTTAATAAATGAAAAAATTGGAAGGGAAATGTTGAAAGTTCGTGAGAGCATAGCTCAATTATCGGAGGCAATACGAGTACTGGTCATAAGAGAAAATAATGTTACCAATAACATGGGAAACAGTCGGCAAACTGAAGAAAGAAGCAGGCCAGTTAATTTTCAACATCGTGAAAGCCTAAATTTCCCATAGCCTGAATTTATTAAGGGCTGCGGGGAATGATTTAATTGCAAAACGAAATTTGCGAGAAAATGTTGCACGGATCGTCTATCCGATGGCTGTTTTCTCTTTAGAACAACTGCGTATGGAATGTTTAGAAGCAGAAAGAACGTTTCCTAGAAAAGACAGTCAGTCAGTTGTACAGCAACCTGTACAACGGACTGAAGTAGATTTTGAAGTAGACAAACAAGTATTGAATGAAGTTGCAGCTATTACCAGAGAATTGGTATGCTGGAATTGCCAAGAAAATGGGCACAGTTTTAAAGAATGCCAGTCACAACAAAGGTCACTTTCTGCTATAAATGTGGAAAGCCGAACACAATTACACCTAATTGTCCAAAATGCCTTCAAGCGCTGGAAAACTCCAAGAGGAGCTCGGCATTAATGGGGAAGTCACGTTCCAACGAAGTTGCCCCAAAACAATTTTAAATACAACAAACATATCACCGGATTTTTCAAAAATAAGACACACCTTACAACCAAAAAAAGATGTGGGTTAATCTAACCAATTTTATTTGTTAATTTATTGTTAATGTAAATTGTTTTTGGAATTTTTATGAACGAACAATTCTTATTGGTTAAAATAACTAGTATAAAATAGTAATTGAACTGCTAATATAAATTGTTGGAATATTTATAAACTAACTATATTTATTGGTTAAAGTAACCACTTTAAAGTAACAACTGAACTATAATATAAATTGTTTTTACAATCTAACAAAGTTCGTTAGTTAAAATAACCAAATTATTGTACCATTTTTCACTTATTTGTTAGTTAAAATAACTATGTTAAATCGGTAAGGAAATATCATTCCAAATTGTTGTTCTATTTTAACTATTTTAATTATTATTTATAACCAATAAATATTTGTAGGTATGCAGTTTACAGATAAAAATTACTAATATGTTGGTTAAACTAAAAAATAAAATTTTTTAACCAACTAAAACTAACGGGACTTTTTGCTGTGTATCACAAAGCTACAGAAGGGTAGCCATGAACTTATTTCTTAATTGTTCTTTTGGAAATGTGCGAAGTTTTTCTTATTGAAGGTAACGATGGCAACCTCTAAAGAGTAAAGATCATTTGTTTGTTCTTTTTCTTATTATTTTAGTTTAATATTCGTGTTTCTTTTACAAGCACGTTTTTGTGGATTTTTCTAAAATAGAAAAAACGTTAAATTATTAAAACAAACTAATTCAATATAAATTAAATAAGTGGTAAAATGCAGTGTGCAACTATTGAAAAGAGTGTAAATTCACCAACCTGTTCTGTTTCTAGCCAGGAAGACGAGCTGTCTAAATTGTTGACCGAGTGGAACTTTGAATATATGCTTGAGAAATTACAATGTAAGTACGAATTTACTTAAAGTTTTTTATATATAATTTAAACAAATCTGTAATAAAAATTATGTTAAATTTATTGAAATAATAAATTTAACATAAATAATAAATAAAATGAAAACATACATACGTGAATACACATACAATTGTGTGTATGCAGTGTAACACAGTACATACATACATATGTATGCACCAAAAAAACTAATTAACGGCATTTATTATGCTGTGAAGAAGATTCATAGTGGAAACTGTAAGAACAGTATTCTGACAATTTTTATAGTAAAGCTACTGTAAAACGACAGCAAAGTAACAACTTTTACAGTAAATGGTAGACTATAAAAACAATCTAAACATATTGAATTTTGTATTATTTTTATTGTAGCTGAAGCCGTAGTCTAAAAAGACTGAGATTTTTAACTGAATCTGACTTGGACTTATTATTTCAAAGTGAAAAGATTGGAGAAAAGGCAGAATTTCGTTTTCGGGTAATGGAATGGAAAAAACAAAAGGTAACCTAAAATTGGCAGTTTATAATAAAATGTAATCATTTTTATAACACATGAAAATACGGCTTTGACAACCTCTGCTTGTGTGATACCGACCGAAGCACAACCTTATCAGACTACTCGAAAACAAATACTTTTGCGCACTCGGAAAGCGTTATTCCTTATGTGTCCTTTGTAAGTATAATCCAGTTTTGTTTAGCCCACAAAATACATTTATATACAAAGTCATGCAACTTTTATTTTTTAGGATTTACGAACCATTCTAAATGAACATCCAACTGGAGACTATGTTGAACAAACTTTTTCTGAAAATAAAAAATTGAACGATGTTGCCAGAAAAATATTGGTTGATGCAATAATATCTTGGGCTATCAAAAATAAAACAAAACTAACTAAAAACACCCTTGAAAGAATTTCAGCTCAAATTGAAAACGAGTTCTGCGAAGACAAGGTATTATAATAACATTAGTGAAAGTCATTTTTTATCCAGCAAAATTTTTATTTTAAGGAAGTGTATTTTCGTAAAGTAGGTTCCAGATCATCGGGAAGACTCTTTGATAAGTATTATAATACAATAAAGCGTTTAAAAAAAAACGTGTTCAAATATCAACATTTCAGCTGATACGCTTGAAGATGAAAGCCTTTTGAACGATTGTAGTGACGAAGCAGGTAAAAAGTTTATGGCATTCCATTTATTTATTTAATATAACATCTTAAACATTTTTAGAAGTCAGAAAAGCACATGAGTGGGTTAAAGTTTTCACGGAACCTTGGAGTGAAGTAACCAATAATTGGCGCAAATGTTACTCTAAAAGGAGAGATGATATTCTTCACACAGATAACGAAAACAATATTCTTGATGTATTGAATAAATGGAAGCTTTATTCACATTATATACATTAGGATATACATTAGTAAGTTTTTCGGCCTTACTAACATATTATAACTTTTCGTAAGTTATAAATTATTCTTTATATTTAACAGATTGATATAGATTTTAGTATACTATATCCCACATCACAATCACTTTTTGGAAAGTGGGAAAGTTTCAATAGTAAAATTGTACCAATATTAAATCAAAAAATCAAGGATGCAGGAAGTTTGGAGCACAGACTTAACCAGATATCGCAACTTTGACGTATGGAAAAGTGGCTTATCATACGCGATTAACCCTTAATTTAGAGAAAGAAAAAAAAACGTGGCATCCTCAAAATCAACGAGAAAAAGCAGTCAACTATACATGCTTAAAAACCAACAACAAAACCATAAACTGACAGTACCAAAAATAAACAAACAATAAATTCTTAAAAAAATTTTTCTGCAAATTTTTTCTGAATCGAACTACATTTGTTGAAATTACAAACTAAGAAAAGTTAATTTCAGCATATTCTTAAAATCTTAAGTGTTAAACGAAGAAACAAATACGGAATAAATCATAAGTATTGAGAATTTATTAAATAAAACCGAACTGAACTAAACGTTAAGAAAAGCACAAAGAAGTTATCACACAATGGAATCGAATGCGAAAGGAAATCTTTTAGAGGTTATGGATTTAGCCCGTACGCTACGACAAGAACTTTTGCACAGTTAACCGAAGTTTTAGCGGATAATTCTGCATCAATAACAAAGGTAAGTTGGCAATTTGTTATTGTGTTTGTTTTCTCATTAACATTTCTTCATGTATGAAAACATTGCAGTTGGCTTACATATGTGCTCAACAAATAAGAAATCTAAATGATTTAATTGTTTCTCGGCCCGACTTGGGCCCATCTCTTTGTTGTTGCCGTGCAAATAACTATGAAAACATTAAATTTATTGATGCAAAAAAAGTTCTGGTCTATGAGGTAAAATAAACAAGAAAACTCTGTTGTGTTGTGAGTTTCCATTAATATTAACTTTCGTTTACTTTCTGTTCAGCATGTAATTGCATATGAAGATCTATTCAATTATCTGTACAGATCTCCTTATGTTTTGGCCTTATCTCTAGCAACTGGTGATAGTATGACAAATATATCACCTGCTCATATGAATTCCATTATACAAACAATCACATCGAGTCTATTTGGAAATGCAATAAATACAAAAGATGTTGAAATGGTTTTAAAACTTTTGAGAGAACTAATAGAAATACAAATTGTTGTTAGCGATAATCCTCGCAGACTGTTGAAAGCCAATACATCAACGTTTGCTCGAATTTATCGTCGCCTAAATGAGTCGATGTTCTCAGCAAAAATATTTTTGACAGCTGCACTGTTCCAACCTATAATGAGCGTTTTAAGTGAAACGGATACGATGTTGGATGTTGATCCCAAGAAGGTGGTGCAGAGTTTTACAACAAAGGAAAAAATAAGAAGGTATTAGAAAACTAAAAGGTAAAAACGGAAAAAATTAATAGAATGTTAACAACCACAGATGAATTCGACATTGCCGAAGAAGAAAAGGAAAAGCTTAGCAAAATATTAAAGCACCTACCAGAGAATACTATAGTCAATGGCAATGGAGAGGGCACTGTAAATGTGTCTACAAATGAAAGTCCTGCAAAAGATAAATCAAAGCAATCATTAAAGAATTTGAGCAAATCCACAAAAAGTAAAATAGCAAAAAGTATGAGTTTTGCAAACACAAATGGAAGCAATTCCAATCTTGAAGAGCAAAATAATGTGGCAAACGGATATAGTGTGGTTGTAAACGGTTTAGAAAATGCCTCCTCACACAATAGTTCAAAGAACTTATCGCCAGTGAGATCGATTGTGCCCGATGTTGAAAGCGCACCAGTGTTAATTTTTAATATTTACATCGGAGTAGAGCCCAAGCTACAGCCTCTTTGGGAAGAAGAAGTGCTAAAAATGAATAGCATTGGGCAAGATATATCTAACGAAGAGTTGGTAGATGCTGACAACTATCAACAAGAGTCTACAGTAGATAAGTCATCAGTAGTTAATGGTTTTGACGGTATCGATGGTATGTCAGATATCCTAAGGCCAATGCATAACAAAACTGCAAGGTTTTCATTATCACACGATGATGCATATGCGCACACTACAGCGATTCAGTATCGGCCGATAAAAAAGTTTGATGGGCTTCCTGATTCCATTCAAACTAGTCTCTCGACCAACCCGACTAAACTAACGGCCGATAGAAAGTCTGCAGTCTACGGGGGCCCTTAGTCGATATGAAATTCATATGTCGCAAAAAATCTCAGTTTTAAGTGCATTAAACTTATACTTCAAAGATGAACTTATATAACTTCCACAACAACAAAAAAAATACCTCTTGCAATGCGGAGTAAACATTATTTTATAAAAACTTTATTTTCAATTGTCATAACAAGAAATAATTATAATAAATTGAATGATTAGATTTATATAAATAACAATTAACTATCATCTATTTATCTAAACTACAATAAGTCTATCTTTGTCTCTGCGGCTATGGCTTTCACTTTGATCCCTGCCGCCTTGACCCATGGCACTTTGACCCTTGCCAAAAATATCACCCAGACATGTGTTACTGTGCCTGCCGCCATTACCATTCTTTCGGCCGTTAGGCCTTCCTCCGCCAGAATTCTGTAATTAAATTATTAATTCAAACTGTTTAATTGACAATCAAAACTCAAATTAACTGTTAAGCCTAATCCTTTTCCACTTACCTTGTCGGATCCTTCGGAAAACGATGCAGTTTTTCTATATTTGGGCAACCCATTATGCATTTGCGGCTCCTAAAAATATAAAATAAAAAAATTATTTAAATTTCAGCTAAAATCAAAATATACTTACATTTTGTTCTGTTTATTTTCACAATAAAATGTAAATAAATAAAACGTCACTTAACCCTGACGGGGAAAAGAGACAGCTACGTATGAATTTAAAATTGTCTGTCCTGTACCAATGGAAGGGTTAAGTGAGTGATGCCATTGTGATGCCACTGATGCCACTTTGCCGTTTTTTTAGCACAAATTAGGACCGCTAGGTGGCCGTGTCTTATCTGGTTAATTTGTGGTTTGGAGTACTTAAAACACATAAATGGTAATAAAAAAGGTTTGTAAATGTCAGATACATATATTGAAAGTTTCTGGTTTTTAATTTTATTTAGTTTTCAGGATCGGAACAGTTAATAATTCTTTTACTGCATGTTATTATTCTACGTCCTAGCATAAAAAGAAAATTGTCTAATGTGGTATATAGATCAACAATCAAGGACTCACAACTTTCGTTCTGACTACATTGCGTTACAGTTAATGATGAGCAAAATCGGTTGGAGCAATTAAAGTCATCATTATATAAAAGAGGTGAAACTTTGCAACCATTAATTATAGCAGTTGGTCTGAACATCAATGATGCCACGTTTTACGTTTACTACGATGAAATTAAATATAAACTGCCTTCGTTTTTAACTAGTTTAGACACATGTTTCAAAGTTTTCAAAGTTCTTAATTTAAAGTATCCTCGTGATAGTACTGAAGTTTGGACTTTTATCCAAAGATATTTTTATTGTATTAAATTGAAGGAAGACCAGATATCTCCAAATATTTTATGTCTAATTAATGATCTTAAGTAAGCTTTTATTTTCTTATAAAAAATGATTTCTTGCTTTAAATGTAAAAAAGATTTTAAATCTATAGATTCTCTAGCCGCACATTTTAAATATCTTCATAATTTAACGCCTTCAAGCACTTTTTCTTAACTCATTATCCATCAATAATTCGACAAGTAGGGCCTTTGAAGCATCTTTGTTGTTTCAGATTTGAGTCCAAACACAGGGAATTAAAATTTTATACTAATTCTACAACGTCTATTAAAAATACTCCGTTACCAATAGGTATTAAATGTATGTTAAAATTTTCCAATCGTTTATTATTTGAGACAGGATTTCAAGATAAATACATATTCGGAGATATTGAACAAGATCAACTATTTAACAAATGGTATCACAATAAAATATTGCATACAAACTGTAATGAGAAAAAATGTTAAGAAATAACAAATTTTACAAATAGGGTAATTTTTAAAGAAACTAATTACAAAGCCGGTTATTTTTTGTTTTCCAAAAAAATGAGTTTGTATAAAATAAAAGATATAATAATAAGTAGGGACAACGAAATACTATTTATTTGTCTTGAACATAAAACAAGTTCCTATTTACAGCACTACCAATCTTTCTCAGTTTTGGAGGAAGAAAATGTATATATTTTAGAACCATCTCATTGAATTTTTATTTAAATTTAAGTTTAATTTATTTCTTATTTAACATTAAAAGAATGTAAAGTGAAATTTATAAAAAAGTAATAATAAAACCTATATATTGAAACAAACGATTTTTATTTCGCATATAGACCACACTTACAGGTAATAACAAAATATATTGTAAGATTACCATTAAAATTGTATTGGTAACAAAAAAATTGTTCCTGTACTAATTTATCGGTAATATTACCATTAATATAGTAATTTTACAAAAAAGTTGTAACAGTACATTAAACCATGGTTATTTCTACCGATATATTTGTAGCTTAACCAAAAAAATTGTACTGTAACCGAAGTTTTTGTCAAATTGTGTTTAACCCTTTCGCTTTAGTTGTTTTCACCGTTTTTTATTGGTTGGTGCAATTCCAACCCATAAAATTGGTTAGATTTACCTACATTTTTTTTTTGGGTGTACCTTTAGAACAAGTGCGGGAGCAAAATTATGTTCAAACACGAAAACGAAATTTTGAAGAAACGGACAGCAGTAAAGATGTAAGTTCATTAAAATAAGCTAATAATCAGGAATTTGTACAAACAAAGATGAAGAGACATATTTCTCACCCGGAATTTAAAATATTAAGATTAAACCCCAATAAAACGTGAATATAGTTTGAAACTTAGACATGATTTCATTACCCGAAAACGTCGTCGCAGAATGATTGCAGAAGCGATATACCGTGGTTCTTCAAAAAAAGATCCTAGACCATATGCAGATGTTCTGATAAATGGGAAGGAGTTTAGAGGCCTTTTAGATACTGAACTGGATCAACAATTATATCTAGGTGTAGACTTTTGGCAAGCGTTTGAGATAGCCCCTACAATTGTGCCATCGGAAGAAATAGGTATTGTACGGAGAATGCAGGAAGAAGATAATAAACTTAATAAACATATACTGAGCCCACAACAGCAAGAACAACTGGATGCTATAATTAAGAAGTTTCCTATATTTGAAGAAAAAGGGTTAGGATGTACTAAGTTGGAAAAACATGAAATATTGGAGGAAAAGAAAAACATTATTATTATTCACCAGCTATACAAGAAATAGTATACGCTGAAATTGATAATACGATGAGTTTGAATGTGATTGAAGAAAGCAACACTCCGTGGTCAAACCGAACAAACGTTGTCAGGAAACCTGGTAAGAATAGATTTTGTCTGGATGCGCGTAAGTTAAACGCAGTAACTGTAAAGGATGCGTATCCTTTGCAAAACATCGATGGTATCCTAAGCCGCATAGATCAAACTCACTGCATTAGCAGCTTCGACCAAAAATATACTTTTTGGCAAATTGAATTGGAGGATGAGGCTAAGCCTTACACAGCCTTTACAGTTCCAGGTCGGCCGCTCTACCAATTTCGTATGGTGTCGTTTGGTTTATGCAATGCGGCTCAGCGATTATGTCGTCTGAAGGACAAGGTAATCCCTGCAAGATTAAAATCTAATGTTTTTGTATATTTAGATGATTTACTTATTATTTCGGATGGATTTTCAACACATTTAAAGATTTTGGAACAGGTGGCTGAATGCCTAACCAATGCCAATTTAACCATAGGCATTAAGAAAACAATGTTTTGTTTTAAAGAACTAAAATATTTAGGTTTTATTATAGGAGGTGGAATTCTGAGAACAGATTCAGATAAAGTGAAGACCATACAGAAAATTTCGTTGCAAAAATCACCAAGGGAAGTTAGAAGCTTTCTAGGAACAGCTGGATGGTACAGGTGATTTATAAAGGATTTTGCCAAAATATCAGCTGCTTTCACCGACACGTTCAAAAAAGGAAAAAGTTTTCGTTGACTTCTGAGGCGATTGAAGCATTCGAGACACTGAAGGTTTCAATTATCACTGCGCCTGTTTTACGTCACCCAGTTTTTAATGAACAGTTTTATATTCAATGTGATGCATCCGATTCTGGAGTAGGAGCTGGTCTGTTCCAGAAAAATTATCAGGAGGAAGAAAATCCAATTGCTTTTTATTCACAAAAGAAAATATACATAGAAAGAGTGTCTTGCTGCAGTATTAGCAATTAAGCGATTTCGACCCTATGTAAAAATGATGAAATTCACAGACCATGCTAGCCTTAAGTGGCTAATGTCACTAAAAGTCCTTAGCGGGCGATTGGCAAGATGGCCATTACAACTGCAGGCGTATGATTTTACGATAGAACACCGCAAGGGATCAGAAAATGTAGTGGCTGATATGCTGTCACGAATGTCCCTTGAAGAAGTTGGTATAATTCATGAACATTTTTTGAATTTCGAAACCTCTGCTTTTGAATCTGATGAGTATTTACAATTAATTAAGAACATACAAGAAAACCAAACAATATTACCTGATTTGCGAGTAGAAAACGGTAAGATTTACAAAAAAAAAAATACATTTGACCGTAACGAGCGTACTGATGAATCAGTTTGGAGGTTGTGATTCCACAAGAGATAACACAGAGACTAATAGAAAAGGCCCATGATAAGCCAACAACTGCTCATGGTGGAATTAGGAAACCTCTAGAACGCCTGAAAAGATTTTATTATTGGCCTAGAATGGCTATACAAGTTCAGCAATACATTAGCAGTTGCCAAACATGAAAGTAAGTCAGTAAACCAACATACAATAGGGTGTGAGGTGCAGACTGATAGACCTTTTCAGAAAATATATGTAGATTTTTTGGGTAAATACCCTAGATCAAAAAATGGTAATGCATATAAATTTATAGTAGTAGATCATTTTTCCAAGTTTGTGTGTTTTGAAGGCTATGGGAGAAGCTACAGCTTCTCCCTGAACCATTATTTCAAATGGTTCAGACTATAAATTGGCAAGAAAGTTGCAGTCGTTGTCTGACCATAATATAGTCAATTTAGACAGAACTGATAAACTAGCAATAGTTAGAGAAAAGATCAAATATAATCTCAGTGAAGCATATCAGAAGAGTGCACGAAGGTATAATTAGAGAACTAGAGTAGTCAAATTTTTGCCTGGTCAGGAAATATATAGAAACAATTTTGTACTGTCTGAGTTTAAAACAAGTAAAAGTGCTATATTTGGCCGTGCCGAATCTTCTATACCTTTCACCACGGTAATTTTATTTATACAGACATGTACAGCATTATCCATATTGTTGACTCTTTACTTAAATTAAGTCGCATGAGAAAAATTCATTATTCATGCTTTAAAGAAATAGAAGACAAATGAAAACAAATTCCGTTGGCTACAATTGTCGCCGTGTTGTCAGCTACTTAATGATATTGACGACGACAGCTACATCTTAAACTTTGACATTGTTGTAGAAATATTTATTTTGCTTTTATAAAATTAAATAACTTTTTTAAAAAATTATAAATATTTCGTTCAAAACTTTTTTGTTTGTATATGAATTTGTAATTTGTGACATTTTATTTTGTTGAATAAAATAGAAATTAGCCTAAGTTTACGACAGCCACAATGGTGGTCGTGTAGGCATGTAGCTATACTGGCTTTAAAATAATCGTTTACCTTTAAACGTGTGTATTTTATTTTTTAAAAATATGTTACTCTATATACACACATACATCCATATGTATATTCTTAATATTAATTATATGTTATGTTACACTCATAATTTAAATTTTCAGAGAAATATTGAAATTTTTGTTTTAAATTTTCTAAAATTGAGTCTAAAAATTTTTTTTAATATTTTTCTGTAAAATACCTGTTTGAAAATGCTTTGTAAATATTTTTGACAAAAAATTTTAAAATTTTTTTTTAAATTTTGTTGATATTTTTTTGTTAAATTTAGGACCTTTCTGCAATCTATATTTAATTAGAATGGTCAGACTAAAGCAAAAAGATATCCTTACAAAAAAAATTTCTTCATATTGACACATGGGGGGTCCTTTTAACTGCTCCTATTTATCAGTGGGTACCCTGTGGGTCCATTGGCTACCTCTATGCGTATTGCTTTCTATTAAGGTCTCTAGTACAAATCAAAGCAGAAAAACCCTACCTGTATGACATCGCTTAATCAACTTCTCTATGTAATATATATTCTTTATGGGGTGGAAATGAATATTGTAGAAATTACACACGGAATGACAAACTTATATATACCCTTTCCACCTGTGGTGAAGGGTATAAAAAATATTAATTCCAAATTTTGTCCGAAGTATATAAAATGCCGCATCCTAAAACCAGTAGGCAACAATATATATCAGATGGAGTCACTACGGGGTAAACCAATCGGAATTTTTCATGCGTGTATTGTTTCTCATCGACAAACATTTTTAATGTTCAGTTTCAGTTATTGCAAAAATATAACATTTACCAAACCTCTAATGAATTTCTAATTCTTTCCCATTTTTATTATTTGCCCGGCTTGAGACCATACAGGGTGTGGGAGTTCCACGTTCTTTTTCGGTCAGTTGCTGTCATGAGAAAGTCGCACACCGGTTCAACTTGCGTACACTTGGTTGCCCCGGAGTTTTGTTGCGTCTGTTTTCTTTTATATCTGAATTGATCTGAGATTTAAACTTTTGACTGTTTTTTTTAAATGCGTTTGTTGGTGTTGAATTTGTTGAAACAGTTTAAATAATTATTCTCTATTAAAACTTAATACTTAGTATTTATTTCTTCTTATAATTTTGTTTAGAAACCAACATTATTAAACTATATGAGGAAAAATGTCTTAGCATAAAATAAATTTGTTTTGAACATAAACATAGGTTTATGAATAAAATACAGAGTTAAAATTTTTGTATTAAATTTATTCATGTCTGTATTTAGGATTGAGGGAATTTGTAGTTGTTATTTTTCATAGTAATCATTGATATTTATATCTTTAGAAAATCAGAAAGCTGAACAGTAAGGGTACATTTAGCCGACCGTTGAAATCGTAAATGTAAACTAAATGTAGCTGTACAGTAGATGTAAATGTAGTTGTGCTTATGGAATGTGTAAAAACGTGTCATGTGTTTTTGACAAGCAAAAAAAATTATTTTTTATTTTGTGTGTGCTTTTAAATTAGTATGGATACCGAAGATTTGTTTATTAGTTTAAACTTCTTGCGTTTATGTAAACTTTACATAAATAGAAAGAAAACTCATAAACGCCGAGTGAGAAGGTGGGGTGTTAGACCCATAAACATAGATTATGTAATTGCTGGATACAATAAAAAAGTTTTTCGAGCAATTAAAAAAATGATGAACAGCTTTTTAAACATACCCACATGCCTAGTGAGTTATTTTAATTACTTTTAAATATGGTTCGTGATGAACTTATTAAGCCACGACAACGGATTGGACCAGAGGAGCGACTTGCAATTACCTTGTTGTAAGTAAGTGTGGTTTATTATATACATCTATATGTATATTCATGTAGTTTGTTTATATGTATATATCAACTGCTTTTAGGTATTTGGGACATGGATGTTCCCTAATACTTGGAGCCACAAGCTTGGCAAATCTACCATCCGAGCCATTGTGCTGCAAACGTGTGAAGCATTGTGGCGTTTATTGTCACCAATATATTTAAGCGAGCCAACAACATCCCAGTTTCAAGACATTGAAAAAGATTTCAATGTTTTATGGAATATGCCAAACTATGTGGGTGCTATAGACGGAAAGCATGTAGCCATAAAGTGCCCTCCAAATTCTGGATCTATGTTTTATAATTACAAAAAATATTTTAGTTTGGTGCTTATGGCAGTATGTGACGCAAAATATACTTTTACGTCAGTCAGCATGGGAAGCTATGATAGTCAAAGTGATGCTGGTACATAAATATTTAATATAATTATATGTATAATTAATGTTGTGTTGATTATTGTTCTAACAGGAATACTTCGTCTATCACCGTTGGGACAATCTGTGATTTCTGGCAAAGTAGCTGTGCCGCCAAATAAGCCCTTAAATGCACAGTGTCAAGAACTTTTCCGCGTTTTTTAGTAGGTGATGCTGCCTTCCCTTTGAAAAGCAATTTAATGCGGCCTTATACTGGGACAAATTTGGACGCAAATAAAAGGGTTATTAACTACAGGCTTTCTCGAGCTTGGCGGGTCATAGAAAATTGCTTCGGGATACTGTGCGCACGTTGGAGAGTGCTTTTAACGACAAATGAGATGTCACCGGACAATGTGCATACCATTGTACTGGCTTGCACAGTACTTCACGATTTTATTATGCTAAATGATAAAAAAAAATTGTATTGTCCGACAAACTTTTTGGACCAGCACTCAAAAGATGGATTTTTTCAAGAAGGAGAGTGGAGAAGACAACTTAAAAACAACGGTGAACGGCCCATGAGATCGATTTCTACGCATATACGCAGATCTACCCAAACGGCTATAAATTTAAGAGACAGATTGGCCATTTTTTTTTTTGCAATGAAGGAGCTGTTCCGTTTCAATATGGTCAATAAAATAAAAACAATTTAAACTTTTAATATTATTTATGTGCAGAAATATTAATATACATAGTATGTATTTCTTTTTTATTAAAATTCAATTTTTCATATCTTATAAAAACAAAACAAAAAAGATTTTTCATTAAATAGGCACATCAAATTAAAAAAAAAAAAAAAACAAAAGCAACAAGAAAAAACAAAAATATTAATTCACTCCAAAATTCATATAAAAAAATCAGTCTGAAACTATCTACTATATCTTCAAGTCTAAAACAAACAAAAGTAATATAAAAGTATTAAGTATTATTTGTATAGGCCTGTATTTTAGTCATCGGGTTTCAGGCTAATTTGCATTACCAATGACGTTACCCTCTACAATGCCAGTTTTTGTTTAGTATGGCTCATAGACCGTATTGTTGACACAATCATTTTTCCAAAACAAGTGACTGTATCGTCTTCCTTATTTTTTTCACTCTTCTTTTCACACATCTTCGTGAAAGCATCCAGGGCTCTAGAAAAATGCTGGTCGTCGGTACTTTCTGTCTGTCTATTTCTTTTAGACATTGCCGGTGTTGTTGGAAAAGGCAATATTGGCGTAAATGATGTATCTGCATCCGGCAATGGTGGACACTCAGATACTGGCGACTGAGCAGGCAATGTGGAAGTCACAGGCAATGGTGAATCAGAAGATGACTGTGAATCATTATTTTCTTTAAAAATGTTGTATGAACATCTCATTCTGAAAATAAAATTGTAAGAAACATGTGGATTATAAAAATATATGTAAATGCATATTAATGTCATCACTTACGGTCTCGGAACAATATAGGGCGCTATAAATTCCATGGCATTAAAGGCCATTGCGATACAAACTTCACTCCACTACCAGACGGTGAATTTTCCTGGCTCTTCTCCTTAGCATATCTGTCCCGGAGGCACAGAACTCTTCTGGCACAATTCATCTGAAATAATTTTATTTGATTTTTTGAAATTTAATAATATTATTTGTCTTACCTGGGTATTCCATTTCTATAGAAATCTGCTTCCACTCATCCTTTTCTTCTCTGGATTCTTATATCCCGGAGAATGTTTGTTGTAAAGGCATTCATTCGCCTGAACAAGAATTATTAATTTCTCATCATCCATTTTTTAAATTAAATTTCTGTTATAAATAACTAACAACACACAGATGTTCAAACCAATGATGGCCACTTTGCGATGTTATGCAAAAAGTAAGTAAATATTTCAATGGTACTAAAAATGATGTTGTATTGTAAAAATGAAAAATATAATATTTGCATAAGTTATACTCAGCCTAACAATTTTAGCAAACTGTACATGTATAACATATTTTATTTAGAAAAGAAAACTCCATAATTTATTTAAAATTATATTCTGTGTGATAAAATTAAACAATTTAAAGTTTAAGTAAAAAAGGACAAATAAGTACCTAAAAAGGGAGTTTGTACTTCACTTCAATTTATGATAATATTTACCATCACTGGCTACATCTGTCACGTAACCTCGTATTGAAATTCTATTTTCAATACGACTAAGTGACATTTCAGTCGGCTAAGCATTTGTATTTTCTATAAAAAAATGACCAGCTGACACATCTACATTTACATTACAACACTTACGGTCGGCTAAATGTACCTTAAAGATTAAAAATTTAACTAAAAAGAAAATAACAAAATAAGTGTGAATTTTTAACATGAACTTTAAAGGATAAAAAAAAGGATATGTGTTTGGTGTAACAAATTTTAAAGTGAAAATAAAAAGTGCCAAAAGGATATGAAATTGTTAAAAAACTAAAATCGGAAAGGATTTCAAGCAAAGGGTTTGGGAAAAAGGATACTGTGGTAATTTTTATGGTGGCAAGGATATTTGCCAAAAAGAATACTTATTAAAAAGGATAAATTTCTCACATTGTGAAAGAATAAGATCCAAAGGATTAAGGAAAACCGTTGGAAATACATTTACCGGTAGATTCCATTCCTGTGGGGATCAGAAAACAGTTTATGTAATTTTAAGATGTGCATATTTAACGTTAATGGTTATATTGTTTTAAACGAGTTTTGAATTTTTTTTATTTTAATTATTTTTTTTGCTAGTTATAGTTTTTATACCCTTCACCACAGGTGGAAAGGGTATATATAAGTTTGTCATTCCGTGTGTAATTTCTACAATATTCATTTCCGACCCCATAAAGTATATATATTCTGGATCCTTATACATAGAGAAGTTGATTAAGCGATGTCCGTCTGTCCGTCTGTCCGTGTTAGTGTGGTAATGTCATTTGCCAAGGCACCAGAAGAGATACAAAAAATTTAAGCACACCAATCTGTCAGGCATAGTTTCGAAAATTTTTGTATTGCAATTCAGCAACATCGGATCATTCCTTTGGAGGCTACGGGCCAAAAACCACGCCCACCTATATTTTTTTCACGTTTTTTCAGGTTTTTTTTTTAATTTTTTTCAGCTTTAATAATTCTGTTTTGCCTTTTTTTCTCAAATAAATATTAGACTGCGACAGGTAGATCGCAAAGAGTGCATACAGATCTCGGGGGATCAATAACCCCCTGCGATGGGCGATTTTTGTTTGTTTTTAGATTGTTGGGTTTTTCTGCTTTGATTTATATTAGTGACCTTAATAGAAAGCAATACACATAGAGGTAGCCAATGGACCCACAGGGTACCCACTGATAAATAGGAGCAGTTAAAAGGACCCCCCATGTGTCAATATGAGGAAATTTTTTTTTTTTGTAAGGATTTTTTTTTTGCTTTAGTCTGACCATTCTAACTCAATATAGACTGCAGAAAGGTCCTAAATTTAACAAAAAAAAATTTTTTTTTAAATTTAAAAAAAAAAAAATTTTTTTAAATTTCCAAAAAAAAATTTTTACAAAAAAATTTACAAAACATTTTCAAAAATATATTTTACAGAAAAATATTAAAAAAAATTTTTTTTTAAAAATTTTCCAAAAAATTTTCGAATAAAATTTTACAAAAAATTTTTAAAAAATTATTTTTACAAAAAATTTTTACACACAATTTTCGAAATATTAAAACAAAAATTTCAATATTTCTTTGAAAATGAAAATCATAACTGTAACATAACATATAATTAATATTAAAATTATACATATGTATGTATGTATGTGTGTATATAGAGTAACATATTTTTTTAAATGTGTTTGATTTTTATTTTAAATGCGTTTGATTTTTAAATAGATGATATCTCTGTTTTAAAACCTAGGTGCATTAAACACATACACATCATCAGGATACCGACTACAAACTGTCAAAAATAAAATACACACGTTTATAGGTAAACGATTCTTTTGAAGCCAGCAAAGCTACATGGCTACACGAACCGTTGTGGCTGTCGTCAATTTAGGCTAATTTGTATTTTATTCAACAAAAGAAAATGTCACAAAATTGTAAATTACAAATTCATATACAAACAAAAAGTATTGGAGGAAATATTTAAAAGTTTTTGAAAAAGTTTTTTAATTTTATAAAAGCAAAATAAGTATTTTTACAACAATGTCAGAGTTTACGATGTAGCTGTCGGCTTCAATATCATTAAGTAGCTGACAACACGGCGACAATTGTAGCAAACGGAATTTGTTTTCATTTGTCTTCTATTTCTTTACAATATAGATAATGCTGTACATGTCTGTATAAATAAAATCACCGTGGTGAAGGGTATAGAAGATGCGGCACGGCCGAATATAGCACTTTTACTTGTTTTATTGTAATGTTAGTGCCAAAATATAAAAGAGTTTTATTTTATTTTTTTTTTTTTTTGGAATAGGAATTTCTAGTTATCTTTAAAAATTAGTGGCCGGATATTAAATGAAGTTTTGTGCTATTTCGTTTTTTTTTTATTTTGTTAAAATTCACCTAAGCGAGCTCCTATAGGTAGGAAGATTTTTTTTTGGTAGTCATTTTTTTTACGTTCCTAAATTAATATATATATATATATATATATATATTTAGAAATAAAAGGATGAAGGAAATTCCAGTTTTTCCAGAAGAGGCAACATTATAATTTTTGGTTTGTTTTCTTTTATTTTGTTTATTTATATTTTTTTTATGTTATCGTTTCTGTATTAAGGCATCTAGTTTAAAGTTTTTTTTTGTTGTGTTCTTTTTTGGTTGTATTTAAAGAACTACTGATTTAAAGGATGTAAAATAATAGTATGTATAATTAATTTAATTTTGTTAGATTTTAATTTTTCTTTTATTAATAATTGTCAATAAAAAGATGTGATTTATATTCATTTAATAACGGATAAAAAATAATCGTGTTCTAAGTCCTTTGTTTTTTTTTTTTTGAGTTAGGTTGTATGTGAGTTCAGCGTAAGTGTGTGTGTGGTATTTGGGGGACATAATATAATTTATGTTGTAGATATAAGGATATTGTCCCAGGTAGGGAGGGTAATTGGAAGGATAATGACATCTTGTTCTTACCATAAAGTACAAAAAAAAGTTTTCGTTAAAGTATATATATATATTTTTTCTTTTTAGTTCGTTTGGTTACTGTTTTTTTCTATTATGATTGTTATGTTTTATTTTGTTATTCCTTCATTTGTTTTATATCTTTATTTTATCTATTGTGTTTTTTTTATTGCGCTTGTCCCGACGGGACAAGGGTTGGAACCTGCCCTGGAGTTGCCTATGAGCTAGGTGGAACCTATACTACTACGTGTATAGGGATAACGTAACAAATTACATCAATAGGTCTAAATAGATCTGTTATCAAAAGAGCTTATTATTGTTTTTTTACATAGCGGAATATTTTTAAGTGTCATTTAGATCGAAATTTTGAAAAGTTAAGACGATGTAATTAAGATTCCTTAGTTTAATCCCTGACCCGGCCTTTTTCTCGTAGATTGATTTTCCTTTTTCAAAGGCTATATATATATATATATATATATATATATATATATATATATATATATATATATATTTTCTCTGTATATGTAATGACCTTCTTCTTCATTAATTATAGGAATTATAGGATTAAATATTTACCCCTATACGCTGTTGCTTAGTGATAAATAGCCTAGATCTTTGTCGCTATATTTTTTAAAATAAAATGACTGTTTAACTATATAAGGTCAAAGCTGTCATTTAATAATATTAATTCGTTTTTTTGTATAAGTAGGTTCTATTCGGTTTTACCAGTGGGTAGAATCAGTTGGTTCCTAAAAACATTGATCAGCGGTATGGCAACTGTGACAAATTTCTTGTTTGGTGTCCTTGTTTGCACCTTTTAGGCATTACCTTCAAAACAGTGCTTAAACGATTGACAGTGGTCACAGCACATTTCTTTTTAAGATGCAGATCCTTTCTGATGCCAGTTAAATTGTCTAAAGAGTTAGGATTATTTTTTAAGACTTTGATTTAATGCTCTGCCTCTTGTTGCTGTGATTGTTCATAATTCTCACGATTTAAAACAAAATTATATTGAAAAGATTCATTAAACAAAATCACTCAAAAATTACGGGCATTTTGTTCCGTTTTTCTCTCTAAAATGAAAGTGCTCAAAAAAACAACAATATATATTAGGATCAAATCATATGTGAAACAAGCTGACGAAAGGGACCTTATATTGCCAAGTTTAAATGTTCTGTACGCGACAAAACAAAATTTCATGTTTTCTGTTACACCAAACGATATGTTGAGATCAGCCACAAAAAAGGATTTTATTTCATATTTAATATATTTAATTAGGCAGTCTTAACAACTGAAAACTAGCACAAATAAGTTGTTCAACTTTAACCTCGATAATATCGAAACTATAGCTTTAAGCTAAAAACTTCAAAACATCTTCGTAAAATTCTCAGATTTTTGCATGATTTTTTTCGATCAGTACTTTGTACTTTATCGAAAAACATCGAAAACTCAATTTCGACCCCTGGCAAGATAAGGTCCCTTTCGTCAGTTTGCGTTGGGTAATTACATTTTCCTTTTTAAACATTATTTTTTATACCCTTTAGCACAAGTAGATAGGGTATATATAAGTTTGTCATTCCGTGTGTAATTTATACAATATTCATTTCCGACCCCATAAAGTATATATATTCTGAATCCCTATACATATAGAAGTTGATTAAGCGACGTCCGTCTGTCGGTGTTGACCTTGGAATGTCATTTACCAAAGCGCCACACGAGGTGCAGAAAATTTAAGCCCACCAGTCTGCCAGGCATAGTTTCGAAAATATTGGAGTTCAGCAACATCGGATCATTCCTTTGGAGGCTGCGGGTTAAAAACCACGCCCACCTATATTTTTCACGTTTTTTTTTCATTTTTTACGGCTAATGATTATCTTTTGCTATTTTGCTTCAGTCTGACCATTCTTACTCAATGTAGATTGCAGGAAGGACCTAAATTAAAAAAAATCTATAAATTTAAAATAATTTTAAATATTTAAAAAAATTGTAATTTTTTTGTGTTTATTTAAAAACATTTTCAAGGAGATATTTTTACAAACAATTTTTCAAAAAAAATTTTTAAACTTTTTCCAAAAATTCTACGTACCTATGATAATTATTTATTTTATGTTTGATTATTTGAAAAGAACAACGCCGAACAAATCCTGACAGACGTAAACCCATTTCATAAAAACCTTACCTGCACAATGGAAAAGGAAAAAGACAGGTCTTTGTATTATCTTGAATTTACAATAACACGACTCTTTAACCTTTGACATATATAGAAAACCAACCACGACAGACACTACTATCCACATTACATCAAACCACTCTACGCAACATAAACTCGCAGCATTTAGACATATGATACACAGACATAAGATAATCCCACTCAGTCCACAACTTAGCTATAGCTAAAAATAACGGATACAAAAGTAGTACTATCGACAAACTACTAAGCCAATACAACACCAAGAACAGAAAGAAAAAAGCCGAAGAGTAAATTAATACAACACTGCGACGACACGTTTTTACCTACACGGGACCATAAATATATACGTTACCTAACCTCTTTCGCAAGGAGGGTATAATTACAGCATTGAAAACAAGCAACACTCTACGAGATAACCTCAAGACATCAACAGAAACAAACAAAAATTTAACAACAACGAAGTATACAATCTTACTTGCACCTGCAACCATACATACATATACAGGGCAAATGGGGCGAACAATAAAAACAAGATTTACAGAACACATGCGCTCCTACACACGAAAAAGAGAGGACTCCAACTTCGCAATATACCTTGAAACTCACGAACACACACCAAGGGAAATATATGAATGTATGACATTGCTGCATCCTACCATAAAAGGACGAAGGAAGACTGGATATTCTTGAAAACATGGAAATCTACTAAACGCGTACGTTTAACGGAGATATTATTAACGAACAGGTAAACACACAATTTTTACACCACTGAAACTACTGAACCATGCTAACAAACGAAAAGCATCTGCAGACGGACAGAATTACCTAGGTAACAATAAAAGACGAAAATACTAAATATTAGCAGTCAAATAGTAGCAATCAATTTACCTGCACAACACCATTTAAATAAACACAACCCTAATGAACCATTACCCAGTAGTATTTATACTAATATAGGTACACTGAACCAAATTTGGTAGGAAATATTAACAAAAAAAAAAATAGTAGAACCTTAACGACAAAAAAGGTTAATTTTTATTCAAATCTATATACGATTTATTCATATAAAATAATTTTATTCAAATAAACAGATTTTTTTTGTCAAAAACATATTACAAAAAAACTTTCAAATAAAATTCTATTAAATTAATTAAAAAAGTAGTTAAACCTTCTAAAAAAACAACCCATAAAATTTGTTAAATCTACATCCCTAAAAGAAGTTAATGTGAATAAATTATCCGTATATTTGACAAATTTTTCGTTTATATTACTAAGTTTTTTTTATTTTATTTTTGAAGAAAATTGAATATATGAGCCATTTTCTTTGGAAGTGATGTAAGTCTATTTTGACAAAAAATTAGTTAATGATAAAAATTAATACAATTTACTATGAACTTTTTATTTATAAACTTTTTCCAAAAAACCTGTTAAAATTTTCATTGTTTTTATCATTATAAATAAACTTTTGCAGTTAATGAGGTTACGAATATAATTCCTTTTGAAAATGGTTTCAGTCCACAATCCTCAAACACATACTACTATTTAGTTTAAAATTGTACTAACTAATTTCTTTAGAGCTTTTGTATGTGTAGCAAAATTTTAAATGACCATAAACATTTTTATAGTTTCCCAGATCTTGATCATAATGAAAAAAAAAATATAAAATATATAATTAGTACGAGTTTAAATAATGGTGATTGAATAGTAAATGTTGGAATAAAGTATTTTTTTCGATATTTTTTATTTATTTTTATTGTTGAAGTATTTAATAAAAATTCCATAAAAAGAAATAGTTTTGTTTCAATTAAGATTCCGTAGTTAATATTTTATAAATGTAAGATCTTTACGTTTTGCTGACTTTGAAAGTGGCGTAAGTCCTTTTGAAGTCATAAAATAATTGTTAATCGCACTTTAAAAATGATTACATTATTAATTTAAATCAATTAAATATTTAAAAAATACAAAACTAGTGTAATAACATGTATCCATATTTTTCAAATTATTCAAATGCAAAATCTTGCATATCGCAATATTAAATAAAATACGCTTACCCACTTTCAAAGAAAATGGTTTATATATAAATGAGAAAAGAGCTGTAAAATAGAAAAAAAATTCTTTAAATTTAACTTCAGGAAATTTTTTTGAGTTGACATATAAAATCTTTTTTTCCACATTTTTTATTTACAATCTACCCATTTAAGGATAATAAGTAAATTTGATACAATAAAAATTACATAAAATGTTAAACTCCATTGAGAACAGCATTGTACTGATAACAAACAAAAATTAATTCATATATTGAAAAAAAAAAAAAAGAAATTAACCTATATGTACATACATACATTAAAAAGAAAAATTAATTCCTAAAGGGCAAATGATGTCTTTTAAGTCTTCTGACTTCATCAGTATCATCAAGAAGGGCAATTGACAATGGTTGATATGGTGATTTAACCTTTCCAAATAATTGCTGCTAAACCTTTTTATTTCATCTTTAATCTTGGGGATACAGAGATCGGAGGGAATGGAATTATTTGATAAAAACCATGGAGCATTAACAATTGATCTCAGGGTTTTGGATTGATATCTTTGTAATATCTATATATTAGAAATCCTGGCTGTTCCCCATAGCTGTATTCCGTAGGTCCAAAAGGGTTTTAAA
Organism: Phasia obesa; assembly: GCA_949628195.1. Lineage (NCBI taxonomy): Eukaryota > Metazoa > Arthropoda > Insecta > Diptera > Tachinidae > Phasia > Phasia obesa. The sequence continues at coordinate 114,351,487 of OX451215.1, read as the reverse complement.
ATTGTTTTATAAATTATGACCTTGTTATTTAAAGTTAACCGAGATTTATGCCCTAAAAGCCAAAAAAGTCTCTTTCTTTTAATATTTAATTGCAATTTCTTTGCTCTTATATGTGATTTCCATGTTAATCTTCTATGTATATGAATTCCTAAGTATTTTACACAGTCACTTTGTGGAATAGGACTATTATTTAAGATAACTGCAGGACAATTGCCTCGTCCTAAGGAAAAAGTAACGTGTAAGAATTATTCAGTATTAACTTTAATCTTCCATTTGTTTAACCACATATCACGTGCTCTCAGTTCTGCTTGCAATATAACTGAAGCATTATTTGGACAAATATCTGATACTAAAAACGCTGTATCATCGGCATAAGTAGCCACTAACACTTGTTCGGAACTTGAATAGAATACGTCCAAGTACACTGCCTTGTTGGATTCCAGCTTTAATATCATATATTTGCGAAGATTCAGAATTAACCTTAACATAAAAGGTTCTGTCCGTTAAGTATGATTTCAAAATCAAGTAATAAGGGTTGGTAACAATTTTTTAATTTGTACCATAAACCATCGTGTCACACTTTATCAAACGCTTGCTGCACATCTAGGAATACTGCAGAGCAATATTTTTTATTTTCCAAAGTATCTCTTATGAAAGCTATAATTCGATGGCATTGCTCAGGAGTACCATGTTTATTTCTGAATCCAAACTGGTATTCAGGAATGATGCTTAAAGATTACAAAACTGGTAAGAGATTATCTCTTTAAAAATATTCGTTCAAATATTTTGGCAAATATGACCAGTAGGCTTATGGGTCTATACGATGATACGTTAATCTCTGGCTTGTTTGGTTTATTAATCATTACAATTTCCGCACATTTCCATTGGATAGGAAAATAATTTAAACTCAAGAATGAATTATATAGAAATGTAAGAAACAAAATGCCTTTTTTTGGCAGTGCTTGAACCACCATCCATCTATGCTGTCGAAACCTGGCGACTCATTGCAATTTACTTTTTTAATTTCTTCTACAACTCCACGAGGAGAGATGTGTTTTATCGGCCAGTCCATAGGACAAGGACAGCTCAAGAAATCAACTATTTCTCTTTAATACGAATTAAAATTTGTGTGAGGTTGAAAAGTATTTTTAAGATGGTTGGCAAACGCTTCTGCTTTAGATTTATATCTTTTACACCATTCACCTTGACTATCTTTTATAAGAGCGTTTCTTTTTGTAGGACGTTTTAAGTATTTAGTCGCCTTCCACAAGGAAAATTCTTGGTTTTTATTGTTTTTTGTATTAAGGTTATATAAGAACTAACCAAGCTGTTCATTTTTAAATTTATGAAGAGCTATTTTAAGGTCTTTTACAGCTTCATTGAGCATTTGCTTGTCATACGAGTTTCTGCTGTTTTGCCATATTCTCCTCAACCTCCAGAATAAACAGCGAAGTCTAAAATATCAGCTACTTTTCTTGGGTCTGTTGGCCAATCCAAAAGTTCGCATTTAATTGTAGATTTGATCAATATTGCCGCTCCCGCATGAGCTCTATCATCTGGAGGATTAGCTGATATCAAATCATAACCTTTTATTTTAAAAAAGGTTCTACTAGCAAAATGTGTCTCAGACACTAACAATATATCAATGTAATATATTTTAAGAAATAATTCGATTTCTTGTGTATGGTTAGAAAGCCAGTTAGCATTCCATATTGCAATATTCAAATTAAATTGCATAATTTTGAAATTAGTAACGTCATCATGCCTAAAAGCTTGTTTGTTATTTCTAATTGATCTTGTATCAATCTTTCTAATTTTTCAAAAGAATTTGTTTGATTATTTTTTAATACTTCAGAATAAGATGACTTATTGTTTGGATTACTATTGTTTATTGATATTTTTAACATACGGGAACTCATTATTGTTATAATTATTAATATTATTATTATAGTTATTACGTTTGTAAATTAATTGATGTTGGAGTTTTTTCTTTAATAACTGCTAGAACACAATACAGCCTTTATAACTTGCAGGATGATTTTGCAGACAATTTACACATCTAGGTGGAGAATCTTTCTCTTTTGAACAATCAACAGTTAAGTGACCCATTTCACATTTAACACAGTTTACAGACTTCCTACATCGATGACATTGGACAATATCTTTTGTTTTGTTTGGCGGAACTATATTTACAATAGCGTTATTTAACGTTTTTATGTCATATACAGTTTTGTTATTTAAATTTTGTTCCAGAATAATAAACAACATTGGGAGAGATTCCCTTGTTGTTTTACTTCGTATGTTTGTGACGTTTCCAATTTGGTATCCTAAACTTTCAAAGGCATTTTTTATTTCATTGGTTGGAGTTGAAGGATGGAGATTTTTAACAACAACTCTATACGCTCTCTCATGTTTAATTTGGTACGTATGGAACTTGATTTTTTTATCGTTTAAGAAAGTAACAAGGTCTCTATATGGCTTAATATCTTTGACCATTACTCTTATTTGACCATCTGTTAGACTTTTATAGGTAAACGATGAAGATGGGATTATTTTGGAAAAACTTTTTATCATTGCATAAATATCGGAAACATTTGGTATAAAAATTGGTGGCGGCTTTGGCATATTAACATTTCTATCCTTTTCAATTTTATTTGCATCAATCTTATCGTCAATATTATTTTCATCGTTGTCTTCGTTATCATTGTCATCATTATTATCGCTTATACTGAAAAATCTTTTATGACTTACTTTGTTGTTGTCAACAGCAATTTTACTTGAGCTTGAACTCTTATCTTCAATGATACTAACACTGCTATAGTCATACTTTTGAACTGTTGCAGTGGTGTTATTGGTTAACAGACATGGAGAAACGGTGTAGTTGTTTAATGCAACTTGTAAATTATTAGTATTTTGTCGTTTATTTAATAATATTTTAGGTGATTCAATTTGTTTACGTTTCCTTGTTTTAGACCAATGGTTCCCAACCTTTTCTTGCTCAGGGACCACTTTTTTATTATGCATGTTAGCAGGGACCACTATAGTATATATGTATGTAGGTATATACATATGTATCTATATTATAATAAAAATATACAATAATATTCAAACATAAACTTTAATAAAAATTCAATGGAAAATTGTATAAAAAGAAATAAAAAAATATACATATAAACGTCAGTAATTTTATATTAATGTGATTTATGAGCTTGCATCTTCCTCACGAGTTCGGCTATCCTAGGACTACTATTGTTATTCAAAGCAACACGCAAGTCATTACTTAGTTTCAACCGATTCCTCGCCTTGGTTTTAATTACCAACAAAGCAGAAAATCCTTGTTCGCATAAATAAGTTGTTGAGAAAACCATAAAATAGCGCAAGGTGATTTCTCGAAGTTTTGTATAAGAAATTGCTTTTTTACACCAAAACGACTCAAGTGAATTTGATTCAAAAGCATCCTTACAGTTTCGGTCATTTTGGAATTCAATCAGTTCTTCCTGGATTCCTTCAGAAACTTCATCAGCGTCCGTGCTAAAAGGGTTACGAATCAGTTTTTGATCTACTTTAGCTTCTTCGGTATATTCCGGGAAGTAACGCTTGAATTCATCAATCAATACTTTTAAATGAATCATGATGTTTTTTTGTATATTTTCTTTACTTGCGTCATACTTTTTGTCTTCCAAAAATGATTTTAATGTCACAAATGCAGAATAATTATTTTCTTAAATTTTTTTTAACCACAACTGAAGTTTGCAAATAAAAGCGCGAAGCTTATCTTCAAAAATTAATATATTTGCGACGTTTTCAAATTGTTTATTTTCGGAACCTTGCAGTTGCATATTCAATTTATTTAAGTGCGTAAAAATATCCACAAGATAAGCCAAATTCATCTGACATGCCGGGCTAGTAAACTGTTTTAACAAATCGGTCATTTTTTTGTCAACCAGAAAAATCTCAACATCTGTTCTCAGTTCATATAATCTTCCCAACATATTACCTTTTGTTAGCCATCGAACCTCTGTGTGAAAGAGAAGTTCCTCATGGTCAGAGTCCATTTCAATGCACAATTTTTTAAAAAGGCGTGTATTTAAGGCGCTACTTTTGATAACATTTACTACTTTTATGGCAATATGCATTGTATCATTAAGGCATCCAGGAAGAGTTTTAGAAGCTAACGCTTGGCGGTGTATGATACAGTGCGATGTTATTACCTTAGGACTTTTCTGTTTTACTAAAGTTGCCAGCCCTAAACGTGATCCCAACATTGCCGGAGTACCATCAGTACAGAGGGCAACGAGTTTATCCCACATAAGATTATGTTTCTCAAAATTTTCTGATATTGAGTTCATGACGTCGATACCTTTTGATGTCGTCTCCAGTTCTCGTGAAATCAATAATTCTTCTTTAATTATGTTGTCGTCTAAAAAGCGAACAAATACAAGTAGTTGACAATAATTGGAAATGTCGATCGATCACACTGCAAAGCAAAAATGGCGGTTTTTTGATTCTTGAAACAAGTTGCTCCTCTATATCATTTGACATAAGTTTAATTCGAGCTTTGACCGTGTTATTGGACAGAGGTATGTCTTGTATTTTTTTCTTGGCCTCTAACCCCAAAACTTCTTCGACGGCTTTGATCAAACACGGTTTAACGAGTGTTTGAGGTTTTTTAGATTGTGCTATTAATTAAGAAATCTCAAATGACGCTACTAATGATTTTTCCGATGTTGCAATCTCGTACCACTAGACCCGTGTTTGATGTTTTTAGGTTCTCTAATTTTCCTTCAAAGAATTCTAGCGGACGGTCAGATAAATTTGGATGAACCGTTGAATAAACATGAACCGAATGCTGGCGAGTCCATGTTAACACATTCTATATTTTTAATAACTTTTTTATGCACAAAACTACTTTTTATATTTATTTTCTTTTCATATTTCATATTTATTTTAATATTTTAAAAACACGCGGATATATTTTACAATTTACGACTCAATTTACAGTGACAGAGTTGTATTCAAAAAAAATTCAACTCTGCTACTACCATTCATTTTTTTATTTTTGTGTATGTATGAGTTTTCATTGTTCATGTATTAGTTTCAATCATCCATTTCTTGTAGGGTATGTACCACAGATTTTCAATCACACGCACACATGTAAAGTAAATAAATTCTAAAGTAGAATGTGCAAAAATCTGTCTGTCTTGTTTATGTCCAATTGTGAAAGCATTAAGACAAAGCAAAAGAGAATTCAAAAAATGTCTGCCCTGTTTCTGTCTTTTGTGAATGAAGTCTAATGAATATAGTGCAATATCGCAAGCAGTGTTACCATTTATGAAGATTTATCTTTTTTTTAAAGTTTCTTGTGATGTCAAAAATAGAAAAAGATTTATAAAAATGTGGTATTTAGCAATTTTAGTCTGTAGAAGATGAATATATTCGTATTGAAAAGTTAATCAAAAGTGATATACATAAAAATAACACAATTGAAACACACAATTTTTTTTGTCTATTCTTATTATAGACTTAAGATATGAGCAATTATTGTTGTTCGACAATAAATGAAAAATTAAAAAAAATATCTTGTAGATCCTAAGTACATTTATTCAGGCGCCAAATTAGCTAAAGCACTTAGTTCTACCCATAATAGTTTACTAAAAAAGTTTGATTTTTACAATGATTTTTTTTTTTAATTTGTAGAGTTTTTAGCACCTGCAAAGGTTATTTCCAATTACCAAAATTCCTTCAAATTTATTTTAATATTTTGGAAAATCGTTTTGAATTCATATAGTTTCGAGGGGGAGAGTTTATGTAATTATATCAATAATAATAGCAACAGCTAACGTTGAAAGAACTTTTTCATGAATTAATAAAAACAAAACAAACAAATCAAATCAGATGATTTTTGAGAAAAAAATAGGGCAACACTGATCGCAAGTTACAGAACTTAAAAAGTTTAAAGATTTAAGTATAATTCAATTTTGGAAAATGGTTTCTATGATTAAAAATTATGTACATGAACCTTTATATTCAAATTTATACAGAATTGTTCAAGGTATTTTTTCTATTCGACACTCATCAGCATGTGTAGAAAGAATTTTCACTTCCCAAAATACCGACATAGCAATATAAAGAATCGTTTCTATGTAAACACTGCGTCATTCTTAATACATTCGAAATATTTAATGAAAGCTAAGCTCTACTAATTGTTATGGTAAAGATATTTTAAAACTCATAACACAAAAAAATTGTAGCAAACAGTGATGTCTCCATTGACGAACTGTTGAACTTTTTTGACGTGAATTTTTGGTTTTGTTCTAAATAAAATATACGTACTGTATAACTTTGTTTTTAATTAAATAAAAAGCTTCTACTCAAATATATTAAAAAAATGTTGGCCCTTTCAAAGTTATTTTGCCCCTTTTGAATCTTTGAATTGACCCTAAATGAAAAACGTAAAATGCATCACTGTATTATAATGATGCTAATTCATTAGTTTTACACTCGACTATAGCGATTTTAAATAGTTCTTCTTCAACTTTGCGCTTTTACGCGAAATTGAAAGAAAACAAAAAACAATCACTGAATTAAATTATAAATTTACTTTATTATGTATGGTGCATTAATTTTTTAATATTTTTAAGACGGTAAATAAACTGTGCAAAGTTTTTAATATCACCTAATTAACAACTATGGACCGTTGCAACCGCGTTGGACAATAAAATGCTATTGAGGTATTGTGTGTATCGAAAGTGCAATCACTTAATTATTTTCTAATCATGATAAAACCTGTATTACAACTTCACTGTTGCCAAGACAGCGGTTTTCCTGCTAGATCTGGTGGTTTTTTGCTCTTAGAAGCGGAAACTTTTGAAAAAAACCGCTAAGTGGTTTTTTTAAGCATGAAATATCTGCAATAAGTTTTTATTTGTTATAAAGTAAGCTGCACTCAGTAGTTATAATATCTTATATTGAATTGAATATGCACAGCGTTTCTTTTATCGGTGACGAAAGATTTACACACCTGAAGGAAGTCTGGGTGCATTCGAGTTACTACTTTTGCTAACTATTTTATTTTTTATGTGACATTTTCAACGAAGCGCCTACATTTTTATGTCGTATTTGATATATTTAGAAACTTTCCATTTGGAAATTATTGTTTTATTTTGTTGTGGAAATAGTTTTTTCTAAAAACATATGTAATTACATAAGTACGTACATATGTATATTTATGCAGATATGTGTTTAAACTAACCAAACCAAAAGTGTAGACTAGATAACCTAAAATGTACTAGTGAAGCTCTGGTTCTCTCTTGCCATGGTAAAATTTTCTGTACAAGACAAAAGAAAATTTCATGTTTTCTGTTGCACCAAATGATGAGATCTACTACAAAATAGATTTTATTTCATATTGAAAATATTTAATTAATAGGTAAAATAAAATAGATTTTATTTTATATTTAAATATTTAATTACGCAATTATCAACTGAAAATTTGAACAAATTAGTTGTTCAACTTTAACCTTGATTATATCAAAAATATACTTTCGAATCTAAAATCTACAAAACGCCATAAGTTCGTGAATTTCTTAGATTTTTTGCGTTTAGTCCAGCATTTTGTAGATAAACATCGAAACTGAATTTCAACCCCTGAAAAGAGAAGATCAGCTTACATCACATATGTATGTACGAGTATATCTACACTCTAAAATATTGCTTAAAATTTAGGATCACATAGTGTCCAAATTTTTGTTGTAATAAATGTTTTGTCTAATATTACGTCGGTTTTATAGTTATTTGCAACAAAACACATAAAATGTCCTCGACCGCATTTGCACGGAACCAATGATGAATATTTTGAATTTAAGTCCAGGCCGCGAAAATAATTGAAACAACTCGGTGATCGCAATAGCATTAATGGCGCAAAATAATTGACCACAGCAGTAACAATAGTAAGAATAACCAAATACATAATGCTACAAGTACTTGTAGTTTAAGGGCCAAATTCATAAACAAATTGTTTGTTTTATAAAAAATTTATAAAACAAATTTTCATACAAAATTTGTTCAATAAACCGAAAATATTTTTTATGAATATGGCCTTAAAACAGCAACCATCACTTACAGCTAATGCAAGAGTTATTGCTGCCGGTATTAATATTACATATTAGTAATCATCATTGTCATCACAATAGTGACATCACCAAACATCTAACACCAACGTCTATCAGCGTTTGTTCTTGATATCCCGATCTTATATCATCAGCGAAGATTGTCACTCTATGCATTAAGTTTGATCTTTATCATTATTTATTTCATTATTTTGTTTCAGAAGTAGCGGATGTGAAACATATGGAGAGAGTACTATTAAGTCTTTTGGATGTTTTTCATTCAGGGAAACTGAAAGCTTCTAGTTCTGACTGTATATTGAATCAAATTACTAAAATACACGAACAACAAGAAAGTCTTGCCAAATTTTGAATTGGCTTCATCCAAAGAAGATTCTCATGAAAATAGTAATGAACTCAATGCCGCTGAAGCTTAAAAAATGTGTTGCAATTAAAACAACGTTCAGAGCTACTTTAAATTTCGATCGAACAATTAACAAAACTAACTTTAATTTGACTGTTTCTACAACTTATGTAATGTTAAAAAAAAATATTTTTTTAATAATTTCCGAATTTGCTTTTTAAAAAAGTATGTATGTATATGTATATTTGACCTTGTTTATTCATAAAAACATACATATATGATTAAGAACTAAAAGTGCCTTTACACGGAGTGTATTTGTCATATGACTTGTCACTTTTCCATGTGTAAATTCTAAACACATCATGTAAACCTTTTGAAACATAACATGTGTGTTTTCCATGTGTACAATACATATGACATTTTTCATTTAGAACGTGTTATATTTTGATGTGACAAAGCATCTGAAATCCTGTAAAGCCAACTTGATATTTTGCTATTTTAGGTTTTTTGTGGTACCAAAAGCGCAAAAAGCGTGGCAAAAGCACTACATTTGCACATTTGCATCAGCTGTAGTTGGCAATACAAAACTGTGTGGCGGAAAAATTATATATTATAGGTTATGTCAGATGTAATTACACATGTACGTTTGAAAGCAAAAATTATAAACCGTATGTAAAATGTCTATTTTGACAAACACATGAAATTACATATGGGTTATCAAGCTGACAAGTCATATGACAAACAGTTCCGTTTTTGGCGTTGATAAGTGCGGACGCGATTTTTTTAAGTTCGTATTAACAAAAAACAAAACATACATTGTGTGAACAATTAAAAACAAAAAACAATCCTGTTATAATACAACAACAAAGTTGTTTGTAAAATATTTTTTTTTCCCCTTTTCTTTATTTTGTACAACGGCATATTGAATTGCTACTTTTAAAATAAAATAAAAACAATAAAGGCTAATGAGCCTGTTTAATTTAAGCAACAAAAATGTTGACAATGCTGAATTAACTAAAAACAAAAAAACCGAAAATAATTTGTGTATTAATGCTACGCCAGTAATACGTGCCCAATCTTGTTCTTCACTTTTACTAAGCGATGACAATAAAATAAATACAAACAAATCGCCTTCTGAACATAGTGTTGCCAAAGATAATATGGATAGTATAGAAAAACCAAAGACGCAAGTGGGAATGGACAGATACATAACTGTATTGAAAAGAGGTCGAAGCCCTAAATTTTCGCAGATTGCACCAATGGCTAAAGTACAAAAAGACAAGGACTCTACCGGAATAAATTCCCATAATCGTTTTGCTATCTTAGATAGTGAAACGAGTGTACATAAAACGGCAATTAAGTCGTTCAAACCACCTCCAGTTTATTTAAGGGAGAAAAATTCGAACGATTTAATAAAAAATTTAATTACAATTATTGGCGAGAACTCATTTTATGTAATTCCCATTAAGCGCGGTAATATTGATGAGACAAAAATACAATTTATTGATGAAAGTAGTTATCGTAAAGCAGTAAGCGAGTTTGAAAACTGCAAAAAGAACTTTTATACCTATCAGCTGAAGAGTAGCAAAGGTCTACAGGTAGTCATTAAAGGTGTAGATTCATACGTTGATCCAGCTGAAATAAGAGCCGGACTCCAAAAAGCGGGTTTTAAAATAAAAAGTGTAGATAATCTCCGTAATCGGAAACGTGTCCCCCAACCACTATTTCGCGTTGAACTGGAACCTGGAGATATCAGATTGAAGAAGAACGAAATTCTTCCCATTTACAATCTGAAATACCTGTTACACCGTAAAATAACTGTAGAGGAGCCGCATAAGCGTCCAGGATCTGTCCAGTGTCTAAATTGTCAAGAATATGGTCATACTAGGGCTTACTGTAAGTTGCCTCCGGTTTGCGTTGTATGTGGCGAGCTACATTGTTCCGCCCAATGCGACAAAGCAAGGGATGATTCGAAAGTAAAAAAATGTAGCAATTGCGGTGGAAACCACACTGCTAACTACAGAGGCTGTCCAGTTTTTTCCATGGTAAGGAAAACCACTCAAAAACTAAATACTCCTGCTAAGCACCAACAATATCGAGCAAATGCTCGTTATCCTCAGTTAGCCCAACCAACAACACAACATGTTTCATACGCTGATATGGTAAAAACCAATCATACTGCAGTACATAAAGCGACACCGACAACTAATTCTACTCCTAATTTACAATCGCATCCTAAAGAACAAACACCATCTGGTAATTTTAATCGTCTCGAAGCAAGCATCGAGACGTTAGTGCATTCGATAAACAGTTTTATGAGCTCTATGAGCAGCATGATGCAAGAAATGGTACGCATGCAATCTACTATGTTGCAGGCGTTACTTAACAAACCATGAACTGTTTAAAAATATGTTTCTGGAACGCAAACGGCTTGCGGCAACACAAAAATGAACTCGAGTACTTCTTTAAGAAGGAACAAATTGATGTCATGCTGGTTGCAGAGACTCACTTAACAACAAATAGCTTTTTTAAAATAAATGGCTATATCTTATATGACACCAAAGACCCCCGTGGCAGAGCATGTGGTGGTTCAGCAATACTAATAAAGGCTCGAATCAAACATTATTTACTGTGTGATTTTTGTGAAGATTACCTACAAGCAACAAACATCTGTATTGAAGAATTTCATCAAAACTTAGTTATTTCTTCGATTTATTCACCTCCTAGGTTTCAAATATCAGAGAGTCAATACAGCGGTTTCTTCAAATCACTAGGTCCCTGTTTCATAGCATCAGGCGACTACAACGCTAAACATACGTTTTGGGGATCACGCCTAATAACTCCAAAAGGTCGTGTTTTGTTTGACACTATTTCAAAAATGCGGCTGAATGTGATATCGAGTGGACAACCCACCTATTGGCCTACTGATCGACAAAAAATACCGGATGTTATTGATTTTGGCGTGATTAAGGGTATTCCAAAAGAAACCATTAAAGCTGAAGCGTCACTTGAATTATCCTCAGATCATTCACCCACTATCGTCTATATATGGGACAAACAAAACATCATATCACCAATGACTACCACAAGCATTAATTGGTTGAAATATAGAAAGTATCTTAGTACTCATTGTTCGGAAAACATCCCGCTAAGAACACCTGAAGACGTAGAGCGGAGTGTTATTGATTTTGACCAAAAACTCAAATCAGCTGCCCAACATTCAACAATAACCCGACAATTAGGTAGATACAATCTAATTTATTCTGCAGATATCGAACGACTCTTGGCTGAAAAAAGAAAAATTCGTAGAGAATGGCAATCACAGAGATCTCCTCAACTCAAAAGCAGACTTAAAGAATGCACGAACCGGCTAAGAGACATGCTGGAATCTCGAAGAGTAGCATCCCTGAAAAACTATTTGGGAAACCTAGACGCAACTCCTCAATCAGATTATTCGTTATGGCGTGCTTGTAGAAACCTCAAAAGGCCAGTCTTACGTAAGCCTCCCTTGCGAACTTCAGCTGGAGGCTGGGCAAGGAGTGATACCGAAAAAGGAAATTTATTTGCTGAACATTTGAAAAAGGTTTTTACCCCAAATATATCGACTGATATAGTTGAGTTGCCAGTTCTCGAGGCTAGTGCTGCAGTACCGATAAGATTTGAATTTGGTGATCTTGAAAAGGCAATAACGGATTTCAACACCAAAAAAGCCCCTGGCGTTGATAAAACCAGTAACAAGATGTTAATTGAGTTGCCCCGTGTAGCTCGCAGAATCGTTCTTTTTATTTTTAATGCCATTTTACGTTTTGAGTACTTTCCCACAGATTGGAAGGTGTCCTTGGTTACCATGATTCCTAAACCAGGAAAAGACCACACAAAAATTGAATCATTTAGACCTATAAGCCTTTTGTTAAATATGTCAAAGCTGTTTGAGAGGATATTAATAACTAAGCTTAACCCTATTCTAAGCGACAAAGGATGTATTCCAAACCATCAATTCGGCTTCAGGAAAAAACATAGTACGATCGAACAAACTCACAGGTTAGTCAATGTTGTTAAGAAGACATTTGAAGAGAGAAAATACTGCTCTGTGCTTTTTATCGACGTTTTTCAAGCATTCGATAAGGTATGGCATGAAGGCCTAATATATAAGCTAAAACTGAATGTGCCCGTAAACCTATATAAGCTGCTAGATAGTTATTTAACCGACCGAAAATTTATTGTGAAAGAAGGAGAATTTTTGAGCTCACCCCAGCCAATCGAAGCCGGAGTCCCCCAAGGTAGTATATTGGGGCCCTTTTTATACTTATTGTATACTTCAGACATGCCAACTAGTAACCGAGTTCACACATCGACATTTGCTGACGACACAGCTTTTTTGAGCATTCACGAAAGACCCGAAGTAGCATCACGATATTTACAAGACCACATATCCAATTTAGAAAAATGGTTGAAGAAATGGAGAATAAAAGTGAGTGAACAAAAATGTACTCACATAACTTTCACACTGCGTAGAGAATCTTGCCCCCCTATTCGGATAAATAACCAAACGATACCCCAGCTTTCAGACGTCAAATATCTCGGCATACATCTTGACCGGCGCCTTACATGGAAACGGCACATAGAAACAAAGTTAACACAAATGAAGTTGAAAACAGTCCAACTAAACTGGCTAATTGACAGAAATTCTACTCTAGCTTTAGATTGCAAACTTTTATTATACAAGTCAATTCTAAAACCAATATGGTGTTATGGCATTCAATTATGGGGCACTGCCTCAGCTACCAACGTAGAAAAAATTCAAAGGCGCCAAAATAAGATTCTACGTATTATTACATCTGCTCCCTGGTATATAAAAAATTCGAACATCCATAAAGATCTAAACGTGCCATCAGTTAAAGCAGAAATAGCGAAACTTGCCATAAGGTATTTAAAGAAGCTTGGAACTCATCCGAATCCACTGGCCCGTAACATACTAACTGAACCTGGTTACATTCGACTAAGAAGGAGGGACACTGCTTCTCTCATTCGTACATCAGAGGGATAACCCACAAATTGCAGTAACCGTGAAACATACATTTTTTTGTCCAGCACTGGTTGGACTTAACAAGTATATTTTTAGACTTAAGATATGAGTAATTATTGATAGTTCAATTATATTGAAGATACAATAAATAAAAATTGCGAAAAAAAAAATATGACAAACACATGCCGTGTAAAACCATTTTAAGTGATATGTTGTAGTTGGCTTAACATGTTTAATTGTATAAGTGATAAAGAATTGTATAAGTATACTCGTATATACAGATCAATGGATTATACATGAACTTTAGTTAGAATATTATTGTAGGAATATTTATTATAATAAATGTAATTTAATACAATTATGAAATGCATTTTTATTTAAAGAAAAATTAAATTAAAAAAAATAGAAAAAAATAAATAGAATTTGTGCAAAATGATTAAACACATTTTGTTCAAAATTCAACAAAATGTTTAAAAATACAGTGTCTAATTTTAGATCGAAAATATTCGGTAAAGTGTTGCTTACTATTATCGACCTAATTTTCAACAAAAGTGCTTGAGAGTGTACACAAGTATGATTAAAAAATATATATTTTAAGGTTCTGGTCTTGTAAAACACGTTTTTGGTAATAGTCCGTTCAGGCTGCCACAAAATTAAGTCATTTCGAGCTGAAATTACGAACGAAATTTAAAGTGTTCATACTGGGCTTTTTGACATTTGAGTTAGTTACATTTGTATGATTTAATTATTTTGCAAATAGCTTTCGCACAACACTTTTGTATTGATTTAAAATATACATGAATATTAAAAACAACACTACAACAAAATTAATGTACAATTATGTATGTATATATTTCCTTCTTCTTCTTAATTATGCCGTTCAACCTAGAACGGGAAAAAGGCTTCTGGAGAAAATAAGTCCATAGTGAAGCCTTTACTTACTTTATGTATGTTATATTTATTTATATTTTATTGTTTTTCTTTATTTTAGTTTTCGTTAGTTCGTAAAATTTTTTTTTGTTATTTAGTTTATATGTATTTTATTTTCATTATATATTTTAAGTTTCTTTTCATTTATTAATTTTTCTTGTAATATTGAGGTTATACATGATAACCAGAACGATTGCACATGGCAGATTAATGCAACCACTAATTAACTGTCTAAAGTACAGCTAATCGTGGAAGCCAATCACCCAGTGCGAGAGTGAGACGTAAACCACTCGAAGGATTAGCAACAAGAACGGTATGATTGACTTTAAACGATAATGGATTCGCAAAGTATATATTATATATTTCCATTATTTCATTTTTTCAAACAAAACGGACTCTCAAGGTTGTAAATGTAGTCATGGTTGCAAAAAAGTAGCTTTTTCTACAAAACCAGCGTTGGTTATCGTAATTTCAAGTTAATTTCGACGAAATTAAGTAGAATGAGTTAATTTGGGCAATGGTAAAATATATCCGATATTACGTAATTTCAAGTTGATTTTGGCCGAAATCACGAAATGACTTAATTTCGTCGCAGCCTGAACGGGCTATAAGAACTAATATAATACAATATAAACAAATTTGTGTTTCTTTATATATTTACCACCTGTTCCCACTCTTCGTCATATTGCTTTGAAACTAATCCACTCGAAATTTTATGATATATGTAGTGTGCTTCAGATATAGATTATGTATTTACTTTATATAAAGGTACCATAGGTAATTATTCAGGAACCTAGGCTTTATATAAAATTATTTTAGAGTTCTGTAGTGTTTAAAATTTCCCGCTGACTAAAATAAGAGTTGTTGCCAAGTTTACAGTACCATTAAATCGGTAAAATTTTATTATGTGTATAGATATAGATAATGATTAAATCTGCTAAAAAAGTTGATATATGGACAAAAATTTAGAAAAGAATTGAAAGCTAACCCAAAATTAAGTGACTGGATAAATGAGTAAGTTACTTTAAATATTAATGGCAGTGCAAAAGCAAAAGCCACTATAAAGGAACATCATGCTTCGAAAAAAATTCCTTTTTTATTAAAACGTGCTAAAGTACAAAAGTATGAACCACAAAGTATACAGAGATGTAAATATTGATTGATGAAAATGGCCATAATCAGACTTTCATAAGCTTGTCAAGAAAGAGACAAATATAGTACCAAATTTTTACGAACAATGGAAAAATAAACAAAACAAAAACTAAAAATTATGAAATTTTATTGAAAGCAAAGAGCAATTTCATTTATAATTCAAAGTAAAATATGTATTTAAAATATAATATGTACATGAAATATAATAAATTTAAATATAATTTACACAAACACAAAGATTTTTTGCATAGCCTCCCTTCGGCCGGACGCAAGAATTTTCTCCTGTATGGTACAATAAACACTAGCTTCGCTTACTAAAGCTTTTCTGCATAGCCGGCCTTCAGCCGGATGAAAGAATTTTCTTCTCTATGGTATACTGGCTTCACTAACTGAAGATTTTCTGCATAGCCGGCCTTCAGCCGGACGCTAGGAATTTTCTTCTATGGTATGACCTACACCGGCTTCGCTTACTAAAGATTTTCTGCATAGCCGGTATTCGGCCGGGAGCATGGATTTTCTTTCACTTTTAAGTTTTACACTTACCTCCTCGGATCCTTTGGGAAACTGTGTAATTTTTCCCCTGCTGGACAATCCTTGATGCATCTTATACTCCTGAAAATAAAAACAATTAAAATATATACATTTTCTTAAAAGTTGTTGATTCTTACATATTGTTTCCCAATTTCACAACTTCTTAGGTTTCTGCAAAATAAAATAAAACATACTTATGTTAATGAATAACAAAAAATTGCAATCGCAACTTACCTTGAATATGCTTGCTTTTTTACATTTCTGCAAAAAAATAAATAAATGTTAAATTAATTTAAATTTCTTTAAAATTTTTCACCCTTATTCTTACCTTGTTAAAATACGTTTAATTTTTATGCGCCGGAAAATAGCACAAAAGAAAACCAATGTTTACGAAATAACACAAAAGAAAACTAATCAACGTGTGAAAGAGACGGGTTGAATTAGTATTTTTTGCCGTCCTGTTTATAAGCCGTTTCACCTCTTGGGTTCTCTTTGGTATGAACCTTCTTTGTCTTTATATTTTTTATAGATTTTTATAGTTATAGAATAAATTATCTAAATTTTTAACTACAGATAATCATGTAGTATGTATTTCAACTAATTTAATTTTAAAATTTGTCTTCAATCTTTTAAAAAACAAAAAAAATATTTTTAAATTTATTTAGCGGTTTATGTCAGCGTTTTTTTCGGACAAGTTAGTGGTCTCTAGCGTTTTTTTAAGTATTATCTGGCGGGAATTGGTTCAATAGCTCTGGCAACACTGTTCAACTTTCTTGTAAGTTGAAAAGACGGCCTTAGTTAGCCCCTGTCTCCATTAGACACTAACATGCGTTAGCAAAAGTGAAACTTCATAAGGCCGTATTCATAGTATCCGTCATACGTTATACGTCGACTTTTTCAACGTACAAGAAAGATGAAATAAAAGTTTTTTAATGAGTGTTGTCATAATCAGTACGTCTCCGTTAGAGTTGTGTAGTTCGCGAACGAACTAGTTCAATTGAGCGAATAGTTCAATGTAGATGAAACGAATGATACAAAGAAAAAGAGATAATGCATTGCATTTGTTAAAAAGTGTTTCATTTCGACTTGTGTTAAAATAATTAAAAAAATAAAGCTAAATTTTCTAAAAAAAATATATATTTATTAAAATGAAGTGCGCTGTAGTGAATTGCAGCAAAAATAACCAAGGAAAAGCGTCTGCTTGTAGTTTTTTTCGATTTCCAACAGACGGCGTCCTTAGAAAAAAATGGATTAATTTCTGTGGCCATAAGAAGTTTAACCAAGATACTTCTTATGTCTGTATGCAACATTTTAAAGAAGAATACGACACAGTATGAAATGGGTAAAAACTCGAATTATATTTATTTTAGAGTTGAAAAATACATAGCATGTTTTTATAGGTTTCGCCGAAAGAAGATTTCTTAAGGACGGTGTGGTTCCAACAATAAACATTGCATTAGCCAAGAACAATGAATGGACTGCTCAGCGTTATCAGAGGTTTAAACGAAGAGAAAATAAAAAAATTGTTGATTTTCTTTTAAAAAATCACAATTCTGGTTTCAGCGGTCCTCAAGAAAACAATATTATGCAGCCAATTGAAAATATGGTTACAACGGAAAATATAGATGAAGTTGGGAGTGGTGTCTTTCAAAAACAAAGCGAAAATATTCCAACGCTAGATGTGAACGATTTTAATAATCTTAGTGTGAAAGTGTAAGTATTTTTATACTTGGTTTCTGCTTTAAATAAACAAAAACATTTTTTGCAGTAAAATTCTGGAAAAAGAAATACTGGCACAAAGAAAAGAAAGTGCCGCAGCTTTAAAAACAATGAAGGATAAATTGGAGAAGATGGAAAAAGATTATAAAAATGAAATGGAACAAATGAAAAGGATTCACAAATATGAAAAAGAGCAAATGGAAAAATGTGTAGCTAAAAGTAAATACGACTTTGAATGTATAGAAGAAAAGCTCCAATTTTTTTTTTTCATAAAAGGCCAAATAAGGAAGCTTAAAAATAATAACAGAAGCCAAACACGGTCAGAAGAAGATATCGCTCACTCAATTGCCCTATACGCCGTAAGCCCAAAGATGTATAGACTTTTGCATAAAAACCAATACCCACTTCCAGCAGTTCGTACACTTCAGATGTGGGCCTAAAAAATAAAAATTACTAGAGGGTTGATAATGCCTGTATTTCACATTCTAGAAGCATCGAATCATATGAACGAAGTTGAAAAACTTTGCGTACTCGGCTTTGACGAAATGAAAGTTAAGTCTTCGTACTGCTATGATAAAGAGACAGATACAACATTGACACCCGTAAACTACGTTCAGGTTTGCATGTTAAGAGGTAAGCTGTGTTTATTTTTTTGATTAAATATTTCTTGTGAAACCATTTGGAAACAATTTTCAGGGCTTATGAGCAAGTGGAAGCAACCTGTATACTACGATTTTGATTACCCGATGACTAAAGAAATTTTATTTAGTGTACTAAAAGAAGTGAACGAATGTGGTTACACCGTTGTCGCGATGGTTTCGGATTTAGGAGGTACAAATAGGTCATTGATCAATAACTTAAAAATTACGGAAAAAGAGCCATGGTAAAATATAATGTATCATTCTTACTTAATATTTTTATATTATTTGTAGGTTTTTATTTAACAACAACACAACATGTTTCATACGCTGATATGGTAAAAACCAATCATACTGCAGTACATAAAGCGACACCGACAACTAATTCTACTCCTAATTTACAATCGCATCCTAAAGAACAAACACCATCTGGTAATTTTAATCGTCTCGAAGCAAGCATCGAGACGTTAGTGCATTCGATAAACAGTTTTATGAGCTCTATGAGCAGCATGATGCAAGAAATGGTACGCATGCAATCTACTATGTTGCAGGCGTTACTTAACAAACCATGAACTGTTTAAAAATATGTTTCTGGAACTCAAACGGCTTGCGGCAACACAAAAATGAACTCGAGTACTTCTTTAAGAAGGAACAAATTGATGTCATGCTGGTTGCAGAGACTCACTTAACAACAAATAGCTTTTTTAAAATAAATGGCTATATCTTATATGACACCAAAGACCCCCGTGGCAGAGCATGTGGTGGTTCAGCAATACTAATAAAGGCTCGAATCAAACATTATTTACTGTGTGATTTTTGTGAAGATTACCTACAAGCAACAAACATCTGTATTGAAGAATTTCATCAAAACTTAGTTATTTCTTCGATTTATTCACCTCCTAGGTTTCAAATATCAGAGAGTCAATACAGCGGTTTCTTCAAATCACTAGGTCCCTGTTTCATAGCATCAGGCGACTACAACGCTAAACATACGTTTTGGGGATCACGCCTAATAACTCCAAAAGGTCGTGTTTTGTTTGACACTATTTCAAAAATGCGGCTGAATGTGATATCGAGTGGACAACCCACCTATTGGCCTACTGATCGACAAAAAATACCGGATGTTATTGATTTTGGCGTGATTAAGGGTATTCCAAAAGAAACCATTAAAGCTGAAGCGTCACTTGAATTATCCTCAGATCATTCACCCACTATCGTCTATATATGGGACAAACAAAACATCATATCACCAATGACTACCACAAGCATTAATTGGTTGAAATATAGAAAGTATCTTAGTACTCATTGTTCGAAAAACATCCCGCTAAGAACACCTGAAGACGTAGAGCGGAGTGTTATTGATTTTGACCAAAAACTCAAATCAGCTGCCCAACATTCAACAATAACCCGACAATTAGGTAGATACAATCTAATTTATTCTGCAGATATCGAACGACTCTTGGCTGAAAAAAGAAAAATTCGTAGAGAATGGCAATCACAGAGATCTCCTCAACTCAAAAGCAGACTTAAAGAATGCACGAACCGGCTAAGAGACATGCTGGAATCTCGAAGAGTAGCATCCCTGAAAAACTATTTGGGAAACCTAGACGCAACTCCTCAATCAGATTATTCGTTATGGCGTGCTTGTAGAAACCTCAAAAGGCCAGTCTTACGTAAGCCTCCCTTGCGAACTTCAGCTGGAGGCTGGGCAAGGAGTGATACCGAAAAAGGAAATTTATTTGCTGAACATTTGAAAAAGGTTTTTACCCCAAATATATCGACTGATATAGTTGAGTTGCCAGTTCTCGAGGCTAGTGCTGCAGTACCGATAAGATTTGAATTTGGTGATCTTGAAAAGGCAATAACGGATTTCAACACCAAAAAAGCCCCTGGCGTTGATAAAACCAGTAACAAGATGTTAATTGAGTTGCCCCGTGTAGCTCGCAGAATCGTTCTTTTTATTTTTAATGCCATTTTACGTTTTGAGTACTTTCCCACAGATTGGAAGGTGTCCTTGGTTACCATGATTTCTAAACCAGGAAAAGACCACACAAAAATTGAATCATTTAGACCTATAAGCCTTTTGTTAAATATGTCAAAGCTGTTTGAGAGGATATTAATAACTAAGCTTAACCCTATTCTAAGCGACAAAGGATGTATTCCAAACCATCAATTCGGCTTCAGGAAAAAACATAGTACGATCGAACAAACTCACAGGTTAGTCAATGTTGTTAAGAAGACATTTGAAGAGAGAAAATACTGCTCTGTGCTTTTTATCGACGTTTTTGAAGCATTCGATAAGGTATGGCATGAAGGCCTAATATATAAGCTAAAACTGAATTTGCCCGTAAACCTATATAAGCTGCTAGATAGTTATTTAACCGACCGAAAATTTATTGTGAAAGAAGGAGAATTTTTGAGCTCACCCCAGCCAATCGAAGCCGGAGTCCCCCAAGGTAGTATATTGGGGCCCTTTTTATACTTATTGTATACTTCAGACATGCCAACTAGTAACCGAGTTCACACATCGACATTTGCTGACGACACAGCTTTTTTGAGCATTCACGAAAGACCCGAAGTAGCATCACGATATTTACAAGACCACATATCCAATTTAGAAAAATGGTTGAAGAAATGGAGAATAAAAGTGAGTGAACAAAAATGTACTCACATAACTTTCACACTGCGTAGAGAATCTTGCCCCCCTATTCGGATAAATAACCAAACGATACCCCAGCTTTCAGACGTCAAATATCTCGGCATACATCTTGACCGGCGCCTTACATGGAAACGGCACATAGAAACAAAGTTAACACAAATGAAGTTGAAAACAGTCCAACTAAACTGGCTAATTGACAGAAATTCTACTCTAGCTTTAGATTGCAAACTTTTATTATACAAGTCAATTCTAAAACCAATATGGTGTTATGGCATTCAATTATGGGGCACTGCCTCAGCTACCAACGTAGAAAAAATTCAAAGGCGCCAAAATAAGATTCTACGTATTATTACATCTGCTCCCTGGTATATAAAAAATTCGAACATCCATAAAGATCTAAACGTGCCATCAGTTAAAGCAGAAATAGCGAAACTTGCCATAAGGTATTTAAAGAAGCTTGGAACTCATCCGAATCCACTGGCCCGTAACATACTAACTGAACCTGGTTACATTCGACTAAGAAGGAGGGACACTGCTTCTCTCATTCGTACATCAGAGGGATAACCCACAAATTACAGTAACCGTGAAACATACATTTTTTTGTCCAGCACTGGTTGGACTTAACAAGTATATTTTTAGACTTAAGATATGAGTAATTATTGATAGTTCAATTATATTGAAGATACAATAAATAAAAATTGCGAAAAAAAAAATATGACAAACACATGCCGTGTAAAACCATTTTAAGTGATATGTTGTAGTTGGCTTAACATGTTTAATTGTATAAGTGATAAAGAATTGTATAAGTATACTCGTATATACAGATCAATGGATTATACATGAACTTTAGTTAGAATATTATTGTAGGAATATTTATTATAATAAATGTAATTTAATACAATTATGAAATGCATTTTTATTTAAAGAAAAATTAAATTAAAAAAAATAGAAAAAAATAAATAGAATTTGTGCAAAATGATTAAACACATTTTGTTCAAAATTCAACAAAATGTTTAAAAATACAGTGTCTAATTTTAGATCGAAAATATTCGGTAAAGTGTTGCTTACTATTATCGACCTAATTTTCAACAAAAGTGCTTGAGAGTGTACACAAGTATGATTAAAAAATATATATTTTAAGGTTCTGGTCTTGTAAAACACGTTTTTGGTAATAGTCCGTTCAGGCTGCCACAAAATTAAGTCATTTCGAGCTGAAATTACGAACGAAATTTAAAGTGTTCATACTGGGCTTTTTGACATTTGAGTTAGTTACATTTGTATGATTTAATTATTTTGCAAATAGCTTTCGCACAACACTTTTGTATTGATTTAAAATATACATGAATATTAAAAACAACACTACAACAAAATTAATGTACAATTATGTATGTATATATTTCCTTCTTCTTCTTAATTATGCCGTTCAACCTAGAACGGGAAAAAGGCTTCTGGAGAAAATAAGTCCATAGTGAAGCCTTTACTTACTTTATGTATGTTATATTTATTTATATTTTATTGTTATTTAGTTTATATGTATTTTATTTTCATTATATATTTTAAGTTTCTTTTCATTTATTAATTTTTCTTGTAATATTGAGGTTATACTCGATAACCAGAACGATTGCACATGGCAGATTAATGCAACCACTAATTAACTGTACTAAAGTACAGCTAATCGTGGAAGCCAATCACCCAGTGCGAGAGTGAGACGTAAACCACTCGAAGGATTAGCAACAAGAACGGTATGATTGACTTTAAACGATAATGGATTCGCAAAGTATATATTATATATTTCCATTATTTCATTTTTTCAAACAAAACGGACTCTCAAGGTTGTAAATGTAGTCATGGTTGCAAAAAAGTAGCTTTTTCTACAAAACCAGCGTTGGTTATCGTAATTTCAAGTTAATTTCGACGAAATTAAGTAGAATGAGTTAATTTGGGCAATGGTAAAATATATCCGATATTACGTAATTTCAAGTTGATTTTGGCCGAAATCACGAAATGACTTAATTTCGTCGCAGCCTGAACGGGCTATAAGAACTAATATAATACAATATAAACAAATTTGTGTTTCTTTATATATTTACCACCTGTTCCCACTCTTCGTCATATTGCTTTGAAACTAATCCACTCGAAATTTTATGATATATGTAGTGTGCTTCAGATATAGATTATGTATTTACTTTATATAAAGGTACCATAGGTAATTATTCAGGAACCTAGGCTTTATATAAAATTATTTTAGAGTTCTGTAGTGTTTAAAATTTCCCGCTGACTAAAATAAGAGTTGTTGCCAAGTTTACAGTACCATTAAATCGGTAAAATTTTATTATGTGTATAGATATAGATAATGATTAAATCTGCTAAAAAAGTTGATATATGGACAAAAATTTAGAAAAGAATTGAAAGCTAACCCAAAATTAAGTGACTGGATAAATGAGTAAGTTACTTTAAATATTAATGGCAGTGCAAAAGCAAAAGCCACTATAAAGGAACATCATGCTTCGAAAAAAATTCCTTTTTTATTAAAACGTGCTAAAGTACAAAAGTATGAACCACAAAGTATACAGAGATGTAAATATTGATTGATGAAAATGGCCATAATCAGACTTTCATAAGCTTGTCAAGAAAGAGACAAATATAGTACCAAATTTTTACGAACAATGGAAAAATAAACAAAACAAAAACTAAAAATTATGAAATTTTATTGAAAGCAAAGAGCAATTTCATTTATAATTCAAAGTAAAATATGTATTTAAAATATAATATGTACATGAAATATAATAAATTTAAATATAATTTACACAAACACAAAGATTTTTTGCATAGCCTCCCTTCGGCCGGACGCAAGAATTTTCTCCTGTATGGTACAATAAACACTAGCTTCGCTTACTAAAGCTTTTCTGCATAGCCGGCCTTCAGCCGGATGAAAGAATTTTCTTCTCTATGGTATACTGGCTTCACTAACTGAAGATTTTCTGCATAGCCGGCCTTCAGCCGGACGCTAGGAATTTTCTTCTATGGTATGACCTACACCGGCTTCGCTTACTAAAGATTTTCTGCATAGCCGGTATTCGGCCGGGAGCATGGATTTTCTTTCACTTTTAAGTTTTACACTTACCTCCTCGGATCCTTTGGGAAACTGTGTAATTTTTCCCCTGCTGGACAATCCTTGATGCATCTTATACTCCTGAAAATAAAAACAATTAAAATATATACATTTTCTTAAAAGTTGTTGATTCTTACATATTGTTTCCCAATTTCACAACTTCTTAGGTTTCTGCAAAATAAAATAAAACATACTTATGTTAATGAATAACAAAAAATTGCAATCGCAACTTACCTTGAATATGCTTGCTTTTTTACATTTCTGCAAAAAAATAAATAAATGTTAAATTAATTTAAATTTCTTTAAAATTTTTCACCCTTATTCTTACCTTGTTAAAATACGTTTAATTTTTATGCGCCGGAAAATAGCACAAAAGAAAACCAATGTTTACGAAATAACACAAAAGAAAACTAATCAACGTGTGAAAGAGACGGGTTGAATTAGTATTTTTTGCCGTCCTGTTTATAAGCCGTTTCACCTCTTGGGTTCTCTTTGGTATGAACCTTCTTTGTCTTTATATTTTTTATAGATTTTTATAGTTATAGAATAAATTATCTAAATTTTTAACTACAGATAATCATGTAGTATGTATTTCAACTAATTTAATTTTAAAATTTGTCTTCAATCTTTTAAAAAACAAAAAAAATATTTTTAAATTTATTTAGCGGTTTATGTCAGCGTTTTTTTCGGACAAGTTAGTGGTCTCTAGCGTTTTTTTAAGTATTATCTGGCGGGAATTGGTTCAATAGCTCTGGCAACACTGTTCAACTTTCTTGTAAGTTGAAAAGACGGCCTTAGTTAGCCCCTGTCTCCATTAGACACTAACATGCGTTAGCAAAAGTGAAACTTCATAAGGCCGTATTCATAGTATCCGTCATACGTTATACGTCGACTTTTTCAACGTACAAGAAAGATGAAATAAAAGTTTTTTAATGAGTGTTGTCATAATCAGTACGTCTCCGTTAGAGTTGTGTAGTTCGCGAACGAACTAGTTCAATTGAGCGAATAGTTCAATGTAGATGAAACGCATGATACAAAGAAAAAGAGATAATGCATTGCATTTGTTAAAAAGTGTTTCATTTCGGCTTGTGTTAAAATAATTAAAAAAATAAAGCTAAATTTTCTAAAAAAAATATATATTTATTAAAATGAAGTGCGCTGTAGTGAATTGCAGCAAAAATAACCAAGGAAAAGCGTCTGCTTGTAGTTTTTTTCGATTTCCAACAGACGGCGTCCTTAGAAAAAAATGGATTAATTTCTGTGGCCATAAGAAGTTTAACCAAGATACTTCTTATGTCTGTATGCAACATTTTAAAGAAGAATACGACACAGTATGAAATGGGTAAAAACTCGAATTATATTTATTTTAGAGTTGAAAAATACATAGCATGTTTTTATAGGTTTCGCCAAAAGAAGATTTCTTAAGGACGGTGTGGTTCCAACAATAAACATTGCATTAGCCAAGAACAATGAATGGACTGCTCAGCGTTATCAGAGGATTAAACGAAGAGAAAATAAAAAAATTGTTGATTTTCTTTTAAAAAATCACAATTCTGGTTTCAGCGGTCCTCAAGAAAACAATATTATGCAGCCAATTGAAAATATGGTTACAACGGAAAATATAGATGAAGTTGGGAGTGGTGTCTTTCAAAAACAAAGCGAAAATATTCCAACGCTAGATGTGAACGATTTTAATAATCTTAGTGTGAAAGTGTAAGTATTTTTATACTTGGTTTCTGCTTTAAATAAACAAAAACATTTTTTGCAGTAAAATTCTGGAAAAAGAAATACTGGCACAAAGAAAAGAAAGTGCCGCAGCTTTAAAAACAATGAAGGATAAATTGGAGAAGATGGAAAAAGATTATAAAAATGAAATGGAACAAATGAAAAGGATTCACAAATATGAAAAAGAGCAAATGGAAAAATGTGTAGCTAAAAGTAAATACGACTTTGAATGTATAGAAGAAAAGCTCCAATTTTTTTTTTTCATAAAAGGCCAAATAAGGAAGCTTAAAAATAATAACAGAAGCCAAACACGGTCAGAAGAAGATATCGCTCACTCAATTGCCCTATACGCCGTAAGCCCAAAGATGTATAGACTTTTGCATAAAAACCAATACCCACTTCCAGCAGTTCGTACACTTCAGATGTGGGCCTAAAAAATAAAAATTACTAGAGGGTTGATAATGCCTGTATTTCACATTCTGGAAGCATCGAATCATATGAACGAAGTTGAAAAACTTTGCGTACTCGGCTTTGACGAAATGAAAGTTAAGTCTTCGTACTGCTATGATAAAGAGACAGATACAACATTGACACCCGTAAACTACGTTCAGGTTTGCATGTTAAGAGGTAAGCTGTGTTTATTTTTTTGATTAAATATTTCTTGTGAAACCATTTGGAAACAATTTTCAGGGCTTATGAGCAAGTGGAAGCAACCTGTATACTACGATTTTGATTACCCGATGACTAAAGAAATTTTATTTAGTGTACTAAAAGAAGTGAACGAATGTGGTTACACCGTTGTCGCGATGGTTTCGGATTTAGGAGGTACAAATAGGTCATTGATCAATAACTTAAAAATTACGGAAAAAGAGCCATGGTAAAATATAATGTATCATTCTTACTTAATATTTTTATATTATTTGTAGGTTTTTATTTAACAACAACACAACATGTTTCATACGCTGATATGGTAAAAACCAATCATACTGCAGTACATAAAGCGACAACTAATTCTACTCCTAATTTACAATCGCATCCTAAAGAACAAACACCATCTGGTAATTTTAATCGTCTCGAAGCAAGCATCGAGACGTTAGTGCATTCGATAAACAGTTTTATGAGCTCTATGAGCAGCATGATGCAAGAAATGGTACGCATGCAATCTACTATGTTGCAGGCGTTACTTAACAAACCATGAACTGTTTAAAAATATGTTTCTGGAACGCAAACGGCTTGCGGCAACACTAAAATGAACTCGAGTACTTCTTTAAGAAGGAACAAATTGATGTCATGCTGGTTGAAGAGACTCACTTAACAACAAATAGCTTTTTTAAAATAAATGGCTATATCTTATATGACACCAAAGACCCCCGTGGCAGAGCATGTGGTGGTTCAGCAATACTAATAAAGGCTCGAATCAAACATTATTTACTGTGTGATTTTTGTGAAGATTACCTACAAGCAACAAACATCTGTATTGAAGAATTTCATCAAAACTTAGTTATTTCTTCGATTTATTCACCTCCTAGGTTTCAAATATCAGAGAGTCAATACAGCGGTTTCTTCAAATCACTAGGTCCCTGTTTCATAGCATCAGGCGACTACAACGCTAAACATACGTTTTGGGGATCACGCCTAATAACTCCAAAAGGTCGTGTTTTGTTTGACACTATTTCAAAAATGCGGCTGAATGTGATATCGAGTGGACAACCCACCTATTGGTCTACTGATCGACAAAAAATACCGGATGTTATTGATTTTGGCGTGATTAAGGGTATTCCAAAAGAAACCATTAAAGCTGAAGCGTCACTTGAATTATCCTCAGATCATTCACCCACTATCGTCTATATATGGGACAAACAAAACATCATATCACCAATGACTACCACAAGCATTAATTGGTTGAAATATAGAAAGTATCTTAGTACTCATTGTTCGAAAAACATCCCGCTAAGAACACCTGAAGACGTAGAGCGGAGTGTTATTGATTTTGACCAAAAACTCAAATCAGCTGCCCAACATTCAACAATAACCCGACAATTAGGTAGATACAATCTAATTTATTCTGCAGATATCGAACGACTCTTGGCTGAAAAAAGAAAAATTCGTAGAGAATGGCAATCACAGAGATCTCCTCAACTCAAAAGCAGACTTAAAGAATGCACGAACCGGCTAAGAGACATGCTGGAATCTCGAAGAGTAGCATCCCTGAAAAACTATTTGGGAAACCTAGACGCAACTCCTCAATCAGATTATTCGTTATGGCGTGCTTGTAGAAACCTCAAAAGGCCAGTCTTACGTAAGCCTCCCTTGCGAACTTCAGCTGGAGGCTGGGCAAGGAGTGATACCGAAAAAGGAAATTTATTTGCTGAACATTTGAAAAAGGTTTTTACCCCAAATATATCGACTGATATAGTTGAGTTGCCAGTTCTCGAGGCTAGTGCTGCAGTACCGATAAGATTTGAATTTGGTGATCTTGAAAAGGCAATAACGGATTTCAACACCAAAAAAGCCCCTGGCGTTGATAAAACCAGTAACAAGATGTTAATTGAGTTGCCCCGTGTAGCTCGCAGAATCGTTCTTTTTATTTTTAATGCCATTTTACGTTTTGAGTACTTTCCCACAGATTGGAAGGTGTCCTTGGTTACCATGATTCCTAAACCAGGAAAAGACCACACAAAAATTGAATCATTTAGACCTATAAGCCTTTTGTTAAATATGTCAAAGCTGTTTGAGAGGATATTAATAACTAAGCTTAACCCTATTCTAAGCGACAAAGGATGTATTCCAAACCATCAATTCGGCTTCAGGAAAAAACATAGTACGATCGAACAAACTCACAGGTTAGTCAATGTTGTTAAAAAGACATTTGAAGAGAGAAAATACTGCTCTGTGCTTTTTATCGACGTTTTTCAAACATTCGATGAGGTATGGCGTGAAGGCCTAATATATAAGCTAAAACTGAATTTGCCCGTAAACCTATATAAGCTGCTAGATAGTTATTTAACCGACCGAAAATTTATTGTGAAAGAAGGAGAATTTTTGAGCTCACCCCAGCCAATCGAAGCCGGAGTCCCCCAAGGTAGTATATTGGGGCCCTTTTTATACTTATTGTATACTTCAGACATGCCAACTAGTAACCGAGTTCACACATCGACATTTGCTGACGACACAGCTTTTTTGAGCATTCACGAAAGACCCGAAGTAGCTTCACGATATTTACAAGACCACATATCCAATTTAGAAAAATGGTTGAAGAAATGGAGAATAAAAGTGAGTGAACAAAAATGTACTCACATAACTTTCACACTGCGTAGAGAATCTTGCCCCCCTATTCGGATAAATAACCAAACGATACCCCAGCTTTCAGACGTCAAATATCTCGGCATACATCTTGACCGGCGCCTTACATGGAAACGGCACATAGAAACAAAGTTAACATAAATGAAGTTGAAAGCAGTCCAACTAAACTGGCTAATTGACAGAAATTCTACTCTAGCTTTAGATTGCAAACTTTTATTATACAAGTCAATTCTAAAACCAATATGGTGTTATGGCATTCAATTATGGGGCACTGCCTCAGCTACCAACGTAGAAAAAATTCAAAGGCGCCAAAATAAGATTATTTTTTTGATTAAATATTTCTTGTGAAACCATTTGGAAACAATTTTCAGGGCTTATGAGCAAGTGGAAGCAACCTGTATACTACGATTTTGATTACCCGATGACTAAAGAAATTTTATTTAGTGCACTAAAAGAAGTGAACGAATGTGGTTACACCGTTGTCGCGATGGTTTCGGATTTAGGAGGTACAAATAGGTCATTGATCAATAACTTAAAAATTACGGAAAAAGAGCCATGGTAAAATATAATGTATCACTCTTACTTAATATTTTTATATTATTTGTAGGTTTTTATTTAACAACAAAAAATTTTTTCTTTTGCGGATGTCCCGCACTTAATAAAGCTTTTGAGAAATCATTTTCTTGACAATGGCTTCGTTATTGATGGGAAAATTGTACAAAAAGATATTATTTTCGAACTGCTTCAAGAAACATCTGGTGATTTAAGTATAACTCATAAAATCTCAAATGCTAATCTTACAAACGGAGCAAATATCGAGGCGGATGATACACCTGATCTTGAAGCCCCCGGCAAACCTCTTACTGGTGACTAAAAATTAAAAAAAGAAACACGTCAAATCTGTAATTTACCTATTTTTTAAATTATTTTTAGGCATTATTCTTACCAACATAAAAATTAACAACGATATGGCTCAGTCATATGACTTGCCTAATGATGGCTTAGAGAACTTCGCTGGCTATATATGCCATAAATTACAGGATGTAGTTCCAGATATAGCAGTGACAAGAAATGCTGAAGCATTTTCTTATACTTGGGTGGATCAACTAAGCGAAGGTGGATTATCTAAGCCAACACAGGCCATGATGACGTTTATAAAAGAGCTAGAAGCAATTTCGAGAAAGCTTGCTCATTACAAAAGACTTTTTAAAAATTCACCAGCAACAATCTGAGCACATAAATTGCAATGAAAAAATTAAAAAATTATTCTTCCGCGCTAGAATGTACTTGAAAATAAGACAATTAAATCAAGAAATTAGTGAGGATGCAAAAAGTCGAAAAAGAAAATGGAATAAAACAGTAAATTAAATCTTCCAATGTGTATAATTTTTCTTATTTATTTTATTTAACAAAAAATAATAAAAAACAAACTTTAACAATCAAAATTGGGTTTTATTTCCATTTATAAAACGAGGCGAGTGGGTACCATAAATAATATTTGTGAACACTGCTAAAATTTTTGTAATACAAATGATTGCGTAGATAATAATTAACAAAAAAGTTATTACAATTTATAAAAAAAAATACAAGTCATTATAAAAAACAACTAATTTTACATTAGAAATAAAACAAACAAAACTGCCCCATAACATTTACACGTGTTTGTGTGAATGTGTTTATTTTTCTTCACTACTATGACGTAGATGCGCAGAAACAAAATATTTTGACAATTTGTATGCGTTATCTTGTTTTCTTTGTATCATGGATGAAACGCACTTTGTATTGAGCTCTTTTAGCTCTTACTGAGTTACTGAGCGCTTTTTTTAGTTCATTGTTTATATTTATTTTTGTTTTATGACATTCAGCTTTTTCTTATATATATCTTACTGATCAAGCAAAATTCACTTTGTCTTGATACATGTATGTATATAAACTTTGGAGTTTTTTTATATTAATCTTTGTCACAAAAACATTTTTTTTCTACTTATGTATCTTTATAATTTTTTATATTTTAGTTTATTAGTGTTTATATTATTTACTTTTTAATTTAATATTTTTTATCAAATACCGAATATTGCTGTTTTAAAACCACTACTAAGTAGGTAAAACTTGTAAAAATAAAATGTATGTACATACATACTATAAAAAAATTACAAAATAAAAATGTTTATACCAAAAATTTAAACTAGGTTTTATTTTAAATATATTATTTAATTCTTATTAAACTAAGTTATAGTTTTTTTACAACTACAGCAAAGTAGATAATCTTTAATTTATACAAATATATACATAAATTATTACTAAAAATCTTGTGAGCTAAATACGATTGAGCAAAACAGATCAACTGAGCCAATCAATTACTTTTAGCTTACTAAGTGAGCTATTAAACGAGCGCTTACTTTAAAGAGCTAATAAACCCAACTCAAAGTAGTCATTGTGTCAACCTCATCCGTTGTTACTTTATTTTCAGTTGAGTACGTTAAAGTATAACGTATGATGGATTCTATGGATGGCCTTTAATGTAGACGGGTGGTAACATGTGTACGTGTGAACATGAAAATTATAAACCGTATGTTAAACACTGATTTTGCATATGTATGAAATTCCATATGGATAGCAATTTTTACATTCCATGTGACTTGTACACGCTGTCTAACCACACCTTAACCAATTGATAGCTTAAAAGTTTAACAAATAATAATAAAGTTTTATTTTCGGTATTAATATGTATGTACTTTATAAAATATTGGTTTTCACTCTTATTTTACAATAAAATGTTATTAATGTTAATTGGGTTTGTAACTTTTACTGGTACAGGTTCAGTTTTTCATGCAGAATGTCAGAGTACATACAAAAAAAAAATTGTATATAATATAATTGTATTGTCATGAAAAAATTTTGCAGAAGTAGTACTCTGTTTTTATTGTGGAAAATCGTTGAATTGTTTCTGGTAACATTTTATCAAAGCTGTGAAATAAAGCAAATGGCATTATTTCATGTGGAATTTTTTGTGGAAAATTTTGTAAAACAATGCGGTATATTTAAAAGCAATAAAATCGAAAAATTCTTCCAAATCGCGAGATAGACTCCACATTTTAAATGTCAAATTATTCTTGTGAAATAATATAATAAATGAAGTAATAAATACAAATTAAGATTTGGCAACTGTGATCGCATGGAAAAATACTATTTTATAAATTTTTTTTAAGATTATCAATTCGTACAGACCTGTCAAAAAGTCTTACACACGCATACATACAGAAACATATTTTCAAACAGTATTGCCTACAAATATATATTACTTATTCAGCTTTTTTTGCTTCATATTGCCCATAGAACTCATGAAACTATTTACTGACTGCACGAATGTCTCAAGGCAAATATAGATAACGGATGGTGTTTGTTCTTTTGGGTTCGGGTGCAAAGTAGGGATGGTATTTGTTGTCGATGGAGCATTATGTACGATTGGTTTTTAACATATCAGCGTATGATACATGTTGAGTGGTCGGTTGGGCTAACTGAGGATAATAAAAATTTGGTAGATATTGTGTGTACTTAGGAGGAGTAGGTAATTTATAAGAAGACTTCCTTATCATGGCGTAAATAGGACAAACTCTGTAGTTAGCAGGGTGGTTTCCACCGCGATTACTACATTTTTTAACTTTTTCATAGTTTATCGATTTATCGAATTGAGCTCTATAGTGTAGCTCGCTGCACACAACGCAAACTAAAGGTAACTTACAATAAATCTTAGTAGGACCAAATTCCGGACAGTTTAGACGCTGGGCAGGTCCTGATTATTGCGGTTCCTCCACAGTGATTTTGCGGCGCAACAGATATTTAAGGCTAAGGGTTGCGTTTCGTTCTTTTTCAACCTGATATCTCCAGGTTCCAACACGAAAAAGTGGTTGTGGGATGCGATTTCGATTTCTAACATTGGCTACGCATTTTACTTTAAAACAAACTTTTGTTAAAGCCAGCTTTTATTTCCTCATAATCAATGCATGAATCCATACCATTAATAATATTCCGAAAATCTTTGCTACCCTTCAGTCCACTATTTTCCCTATCCTTAGGTATTGATGGTATTGATGCTTCTTGAGAAGACTTTAGGCTTCGTCCTCGTTTTAATACCGTAACGTATCTATCGATTTCCACTTGCGTCTTGGATATTTGGGCACTGTCCATTAGGCTGGAACATTGGTATAGGGCAAAAAAAAATTGTATTACCCGTTGTGATGGAGCCACATTTTGGGGTGTCGTAGAAGCCTTGAACATAACACAGTACAACATTTTTGATGTGATTGATTCGGGACTCAATTCTGATAATTGTTTATGAAAGTAGCCCCAAAAAGAAGACCTTTTGCATCATTCGTTTGGTCATGGTGCATCAAATAATAATTTAAAAATTAATTGGAAGTTTTTAAGTATCGTATACGAGAATTTGTCACGTTTTAGGCTCTTTTGTTTGTCATAACTGGGGAACCACTAGTCCGAAAAAGCTCAAAAAAAATTTTAAGAAATTAAGAATTACAATGCTTTAATCTGTTCATACAACGTTTCGCTACATAAGCAACAGTTTCGCAGTTATAAGTAAATGTATGAAAAAAAAACTATTTTTTGCCTAAAAATTGTTTTTTTTTTTAAATTCATAAAAAATAAATGTATGAAGATTTTTATATGTTATCTATGCATGGAAACAAAATTTAGAACATTTTCAATTATTGTCACTATCCATCCTCGTTGAAGTTGACGACTGTGGTTCTGATTTTTATTTTCTTCGTAGGTTGTTCATATTCATGTTCTGAGTCTGCATCATCATCCGAGTTAGACATAATATTCAAGGACATGTTTTGTTCAGTGTGTCCACAAATTTCAGTGTCATCTTCATCTTCCGTGCTTTTATATTCAAACTGCACAATTTTGAATCGCTTTTCCATTGGCATGGTCACCTGGTGGAACCTCTCTCCTTGTTCGTCCGATTCCTAAGGTGATTGTGCCAAAAAGATATTAATTTTAACGTCATGATGCATTTATGTTCTCTCTCCTAAAACGCCTTCGATGACTTGTTTCAATGCGTCCCATGCAACTAGGTGGCTATAATGGTTCGAAATCATATTTGTGAAAGATTCCCTTTTCATTAATTTTCGTATATCCGGTCCATTGAGAATACCTGTTCGAAATATAAAAAAAAAACATTTACCAAAACATTATCGGTAATGCGAATATATTGTAGTGAACAAATTTAGATATGACAATATTAAAATACTGACAATTATACGTACCTTTTCTAATTTTAGCTTCACTCAGTTTTGGAATGATGGATTTCAAACAGTCATAGGCGTCATCAATTACAACTATATATGTAAATTTTAATTAAAAATTAAAGCCTAACATCGAGCATAAGAGCATTCTCGACCTAGTTAGTAAGGAGGTTATAGAAGCTCAAATGCCAATGAAACGCATGAGTAGAAGATTAGTCGAAAGACTGCATCCGACTCTCATTGTGAAAGACGTTATACACAATGAATGTATGGAGAACGATATCAGCATTTTTACTGATGGATCTATTATGGACAGTAGAGCAGGAGCAAGTGTATACTCAGCTGAGCTGAACATGTCCTGTAATCTGCGTTTGGGTGAGTACGTCTCCGTTTACCTGGTAGAATTGCTTGGAATACTGCATGCGTTGGAACACCTGCTGGAATGTCGGGTACCCCTCCCTCTACCTTTAATCCTCAAAAGATGGAGGGAGACCACTTCATGTAGGCAGGCTTGAGTTCTGCTCAAGGAGCCCATGGGAAGGCCATTAAGGTACCCAGAAACAATAGAAGTACCTTGAACTGGATAGCTGCGTTGGTAACAGGTTATGGAAACTTCAAGTATCATCTAGCCAAGATGAATATCGAAGAATATGATACTTGTTGACTGTGCCTGGAAGAGGCTGAGATGGAAATCAGGGAAATTTCGTTAACTCTATGACTATTTTTATGTTGCTTACAACCATTGCAACCACGTTTTTAAAAACCTTTTTTTTGACTCTCCTGAAAATTTGTGAATTTTGAGATGTGGCTGTTTGTGATTTTGTGTGCGATATATATGTGCCTGTACAAATGCAATATGTTCATACTATCTTTTCTTTAAGTTTTTTTAATTTGCTTCTATATAAATTTTTATTTATGTATATTTTTTATATATGTACATACATACATACATATCGTCATGTTAAATGCAAACGAACATAACTACACTTTTTATTTTTTTTACAGGAGAAGCAAAAAACCTTCTAAAATCAACAAATATTATGGTTTCTTTGGAATTTTTGTAAATTGTACTTAAATTGTGGGGATTTATTTATTGGTGAAGATATTTTAAATTTTTTTCGAACATTTAAGTTTTTATGTTAGTAACGTTCTTTTGACTTTCCACTTTTTTTAAACAAAAAGACGTAACTACAAGAAGTCACAGTAGTGGGTGAAAGGTTTTCTTTTTGCTATTAGTTCATTAACTTCTAAACTGCTGAACAGATTTTGACGACATTTCTCAGCAGAAGAGATGTTAGACTTTCAAAACGATGTTTTAGTACTTGTGTATTTCTAGCACAGTGGAACAAAGTTGACAATCGGGTGTGTAAAATCTATTGGTCCGGATAAATTTCCGATTAAAAATAATTTTGAATAGTCGAAAATACTTGAAAAAGTTAAGAAAAAACATGCTCACTATATACTAGTATTCTAGTCTCTTACAGATTAAGAGATATTTGTCTTTATTATTTATCTTATCTTTTATAGTATACCAGAAATCCGCCAAAAACATTACCTATTGTTTAAAATTTTACCATTTTTGTTTACACTTTTGAATAAAAATATGTTTCCTTTTTTAACTTGTTTATTAAATTATTATACATATTTTATTATAAAATAAAATGTAATTATGTAATTTTATATGAATTTTATTTCAACTATTTTTAAATGCATAAATTAATTATTTAGGCTTAAGTTCTTAATTATAAAGATGAAGAAAGAATTAGACACCAGCAGAGTGGAATGCATTTTCTAGTTAGCTGCGTCTTCATATGCTATTGCTTTAATAAGCTTGATTAAATAGAAAATTAATAACAATTGAAACTACCTAGTAGATAAGTAGATACGGAGAGTGATGATGACGGACGTAGCTGTCTAGAAAATGCATTCCACTCTGCTGGTGTCTAATTTTTTCTTATCTCTTTATAATTAAGAACTTAAGCCTAAGTAATTATGTAACTAATCTTTAAAATAAAAACTACAAATATGTGAGAAATTTTATATAAAAAATTTAGTACATTTTATAAAAAAAGAATTCAAATAGTTAAAATAGTTAATTTTCGAAGGGAATATTGTCATACAAATTATGGCAATCGGCTGGTATTAATGGTTTTAAGTCTTGGAGATTTTGACACTTTTTCTTTGATATTTTAATTCTCTGAGTATATATAAATGTGTAGTTACGACTTCTTGCATTTAGAAATACATTCACTTGTAGTTACGTCCGTTTGAATTTCGCTAGAAAATCGCCATTTTTGATCGCAGGAATCTAAAATTTTGCACGAATATGTATTTTAATAAAACGAACATTATCGATAAAAAACTCAATTTCTAAATTTCCGTTTACATTTAATATGACGATATATATTTTGGGGAAATAAATTTATATTTTTTGACAATTGAATCAAATATTTTTCTTAGTCAAATATTTTCTCTAGTCTGACCACACGGCAAACATGTTTTCCCAAATATCTACTTGCTTTTATTTGAACAAACAAAAATGAACAAATAAATGTACCTAATGTGACCACAAAACAAATTTTTAAATGTTTTAAGAAAATTTAAATCAAACACCAACAAACAATTTTGAGGCAAACTTTTGCCTAATGTGACCTTACCTTTAGAATGGTCCTTTTATTTCTGTAATACAGTTTTTTCAGATCCAAATGTATTGAAATTTGCTAAGTTTCAATTAATTTGGATCTGCGGCATTTTGATTTGCGGCACCTCTTACTCTATTCCAATCGTCTTTAAACCTTACAATTGACTTAACAATAGCAAATGGCAACTTTTTATCACTACTACATATTGAAATTGAAAAAAATATTTTTTCGTTCCACCCTACTGTCCATATTTGTTTTAGATGAACTGGGTTCAAAAACGAGGATGAATTATTTATATTTATTTTATTGCCCCGGTAAATTGGTGCAGCATTAAAACACACATCAGTTTTTTATTTTAATTTATATCTCTGTTTTCACAGTTTTCATCAGCATTTATTCAAACATACATATGTATGCATTCCTGCTGTCACTGTTAACACTTTACTGAAATATTTAAGTTACCAATATAAATACGAAATTTAAAGCTTTAACGTTTGAAAACGAACCCTACATGCGAGAAGGTTTTGTTTTACAAAAACAGGCGGTATAATTTAAACTTAAAGAAAAATTTATTTTTAATTTATTTTTATTTGTGTTTTTTTTTTAGTTTGGTTACACTGAAATTAAAACTCAGCGAAAATAAATTTGGGTCGAAACTCTGTAATTTCAGCAGAATAAAATAATATTATTCCTCTTCAAAATGACATTACCTATGTATTTCAAATACAACTAACAATAATTACTCATATCTTAAATAAAAATAAATATACTTGTTAAGTCCAGCCGGTGCTACACAAAAAAATTGTATGTTTAACGGCTGCTGTAATAATTTGCGTGTCATCCTTCTGATGTACGGACAAAAGAAGCAATATCCCTCCTTTTTAATCAAATGTAACCAGTAGTGCAATTCATTAACTTTTAACGATATAACACTTGTTAAATATATCAACATGTTTTTTTGATTGCACTAACGCATTTGCGATTCACTAACCTATGGTTAACAAATAAAAATAAATGGCAATGCTGCTAAACAAAATGCCAAAATAGCGAAAAGAACAAAGAGGAATGAAAAATAATAAACAAAAGGCTTAATTTGTTGCTTTTTTTTAATTTTATTTCTAAAAAATTGCATACATTCATTTTTATAGGGTATGTAAAATACATACATATGTATGTATGTATGTATGTATGTATGTATGTATGTATGTATGTATGTATGTATGTATGTATGTATGTATGTATGTATGTATGTATGTATGTATATATGTATGTATGTATGTATGTATGTATGTATGTATGTATGTGTTTTAATTATAAATATTAATTTTTCAGAATATTTTACATTTTGTAGAATGGCAACAACTACTGCTCCAAAAAGAAACCGCGCGTCAGCCGAGCAGCTTTATCTAAAGACCGACTTTATCTTTTGATATTTTGATAAAGTAAACGACACCAAAATAGTTGTAGTTAAATTAATAATACTCGACTTGCTAAGAAAAACAGCTGATTCATAACAATCATAACATCAAATGTTATTAAAAAGCATTACTGGATAGCAAAGTCATCCGTTTTGTTGTTAAATTTTTTTAACAAGTCCCGAATCGTGAAATTGAACAGTGAATCGCACTACAGATTCGTTAAGTATGTTACGAGCCAAAGGATTTGGATGAGATTTAAGCTGTGGAACAAATTATATTAATCTGTGATTTTAATTCAAAATAAGATTTCTGATACCTAAATAATTTCAGATTTCAAGATTAATCAAAAGTGGTTTGAATCAAAATTATTGCTCTAAAGCCGCGTGAATACTAGATTATTCCATCGTTTTTGGATTTATTCAAAATATAATATGTGTTGCAAAAGTAAATACATACATAATTGCATTCCTAAAATCTATTTTTTCGAATTAGGTAAAACACAAAGTGTTTTGCACAATTTACAAGATTTGAAAATAACCTCCTCAAATAATTATGACATTCATATAATAATAATTAATATTGTTACTTTATGCCACAAAACAAACATTCCATTAGTACCCATTAGACATTAACATGTCTTAACAATAGTCAAACTTCATATAAAAACGGTATTAAAAATTGTAGTGTGACTTTTGTTAAGACATGTTATAGCTAAACCTAAACAAGCGCTTAAGGTTGTTTACATTGCGTGTACAAGTCATATGTACTGTCAAAATTGCTATCCATATGGAATTTCATGCGTATGTCAAAATCAGTGTTTTACACATTGTTTATAATTTTTGTGTTTAAAAGTACACATGTTACGTACATATGACATACATAACCTCCTGTTATTAAAAACAAAAATCAAATATTAAAAACAGCTGGTCTTCAAAGTGTGGTTTAGATGGATTATTTTTTTAAACTATTAGACTATGTAATAAAATTAATAATATTATCTTTATTGGGACTTGCTGTAATAAGTTATTACCCAATTTTACATATTTTTGCCGCCATTTCATTTTATTAAAAACCCGCTAGTGATGTCAACTATGCAAAGAACTCCCATTTTGTGTTATCATTTGGGAGCTTCTACAACAGTACAGAATTCAATTTGTAAGAGAGAAATTATATAAAAACAAAAATAATTATAATAAATAATACAATACGTATTAATTAATATCATTTGAACTATATCAGCAACAATTAAATGAATAATTTTGTTGATGTTAATGTGAATTTATTTTCGCTCTTTTTTATTAGGAATAAAATATTTTTTATCCTAATTCTTGTGACAATAGAAAAGAATTAAATTTCTTTAAAAAGCCGTTGCTTTTGAAAATGAAAGGAAGAACTCCATTCTATTTTATTTAATGATTTGCATTTGAATGGCGTTAGAAAAATCACAAGCCGTAATAGACTTATTATTTTGTGGTCTTATTGCATGTAAGTTTAATAAGGTTTTTGTATGCGCCAATGTAGTTGTCTCATTTTCAAAGGCAATGTTTGATGAAAACGTTGATTTTCTTTTACCGGAATGCAATTATAATACCAAAAAGTTGAATAGTTCATATACTTACATTTACTTACTTACATTTACTTACTTACATATATACATATTTTATTTCAATATCATTTCATTCTTCTTTGGTACAGCAAAACAAAAAACCAAAAAAAAAAACTAAAATTAAATAATTAAATTTTAAAGTAAAAAGTGGAAAAAGAAATTACAATACTTATATTTCCTAGGTTACATAGCGTAGATTTTTCACCATTATTGCAGTATGATTGCTAAATTCTGATAAAGCTTCTTAATATATTGCAATATAAAAAATAGTACTATTCAACATGGATTAAAAACATAAGATTTTGTTAATTTGTAATAAGATTTAGGTTTTATTCATTTTATTTATTTTTTTTCGCAAAATGGAATTCTCTCATTTTCAAAAGCAACGACTCAATTAAGTGATTTGCAGCAGTTTCGATACCTACAATGCCTTAATAGCATTTTTTTGTCCTACAGTCCAAAGTTGTTAATTTGGTAATATTACAGTTTACACAGTTACCGTCTTAAAAAAGATTTGAAAAATAATGCGCTATAGTAAAGTAAAATTTTAATTTAATTCAGTCTTTCTTAGTACCGGAAATATAGATAAGCACACCTTGCCTTTCATCACTATACATTTATGAAATTGTGTCCTCAACTTCTATTAAAATTGAGTCATTCGTATAAAAATGTTCCTTATACCCTCGTGGCCCTAGTTTTGAAAACAGACATATCCCAATGGACCCACAAAAAATAAAGATCTGTCTATGTTTTAAATATCATTAAATTCGATTTGGCCGTGATTGACGTACAAATAATCAAAATTGCAAATAGATATATAATAAATGTATCTATATTATATTACATAACTTTATTGTTAATATCACCTATGAGGTATCGATATAAATCTTTGAACATTAAGTTACTAACAAAAGTTAAAATAAAGATATTGGTTAATTTTAAACTCCTTAAATTCATGATAAAAGTGTATGAGCGGAATTTTTGAAAATAAAAGTGAACATCACTGAAAACAGCTGTTGTCATATAGTTTACACATCAAAGAGAGCGTGCTTTAAATAAAAAACTAACACATGTTATTGCACATAGGTAAATAACAAATGTTATGTTTCAAGAGGTTTACACTATATGTATAGTTTTAAAATTTGACATTCCATATGACTTGTACACTCAATCTAAACACACCTTTAATGAGTAAAATAACTGTCAAATTTTCTCATGTACATACAAAAAGTATAAAATAGACTTAAATAGCGGAATTTGATGGTAAATAAACATAATATTTTGCACACAATATCTTTAGCACCAAAAATACTCGTATACCAAGTAGATTCAATTTTAATTTCATTACTATTTATGTATAAAAATATTAATGTATAACTGTATATAAT
Organism: Phasia obesa; assembly: GCA_949628195.1. NCBI lineage: Eukaryota > Metazoa > Arthropoda > Insecta > Diptera > Tachinidae > Phasia > Phasia obesa. The sequence continues at coordinate 114,309,905 of OX451215.1, read as the reverse complement.
CTAAAAATAAATGCATTGCGTACATATTTATATACATACATATGTGCATACAAATGTATGTATGCATGTATTTTTGAATAATAAAACTGTAATAAATGAAACTGACAGAATTTTGTTTAAAACTGTTTTATTGACAAGAATAAAGTAAGTTGTACAAAATTTACGACTAACTAGAGAACATAAGAGAAATTTTAATGCACGTTTTATTAATCTACGAATTTTTTGTAAAAAGTGTTTGTTTAAAAAAAATCTGAGAAATTACGCAACTATAATTGTTAATTATAGTGCATTTACAAATAAGCGAAATCTTGTGCTTACAAAATCTACCTCGCCACTACATTTTCACTAAATATATTGGTACTAAGTAATGGAACTATGATTTTTTCCAAATTGCACTAAAAATAATTATACTTTTACACTTTTATTAAAAAACAAAACGAAGAAAAATTGTGGAAGGTTAAAATTGTTAAAAAAGAATACAAAACTTGCACGTAAATAAGTATAAATTAAATAGATAAGTTAAATAAATTGACAAAGAAATAGTAAAGTGTAAAAGTGAAATAAAAGGTGATACGTGGTTTTCACGGGCAGGTTTTCTTGCAGGGGAAAGAAAACGAGAAGCCAAATGAGTTTGTACTCCTCTCTTACACATAAATGAAGAATGATACAAGAAAGCTTGCCCGGTGGAAAGCAGGTCTAATGCATGCCTTTGTTATGTGGAGATGAAGAGGTATACCTTTAGCATACCAATTGGATATATTACATAAAGAATAAAAGTTCAAAGTATATTCGAATCGAAAAAAAAAAATTATTTTCGATTTAGGGTGTTAGGTAAACTACCCCTTGCCCCTTCCTGATTATAGCCAAAATTTAAACAGCTCTTCATCTCCATAAACCAAAGCCACATACTAAATTTAATTTTGATATGTCATACGGTATGACATGTAGAGCGTTTACAAAATTTGGGAGTAAGTAACCTACCGCTTGCCCCTTACCGATTATGCCCAAAATTTATACAGCTCTGCATCTCCATAAACCAAAGGCACATACTAAATTTCATTTTGATATGTTAAACCGTATGACCTGTACAAACTCCACAAAAATATTGGCATACAAACCCACCCAACTAACCACCCTCCCACCCACAGACATCATCGCGAAAATAGTCAAAATGGATTCAGGAGACCTCTAAACGTAATTCTTAATTTTTTTAAATTTATTTGAGCTTATTCGGACGAGTGGTTCTCGAGTTATGGCAAACAAAAGAGCCTAAAACGTGACAAATTCCCCTATACTTCAAACTAATTTTTAGATTATTATTTGATTTACCATGACCAAACGAATGATGCAGAAGTTCTTCTTTTTGGGGCTACTTTCATTAACAATTATCAGAATTGAGTCCTGAATCAAACACCTCAAAAATGTTGTACTGTGTTATGTAAATGATTTATTATTAGGTACGAAGGCATTATTATGGTTGTCATGCAGGAATGATAGAAACAAGAGATTAAGCCATCAGCATTAATTACCGTGTGTCTGCTTTAAAATTACAGTTTATATGACGTTTATGATTTTTTAAAGGTTTAATAGCGGGATCAAAGAGAATCCAAGAGGCGTAAGAGAAAAAAGACAGGACGATAAAAATAATGCCTTCTATACATTTTGTTGTGTTCCGTGGAACTCGGCATTTGCTGGAGTGGATGGTTGCGGCTGCTCTCTTGTGGTAGGAGTATTAGGGGCAGTGGTGTTACTTGGCATTGAAGAGTCCTGGACAGGTACCTGGTTTTGAATGTGGGGAAGTAAAGCTGGATGTTGAAAGATTTGCGGATCTCTTTCTGTTTGACTACTTGAATCAGTTCCTTGCTCAGGACATGGTGATGTGTCAGGTGATATGACATTTGTGTGGTGTAATTGATTGATGTGGCGTTTGAAGGTAAATCCATTGTCTAGGCGAACTCTGTGATGGTCCCAAATTTCCAAGAGGGTTTATTTACTTTGTAATATCTAGTTGTCTGACTGAAGTTTCAGGGATAGAGGTTTTTAAGCTTTTTGACGGTTTTAAGGCATCTAGTTGAATTCTAATCTGTCTTCCGAGGTACTGCTCAGATGGTGTTCTACCATTGGCTAGTGGTGTCGCCCTGTATCTAAACAGAATATTTTGGACCTTTTTTCCAATTGGTGATGGGTCATCTGACATCGCCATAAGACGTTTCTTTAAAGTCTGGACGTTCCTATCGGCCAGTCCATTTGTTGCTGGATGACCAGGAGCAATAAATTTTTGAAATATGCCCGAATTAGAGCAAAACATTGAAAATTCTTCACTTTTTAAAATAGGGGCATTGTCGGAAACCATAACATCTGGATATCCATTCCTAGCAAAAATGCTGGATAACATTTCAATAGTTGAAAATGATGTTGGTGCAGAGGAGATCACACCTACTTCTGCCCATTTGGATTTTGAATCGATGACCACCAAAAATTCATGCCCTTGAAATGGTCCCGCATAATCAATATGAATACGCTGCCAATTTCCTTGTGGTTCCTCCCACGGATGAAGAATTACTTTCGGAGGATTGTTTTGAACAGAGGCACAAGCAGCACAGGTTCGATCCTGTGCTGCTTGTGCCTCTGTACTTTTCGATATCCTTATCAATTGAAGGCCAGTATACATACTTCCTGTTGAATTGCAAATAGAGTGTACTTCCTGATCAATGAAATTTGTTGAATTATTATCGGTAGTTAGAGGTGCTCTCGACAGGCAATCAGCGTTAATATTTTCTTCACTTTTTCTCGTAACAACCTCGTATTTATAACCAGTGAGAAAAGCTGCATATCTTTGAATTCTAGATGATGTCATCTGAGGCAATTTTGAATTTTGGTGAAAAATCCGGGACAAGGGCTGGTTATCCGTAACCAGTGTAAAGAGTCTTCCATAAAGATATTCATGGAAGTGCTGAACTGCATACACAATTGCCTCACCGTCGAGCTGGGAATAATTCTGTTCTGACCTTGAAGCAAAAGCAATAGGCCTTTCTTTCTTATTTATTATGTGAGACAGAACACACGCTATTCCAGTTGGACTAGCATCACAAGCAAGTTGGACCTTTAGATCGGGATTGAAAGGTATTAGAACTCTGTCACTAGCAATTTCTTTTTTCAACAAAGAAAATTCTTTTTGGCAATTAGAATTCCATTTGAAAACTGTATTTTTATGTAGTAACATACGTAAGGGTGAAGTTAGGGTAGAGGCATTTGGTATGAACCTAGAGTAGTAAATAACCATGCCCAGAAATCTACGGACATTTTCCACGCATTTTGGTTTTGGCATATCAACAATGGCTTTAATTTTTGAATCACATTTTTGAATTTTGTTGTACTCCACGGTATGACCCAAAATTGAATTTTTTTTTTAAATGTGCATTTTGAAAGGTTTAAGTGAAGGTCGTACTTTTTTAATTGGGCCAAACAAAATTTTAAATTAGCTTTACATTCAGATAAATACTCACCATGTATAGTAATATCATCGAAATATACTTCAGTTTTTGGAATTGCACGTAATATTTGGTCCATAATCCTATTAAATTCGGCTGTAGCAGTTTTGATGCCAAAAGACAGTCGATTAATTCGGTATGTTCCCCGATGTGTCGAAATTGTTTGAATTTGAGATGAAACTTCATCAACGGGCACGTGTAAATACGCTTTATAAAGGTCGAGTTTGCAAAAATACTTTGAATCCTTGAGGCTGTTGAAAATTTGCTCTATTTTGGGTATAGGGTAGTGTGAACTTACCAACCTTTGATTTACGCCAACTTTATAGTCAACGCAAAGTCGAACACCTCTGTCAGCTTTTGGGATAACTACCAATGGTGACCCCCAATCGCTATTGGCAACTTTGGAGATAATTCCCCCTTTTTCCAGATCATCAAGTTCTTTGTCAACACGTTCCTTTAATGCAAAAGGTATTTGGCGTTCTTTGGTGTAGATAGGCTTAACGTTCTCTCTCAATGAGGGATATTCCAATTTTCTGTTCAAAAACTGATGAATATTCGGATATTAAATCTTTAATTTGATTTGAATCATTAATAGAATGGGCCACATGTACATTTGAATTAATTTGATCCAATTCGTTAAGGTTAATACCCAAGCGACGTATCCATAATCGTCCTATTAGGGGAGAGCAATGACTCGGTACTATATAGAGATCATCAACTATTGAAACATTGTTATATTTTGCACTGACACTCACTTTGCCTTCTGGGGTAAATGTATTTTGAGTGTACGAACGAAAATTCAAGTTTTTCAAATAAATTTTGGGGCAAAAATGAATAACCGGAACCATAATCTACTTCGAATTTGACCATTTTGCCTTCTATCCAAATTTGTGCAAAGTAACGCTCACAATTTGTACTTTTGTGGTCGTTGGAGTAAACATCAACAATTTCATAAATTCCGTAGTCAGAATTATCATTTTGCACTTGATTTGTTGAGTTCACACGTGTACTGGATTTATTTTTAGGTCCGGCGTTAGGACTATTTGCCAAAAGAGTAGCGATGCAGACTTTTGCTACATGACCTTGTATTGCACATAAATTGCATTTTAATTTTGCACTAGAGCGACATTCTTTTGCAAAATCATCATTTTTACCACAACGGAAGCACAGGCCAGCTATGCCTAATTGTTCGTAATTAACTTTTTGTTTATGTTGAGGTGGTTTACGAATGAATGGTACTTTTCCCTTCTTTGAAATTTTATTTACACTTGCAATAGATGTATTTGCCACCGCGTGTGATAACTGCTCTACATCACACTTTGCTGCCTCTAGTGTCAGCGCCTTTGAAACAATTTCCTCAATTTTAGAAGATTGTGCTTGAAGAAGTTGCTCTCGCATATTATTGTCTCGTATTCCACTCACACTCTGAAACAAATTCACAGTCATTAATATCGGTACGAAGAACTGCAACAAAATCTGCCACACACTGTCCTTCGCTTTGATATTTTGATAAAAATGTATGTTGAGCCACTAAAACATCTTTCTTTGGTGCTAAATGATTTTCTAATAATTTTAATAATTCATCGTACGACAATTCTGTTGCTGCTTTTGGTGCCTCTAATGCCTTTGCCATATAAAAGTGTTTAGAGCCAATTGAATTTAACAACAACTTTACACAATATTCCTTCATGCCTGAAATGCCCTTCATATTGACATAATTTTCAAATCGTTGTAAGTAACTCCGATAAGTCTCCTTGGCCGGATCGAAAACATCAAAGTTGGGTACCAATGCTGTGTTAATTATGTTAGTGCTGAATTACTTGCACCCACAGTCAATCTTGATATGTTCGCCAACAAATCCTGTTGCGCCTTCATAAAAGTTGCAAATTGTTCAGCATTCATTTTGTAGAAATATATAAAAAGCTTGCACTTGCTAAACAAAAATTAATTGTATTTTAATTTTTCAATTGTTTCACACTCGTCGCCAAACTGTTGTGTTCCGTGGAATAAATAAAAGACGCACGCGTATTATTATAAGGTATTTAATTCATTTATTAAGATTAAAAAGGTAAAAATATGCAAAGTAAAATATAAAGTTCCAGAATTTACTACTTCGAAAAATGGAGATCAAATTATAATTGCTAGTGATACTGCAAGCTGTTCGAATTAGAATAGAAAACAAAAGAAAACAATGACAATTGAAATTGGAGCAGACAGTGTTGCCATATCGATGGTTTGGGAAGTTTTCCAGTTATAACACATTTCTTTCTCAAATTCATTACCAAACCTAAACCAGAGCTTAAGGCGTAAAATAATTTTCAAAAATGCTCATGTACATACAAAATGTATGAATCAAACCTAAATAGCGCAATTAGCAATTGGAAAATCCACTTTTGACAGAGCGTTAGATAGTGAATGCGGGTGCGTTCACTATTCGTTTAAGAGTGGTACCATTTTAGCTATTTTCTGCTTTATCTAGCGATTTTATCTCTATTTTGAGCCTTTTTTTATTTTATTAGAATTATATAATACAGTGAATGATATCATATAATGAAAGAAAGAGAGTACGAGCAACTGAGGCCTTCGACTCTAAGTATACTATTTTGAGCCTTAATTTATTAGATTATACTAAACAAAATATTGTTTTTACTTTACTTTGGGTTCTTTGAATTGCAAAATAAATACACACTGTTATTGCTTTTACTGTAAGTCGCTTTATTTATTAATACCACTGTTCAAAAATGCTGCAAACTGTTAAACACTCTTAAAATTCGACAACACTTTGCCTTTTAAATTAATACTGCCTTACTACTCGCCAGCACGATTCACTTATATAGGTGATTTAAAAGCACCAGAATGTTCTATTCCAGACAGATCTGGCAGGTTCGATTGTTATTGCTCTTGTTTTCTGTTTGTGTGGTTGTTTATTTCTTTATGCTTGTATTTATGTATGTGGCTGTGTATTTAACTGATGAGTGTTTATTTAATGTGTGTGTGTATATGCGTATATGCGAATGTTTGTATATGGCGTTGCTAGGCTACAACAAAAAAACAACAACTAAATGACTAGTGATGCTCTTTATTGTTTGTTACTTTCTTTCATCATTGTAAGAAAACAAACCATTAATGTTGTTGTTCGAGAGTATTGTTGGTCAGAGCCTATAATGAATAAATTCTTCTTTCGTAACACTACCCCCTTCTCAAACCTGTTCGTCCCGAACAGGCACAGATATACCTTTTCCATAGTTGGCTAGCCGCTCCAAGTGCACAACTTTCGTTTTTGATCTTGGGGTCTGAAACTTCTGTATTCTGTAAACTACGTCGTTTAGCCGCTTTATTACTTTATAAGGTCCAACCCAGTGAGTTTGTAGTTTGGGTGATAATCCTTTCTTCCGTTGTGGGTTAAAAAGTAGAACCAGGTGCCCCTCGTTAAATCTCTCAAAGTTCGCAGCTCGATCATATCTGGCTTTCATTTTATCACTGGTTAATTTTATCCGACTCCGCACAACAAAAAAAAAAAATTTGGGTATATACTCATCCCAGTCTCTCTGGTGTGCGCTGACCACTTTTCTCAGGTGTTAATCCAGGGTTCGATTGAATCTTTCGACCATGCCATCAGATTGCGGATGTAACGGTGTCGTTCTGGTCTTTCTTATTCCGTATACTTCGCACATCTCTTTGAATATAGAGAATTCAAAATTTCGGCCTTGGTCGCAGTGTAGTTCTAAGGGAACACCCAGTTGCTTATAAACGCGTCTACAATTGTTCTGGCTTCTTGATTGGGAATGGCATATACTTCCGGCCATTTGCTAAAACAGTCCATGACCACTAAAACGTATCTGTTTCCAGCATTACTAGCAGGGAAGGGACCTGCTAAGTCCATCGCTATACGTTCAAAGGGAGCGCCTGAATTATACTGCTGAAGCTGCCCCCGACTCCGTACTGGACCCTTTGCTGCAATGCACTCCTGGCAATTGGCTATCCACTCGGCTACGGCTTGTTGATAGCCGACCCAATAGAAACGTTGTTTTATCTTTTCAAGCGTCTGCGTTACACCAAGGTGACCTCCGCTGGGACCATTGTGGAATTGTTTCATGACCTCTTTGATCTTGGAGGATGGCACGACGCCTGTGCTTTCCCAGGTTCGACACAAGCAGCCATCCTTCAACCTGAGACTGTTCCACTGGGCCCAATATACCTTCGCCAGTGGACTTTCTGGTGAGATCTCATTTCGCGTCGGTCTTCTGTCTTCCTCTTTAGCCGTTATAACTTTTGCCAATATGGGATCGTTTCTTTGTGCAGTGGGCCAGTCTTCACTAGATTCTATATGTGTAAGCCGAACATCAATAACGTATTCTTTTCTCTCCGCCTTTGTGCAATGCTTACACCCCAGATCACATGGCCGCCTAGAAAGGGCGTCTGCGTTGTTATGCTTGCCTCCTTTTCTGTGCTCAATACTAAAGTCATAGCTCTGAAGTCGCACTATCCAGCTTGCGAGCTGTCCTTCAGGGCTCTTGAATTGCAGCAAACACCTGAGTGCGGCATTATCTATCCTCAGCGTAAAATGTTGTCCATACAAATATTGTGGTAGTGTTTTATGCACTCCAATGCTGCTAGAAGCTGTCGTCGCGTTACGCAATAGTTTCTATCAGGCTTCGAAAGTACTCTGCTGTAGTAGCCTATAACCTTTTCTGTCCCATATACCACTTGCAACAGCACGCCTCCTATTCCATATCCGCTCGCATCGCATCACGAATTTTTTTCCCAGCTACTGGATATGCCAGGATAGGTGCCACACACAAGAATTCCTTGAGCTTTTGGAATGCTTCCTTGGCTGCTTCACTCCACTTTTTGGTTAGCTCGCAGCAACACTAGCAAAATTTGGCACAAATCGTCTTTAATATGTGCAGAGTCCCAAGAAACTTCGTAACTCGTGAAGATTTTAAGTACGAGGCCAGTCCTTTACTGCCCGTATTTTATCTTCATCGGTTGATAATCCCTCTGCTGTTACACGATGCCCCAAGGATTTGACTTCCTTCTGAAACAATGCACATTTCTTAACACTGAGCTTCAGCCCAGCCGCTGATATACGCCTGAAGACTTCTTCCATATTCCTTAGGTGTTCATCGAATGTCTTTCCCATGACAATTATGTCATCCAGATACACCAGGCATGTCTTCCAATTGAGTCCCTTTAACACTCGTTCCATTAAGCGCTCGAAGGTGGGTGGAGCGTTGCAGAGACCAAATGGCATAACATTAAACTGCCATAAACCATCGAGAGCACTAAAAGCAGTTTTTTCTTTATCTTTGTCAGCTATCTCGACCGCTCTGTAATTTTTTTTTTTCATAATTTATTTATTGTATCTTCAATATTTTTGAACTAACAATAATTACTCGTATCTTAAGTCTAAAATAAAATATTCTTTTTAAGTCCAGCCAGTGCTAGACAAAAATAATGTTTTTTTCACGGATTTTGAAATCATTTGCGGGTCATCCCTCTAATGTACTGCCAAGAAAAGCAGTATCTCTTCTTTTTAGTCGAATGTAACCAGGTTCATTCAGCATGTTACGCGCCAAAGGGTTTGGATGAGATTCAAGCCTCTTTAGATATGTGACTGCATGTTTCGCTATCTCTGCTTTAACTGATGGCATGTTTAGGTCTTTGTGAATGTTCGAATTTTTTATATATCAGGGAGCAGTTGTAATAATACGTAAAATCTTATTTTGGCGCCTTTAAATTTTTTCTACATTGCTAGCTGAGGCAGTGCCCCATAACTAAATCCCATAACACCAAATTGGTTTGAGGACCGACTTGTACAGTAGAAGTTTACAATCTAAGCTCAGGGTGGAGTTTCTGCCAATAAGCCAATTTAGTTGTACTGCTTTTAGTTTCATTTGTGTTAACTTGAAGTCAATGTGGCTTTTCCAAGTAAGGCGACGGTCAAGATGTATACCCAGGTATTTAACGTCTGAAAGCTGTGGTATCATTTGGTTATTTATGCGATTGGAGGGCATGAGTCCCTGCGCAGTGTGAAAGTTATGTGAGTGCATTTTTGTTCATTCAGTTTTATTCTCTTTTTAGTCGAATGTAACCAGGATCATTCAGCATGTTACGCGCCAAAGGGTTTGGATGAGATCAAAGCCTCTTTAGATATGTGACTGCATGTTTCGCTATTTCTGCTTTAACTGATAGCATGTTTAGGTCTTTGTGGATGTTTGAATTTTTTATATACCAGGGAGCAGATGTAATAATACGTAAAATCTTATTTTGGCGCCTTTGAATTTTTTCTACATTGCTAGCTGAGGCAGTGCCCCATAACTGAATCCCATAGCACCAAATTGGTTTGAGGACCGACTTGTACAGTAGGAGTTTACAATCTAAGCTCAGGGTGGAGTTTCTGCCAATAAGCCAATTTAGTTGTACTAATTTTAGTTTCATTTTGTTAACTTGAAGTCAATGTGGCTTTTCAAAGTAAGGCGACGTTCAAGATGTATACCCAGGTATTTAACGTCTGAAAGCTGTGGTATCATTTGGTTATTTATGCGAATAGGAGGACATGAGTCCCTACGCAGTGTGAAAGTTATGTGAGTGCATTTTTGTTCATTCACTTTTATTCTCCATTTTTCTAGCAATTTTTCCAAATTGAGTATGTGGTCTTGTAAAATTTGTGATGCTTCTTGGGCACTTTCATGAATACTTAAGAAAGCTGTGTCATCTGCAAAAGTTGATGCTTGTGCAAGTTGTTGGCGACACGATATTTTGCTGATTCCATATATAGACAATAGTGGGTGAATGATCTGAGGATAATTCGAGTGACGCTTCAACCTTAATCATTTCTCTCGAAATACCTTTAGTCACGCCAAAATCAATAACATCAGGTATTTTTTGTCGATCAGTAGGCCAATATGTGGGTTGTCCACTTAATATCACATTCAGACGCATTTTTGAAATTGTATCAAACAAAACACGACTTTTTGGAGTTATTAGGCGTGATCCCCAAAACGTATGTTTAGCGTTGTAGTCGCCTGATGCTATAAAACAGGGACCTAGAGATTTGAAAAAGTCGATATATTGACTTTCTGATATTTGAAATCTAGGAGGTGAATAAATCGAAGAAATAACAAAGTTTTGATGATATTCTTCAATACAGATGTTTGTTGCTTGAAGGTAGTCCTCACAAAAATCACACAGTAAATTATGTTTAATTCGAGCCCTTATTAGTATTGCTGAACCACCACATGCTCTGCCACGGGGGTCTTTAGTGTCATATAATATATAGCCATTGATTTTAAAAAAGCTATTTGTTGTTAAATGAGTCTCTGAAACCATCATGACATCAATTTGTTGGTTCTTCAAGAAGTACTCGAGTTCATTTTTGTGTTGGCGTAAGCCGTTTGCGTTCCAGAAACATATTTTTAAACAGTTCATGGTTTGTTAAATACCGCCTGCAACATCATAGATTGCATGCGAACCATTTCTTGCATCATGCTGCTCATAGAGCTCATAAAACTGTTTAACGAATGCACTAATGTCTCGATACTTGCTTCGAGACGATTGTAGTTACCAGATGGAGTTTATTCTTTAGTTTCTGGATGCATATTTGGGGTAGAATTGGTTGTAGGTGTCGCTTTGTGTGCTAAAACATGATTGCATTTTAATATATCCGCGTATGAAACATGTTTGGTTGTGGGTTGATGTAACTGAGGGTAATGAGCATTTGCTTGGTATTGTGGCTGCCTAGCAAGAGTATTTAATTTCTGAGTTGACTTCCTTACCTCAGAAAAAACTGGACAGCCTCTGTAGTTAGCAGTGTGATTTCCACCGCAATTGCTACATTTTTTAACCTTGGAGTCATCCTTTGGTTTGTCGCATTGGGCAGAACAATGAAGCTCTCCACATACAACGCAAACCGGAGGCAACTTGCAGTAAGCCCTTGTATGGCCGTATTCTTGGCAATTTACACAGTGAACGGGTCCTGACCGCTTATGTGGTTCCTCTGCACTTATCCTGCGGTGTAACAGATATTTTAGATTACAAATGGTATGCGTTTCGTGCTTCTTTAATCTAATATCCCCAGGTTCCAGTTCAACGCGAAATAGAGGTTGAGGGACACACTCTCGATTTCTGAGATTGTCAACGCTTTTGACTTTAAATCCTGCTTTTTGGAGGCCAGCTTTTATTTCCACTGGATTAACATATGAGTCTACACCTTTGATGACTACCTGTAGGCCTTTGCTACTCTTCAGCTGATAGGTATAAAAGTTCTTATTGCAGCTTTCAAACTCCTTTACTGCTTTACGATAACTACTTTCGTCTATAAAATGAATTTTTGTTTCATCAATGTTACCACGCTAGATTGGAATTACATAGAATGAATTTTCCCCGATAACTGAAATTAACTTATTTATTAATTCATTCGAATTTTTTCCCTTAAAAAAATTGGTGGTGGTTTAAACGACGTGGGTGCCGTTTTTTGTTCACTTGTTTCGTTATTAGCAAAACGATTTTGGGAACTTATTCCGTTAGCCTGCTTATCTTCAAGTACTTTGGACATTGGTGCAATCTGCGAAGATTTAGGGCTTCGACCTCTTTTCAACACAGTTATATATCTGTCCATTCCCACTTGAGTCTTAGGTTTTTCTGCACTATCCATATTACTGTTGGTAACACTGTGTTCAGAAGGCGACTTGTTTGTAGTTATATTATTGTCATCGCTTAGCAAAAGCGACGAACAAGATTGGGCACGTATAACTGGCGTAGAATTTACACACAAATTATTTTCAGTTTGTTTGTCTTTATTTAATACAATGTTGTCTACATTTTTTTTGCTTAAATTAAAGAGGCTCATTATCCCTTATTGTTTTTGTTTTATTTTTAAAGTAGCAATTCAATATGCCGTTGTAAAAAATAAAAAGAAAGAAAGAAAAAAAATTACAGACAACTTTGTTGTTGTATTAAAAGAGGTTTGTTTTTTTGTTTTTGTTTGAAATTATTCACACAATGTATGTTTTGTTTTTTGTTAATGCGAGCTAAAAAAAATCGCGTCCGCACTTATCAACGCCAAAAACAGGACCAGTAACCGCTCTTGCCGCTCTGTAAATCTAGCGAAGAAAACCACTTGATGCCTGATAGCGTGTCCAAGGTGTCATCGATTCTTGGTAGCGGATAACTGTCAACGCAGAATCTAGTGCTGCCATCTTTCTTCTTTACTAAAACTACCGGCGAGCTCCAAGGACTCGAAGATGGTTCGATAATTCCGTCTCGCTCCATTTCGTTGACTAGCTGCTTTACTTCGTTCCGCTTGGCTAGGGGAATGCTCCTGGGGGCTTGTTTTATGGGCCTCGCTTCGCCAGTATTTATTTCATGCTTCACTATTGCCGTTCTACCTTGGCTTTTATCTTTTAGGGCGAAGACAGAGGCGAACTTTCGTAGCAGCTGCTTGGCTTTGTTTCTGTCAGGTGGCTCCAGCTCTGCTACCCATTTCCCCACGTGTTCTGCTAGTATTTCGCGCTCTTTAGTTGACAGTTTTTCAGGCTCCGAGTCTCTCTCGCAATTAATTATGGCCTCTGCTGGTGTACATTGAGCTATCTGAGAGTTTTTACCAATTACTTTTTCACTGTTGGATAGATTTAACACTCTCACAGGAATTTTTCCATTCTTATAGGTTTTCGCGAGGGCTTTTGCTGTAATTGTATCACTCTTAATTCCTGATGGTTCTACCACCCACAACCGGTTGTCCTCACAATCTTCCTCCATACGTGCCCATATCACAGTTCCTGCCTGAGGTGGTATTTTCTGGGTGCTACAGCAACCAACTTCCTTACTGCAGATTTAGTCACATATCCGACATCAATGAGTATTTCAACGTTTCGCCAGATCATTATTTGTTGCCCCATGCGCAGATCGACTTCATGCATGATCATAAAATCTGCGCGAATAATAACTTCGTCCACGATATCGGCAACAAAAAACACGTGGTTCACACTCATGTTGGCTATATTTAATCTGACTTTGGCCTTACCATAGACAGTAGCAAATTCTCCGGTAGCGGTGCGCAGACTTACATTATTTATTTGTTCCACTGTTCCCTTTACTAAATTGAGCCTTATTATAGACTGCGACGCTCCTGTGTCTATTGTCAGAATACGCTTTCCTCCGTTGATATACCCGCTTGCAGTAAGATTGCTATTTTGCTGCTGCATCACAGATATAGAAATTGTGGGGCCCTCGGTTGTGGTAGCTAGCTCATGCCCCGTAGTGCTAGCTCTCTTTAGTTTAACGACTCTTGAGATGTTTTGTGAGTCGTACTTTTATTGTTTCTTGGCGGCGAAACAGATCTGCCTCGTTTTCTTGTTGCCTTACAGTTTCGTTGAAAATGGCCGACTTTGCCGCAATTAAAGCACTTACAGTTTGTCTTACTTTGTCTTTCATCTAAGACTTTCTTTATCGATTGAAACAGCAACTTCAAGTTTTCGCACTTTGTATGACTGCGGCCTCGGAAGGAGTTTTGCTGTTTCTTGAGCCAGAGCGTAAGCAATGGTTTCAGCAAAGGACGTGTTTTGCTTAGCGAAAACTGCGTGCTTAATATCTGGGTCACGAATACCATTAACAAATGCCTCCGCTTTAAATTGTTCTAGAAGTGGATGTTTTCCCCAGGGTATATTAGCTGCACCAAGCGCTCTATCTCCATGGCGAAATCCTAAAGCGTCTCATTTGCTCTCTGCACCCTGCCACGTAGCTCCATTCTATACAGCTCCTTTTTATGATCGCCGCTATATTTGCGCTGTAACGCTACCATTATGTCCTCATAATTATTTTTGCAGCTAGTTGGTAGGCTTTCGAGGACTTCTGCGCCAGAATCAGCTCAATCGCTTTTTCTTCATTGTTCCATAGATTTTTACTGGCCACTGTCTCGAACTGAAATTTGTAGACGTTGAAGGATATGGTGCCGTCGAAACTAGGAACTTTTATCCTTGTTGTGTTTTCAGTCACTACTCGTACTGGACCTTCTCATATTTCAAGGCTCATAATTTTGTTTTCAAGCTCCTGTAGCTTCTCGTCGACGTTCTTTACCTGGACCTCAACGCCACTTATTTCCAAATGATTTACTTTTCTTTCTAGGCCGGATAGTTTTTCATCAAACTTGCTGACCTTGATTTCTACGTCATCTACTCGCTCAGAAATATCCTTTAGCTTGTCGTTAACTTTTTCTAGTTTCTCACTGTTAGCCCTAGAAGCTTCCTGTATTTTACCTCTTACTTCAGCTGGATGCTTCCTGAACTTCATTTCTTACTTCAGCTAACAGTTTTTCGCTGTTTGCTCTAGAAACTTCCTGAACTTCATCTCTTACTTCAGCTAAAAGTTTTTCGGTGTTTGCTCTAGAAGCTTCCTGAACTTCAGCTAACAGTTTTTCGCTGTTTGCTCTAGAAGATTCCTAAACTTCAGCTAACATTTTTTCGCTGTTTGCTCTAGAAGCTTCCTGAACTTCTCCCATTTTCTCCATCATAGCGGCAAACATTGTATTGCAGTCCATGCTACTTGCTGTTGTTGTTTCACGGCTACATACCTCTGTTTCATCGAACTCATAAGAGCCAATGTCCATGCCACGACGCTTGTATTCATCTATGAGCCTCTCCTGCAGTTCTGTTTTGTTACCTGCTGTTGGCAAATCCAGCTTACTCAATTCCTTTTTCAGCTGCTCCACTTTAAGTTCTTCAAATTTCATTGTTATTTATTATTTTATTTTTTAAGTTATTTTACAATTTCACTTTGTTGCAATTTTTTCCTTTAAATGCTTCTAGCATAAATATTACTTTCATTTAAATAAACACAAGAATAAAACCTGTTAAAATTTTGTAAAATTTATCGATATTAAAGAATATCATCAAGTACATAAACTCTTTTAATGGGTATCCTTCTCATTGATTTAGATCAATATTGTTTTATTTATAATTATTACTCTCCGTACACTCACAAATCTCAGCCAAATAACGAATATATCTTCATCTTGCTTTAGCTTTAACAATTCAATTACAGATTCCAATGACATTCAACTAACCTTCATGAATATTCCAAAATATAATTATTTTAGGGTAATTACATTGAGTTGTGACATTCGTAAAACATTGCTTAAGTAAGAGTTAAATGAATCAGTGAAAAGCGGAGTGAAATTTTACATAAAATATAATATTGACTTAATAATTATTTAAATATAAATTAAATTTATAAAAATTAATACAAAAATAAATCAGACAACCAACAAAATATTTTGTTTTAAAACACTCATCATTATATATAATCTTAGGAAGAATTCAACTTTTAATAAGATTATCTACTAAGATCCATATAGTTAGAACGATTTTTTTTATTAAGGTAAGAGAAGAAAACGTGGCTTCGCAAAACAAGAATTTCAGTCTTAATTATATTTTATTCATTTAAGACAGCCTTTTTGCCAGTTATTGATAGGCATCCCTAAGGCTACGCCTTTCGATCACGAGATTCCACACGCCAGAATATAAAAAAAGAAGAAAATTATAAGATCGGTGCTTTCACCACGTGCTGGAAAAAATAATCTATACAAAACTTACAACGGTTCATAAAAGATCACGTGAAGTAAACGATTCTAACCTATTTTTATTCGGACTTCTATTTAAATAATATTTTTTTATATAATTGATGGAACAGATCAAAAGAGCATATATGTACATAGGTAGTTTTATTAATTATTTAACAAATAATTAACATAACTCCAAATTATTATGTCTAAAATTTGTCATTAATAATATTCTTCACTTAAAGTAAGTTTAAAGATTATAATCAAACTAATATGTGAAATGTAATTAAATAACCTATTTTAAACAAAAAAAAAAAAAAAAAAGTCAAAAGATTGTTCATATTTAGTATTATATTAATATTTAGTATTTTTTTCTTTTTTTTAATTAAATATAATTAATTTAATTAAAACCGCATGAATTATGAAAAAAACACTATATAAATGCAATTATATATAATATATAAAACAAAAAAAATGAATTTTTACAAAAAATCAAATTGTATTACATAAAAATTATCCAATGTAAAACTCTTTATTACTAACAATTTTCTGTTAGTGTAAACTAACATCTTGTATTTCTTAAGTTTTATGTTTTTTTTTTTTTTTTTTTTTTTTGCTGTCCTTATGCATCTTATCAAACCACTCTTATTATTAATCAAAACTTTCTAAAAATAGCCAAAATTGAGAAGAGACAACAAAAACACATTGAATGCTGGGCCCATCAACTCAAGTGTGGAATGTATGCTCCTGTTTTTTTGTAAGTCATAACTCTCTTTAATTACTATTTCATTTCTTTTATTGCAAATATTCTTATTACATACATACTCGTATATACATATTACAATTACTTTGGTCAGTCCGTTTTCCATTCGTTCCTATAGCCTTTAAATGCTCCTTCATTAAATCATTAACTTTAAGTTATTTAGTCTGCTGCGAACATTAACAGCATTAAGATTATGTATTTAGATAAGTTTTTTTTTTGTTTACTTTGTTATCAATAAACATATTTTAACGTGAATTCTTTAAAATGAAACACTAAACTTTTTTTTTTAAAGGGAATGATAGCCAACTTAAGTATGTCAGTATAATTATAGAAGTTACGTCTTTTTAAGGGACAGATTACGAATTACCGGTACTACGTCTGTCATAGGAGTTTCTATTGACATTTGGGAGGGAAAAATTGTACCGAACATGGTAAATTACCTGGCCATGTATTGTTTGTCGAATTTTTAAATATAATGAATCTATTTGTAACTACTCTTTGTATTCTCTTATTTATCTCAAAGCTCTAAGGGTGTGTAGAGCAATTCATATGTTTACGTGTCAAATACTTGGGTTAAGAACCACGAAACTTAAGCTAGAGCTAGCCGTACAATATCTATTCATGCCCCTTAGCCATTGAATTTGATTGGTTATAATTCGTATTAGGACTTTAACAAGTTGAAGAGTTTTTTTTTCCATTCGAACTTAACCGGCACGTAACATATATGGCGCCCAACGCAAAGACTGTAGTTTTTTTTACTTTCAATTGTAAAACATCATTTAATTTTTGACAAACTTAGTTAGTTTGTTAATAAAAAGAAGATCTATTTATTATCTTCGCTTAAAGTCTAACTTCTTAACGTAAGTCATAGTTTATTTTAAAACGATAAAAGAAAAGTAAATCTATTTGCGACGAATGGAAGTTAATGCATTTCAAACCAACTTATAAGTAGCCTATTTCAAATAGTACATGTCTAAAAATTTTACGCTTATAATTTTGGTATTTAGTGCATTTGAAATTGGGATATCTTTGTTATTCAAGTCCATTTCAGACCTTTAATTTTTAGGCCTTTAATGATGTAGTTTAATTGATTTCCTACTTATTTAATTTAAAAAGAAAAAAAAAAAAAAATTTAGAAAAAGGTTGATCATGTTAGCTGGTAAAGAAAGCTTAAACATTGCACTTTCTTTCTTTTAATTTTTTTCCTAGACGTAATTTCGATGTACATATATTGGTATTTAAGCAAGCTATCATTCCCTAAATTTTGTATGAAAATTTCTTAAATAACCATTCCATTATTCTTAACTATTTCATTATTCTAATTATTTATTTATTTTTTTTATTTGTTAAGTTTTATATTCCAACTCTATTTATTATTTTGTGTAGCGTGAAACTCCCCACCGTGGGGCCCTCGATAAAAACAAATTTGTCTTTTATAGGACATTAGATTTTTATTTCCACAAATTTTTCATTTTATTTTCGTTATGAATACAAGAAATTCTGGACGAGGTCTTAAAACTAATTCATTTAATAGAGGTCGTGGTCCTAGAAGTTCTTCAGCTTCACGAAGCAACATTTCGTTAGATTTGAGTAGCTCTAATATTACTTCAAAGCCCAGGGTAGTACACTCTCCGACTACTAAAACAATTAATCCAGTTCAACGAACAGATAGCTTAACAAGTCTGCCCTCGTGTTCTCTGTTCCATGACATTCAGACCATGGAGAATCAAAATATTTCTTCGCAAACACAAATTTTTGTGCCACTCAGCGACAAAGCTTCCGATTCTGGGTCAAATCAAAATTTAAACTCACAGTTTGAGGTACCTGCAGCTGCTAGTGCTACTGCAGCTGCCAATCAGAACTCAGGCACTTCACTTGAGTCGCTTATAGTTTTCATGGAACAGACCATGAAAAACACTAGAGATGAATTTCACAGAGAGTTAAGCTCTGTTAAAGATAGTATATCTCAAATCGGCAATGTGAATATGCCTAATCAGAATAGACCTGCATTTTTGCCAATTTTCCCAAATATAAATAACACTGATACAAATGCAAATACAAACCAGACAATAAGAGCTCAAAATGACTCATGTGTACTTGAGGGAAACAATGTTAAACTGGAGAAATGGAAAGTTTCATTTGATGGCACAGGTCCTGTGTCTGATTTTCTCTTTAAAGTAGAAACACTTTCATCCCGCACTAGATGTTCAGACGAGCACCTGCTGTCAAACTTTCATGTTCTGCTAGAAGGAAAAGCAGAACAATGGTATTGGCTTTATACAAAACGAAATGGATCGGTTACATATCCTCAGCTTAGTAACGCCTTGACAAAAGAATTCGGTCAAATAGAGTCCGACCATGAAGTAATATTAAAAATATCTTTACGCAGGCAGTTATATAAAGAATCCTATGACGACTATCATACGTCAATAGTGTCTATGAATTTGAGACTCAGAAATCCTTTACCAGATCCTACGCTTATCGATATAATCAAAAGAAACTTGAATTCAAATTTACGGTTTTTGCTATTTAACACCGAATCCCGGAATCTAAATGATTTTCGAGACGTAGCAAGAAAAGCAGAAAAAGTTCTGCGAGATACGAAATTTCAATCGCCGAATCTTAATTTACCTCGAAATATAAATGAAATAGAAGCTTCGGTTCAAGAAACAGTCAGTTCAGAAGCAATAGATCCACAAATAGAAGCAATAAACTTTTCGAAAAGAATCGCAAAAAACGATTATTCAAAGTTAGAATGCTGGAATTGTTCACAATGCGGTCATTCTTATATATATTGCTCTAAATCAATAGAAAACCCCTTTTGTTTTAAATGTGGCCATAAAGGCGTCTTGACCCCTAAGTGTCCAAACAACCATAATTTTCAGGGAAACCAGAAGAAGGGCGATATGGCAACCGGGGACACTCGTCCAAACCCACAAACCCCGAGTTTAAAATAAATTTTAAAAATTTTCATTCCTTTTATAATTCCAACTTAAATAAATCAGAATTTCGAAATAATTCAACTCAAACCGATCCACAACTCTCGTTTTCCACTAAACAAATTAAAATTAATCAGATCGTAGAAAAGTCAATTAACAACATAGTAAAATGTAGGTTACGTTATAAAAAACGCAGGTTTTTTAAAAAAATTTTGGAATCAACCATTGTTTATACTAACGATGATAGACCGTTTGCGAAAGTAAAAGTTTTTGATGAAACTTTAGTTGGTTTATTAGACTCTGGTGCAAATGTCTCCGTACTAGGTCATGATAGCTTATCCTTTTTGAAAAGAAATAATATTTCATATAAGAACATTATCTCCTCGATTTCAACAGCTAGCGGTGCTAAACAAAATGTCATTGGATTTTGTTGTCTACCTGTTCTTTTTAAAGGCGTACTTAAAAATATAAATTTCTATATAGTACCCACATTAAAACAAAATGCATATTTTGGTATAAACTTTTGGAAAGAATTCGCATTAGCTCCAGAGTCGTTATCACCAATACCAAGCACAATATCCGAATTATTAGATGATGAAGATTCTACTGTAAAGTTTCACGAATTGACTCCTTATCAAAAGTTGGAGCTTGAACAAACCATTCTCAAGTTTCCCTCCTATGAAAAGCTAGGGTTAGGATGTACCGATTTGTTAGTACACGATATAGATACAGGTAATGCAGCCCCTATTAAATGCAAACACTATCCCTTATCTCCACCACGTCAAGAAGAAGCATATCTTGAAATTGAGCGTTTGTTAAGCATGGGTGTGATAGAAGAGTCTAACTCTCCCTGGTGCTTTCCGGCAGTCTTAGTTAAAAAGCCAGGAAAAGTACGTTTATGCATAGACTGTAGAAAGTTAAACGCAATTACCAAAAAGGACTCGTATCCCTTGCCACATATTAATGGACTATTAAGTAGGCTGAAAGATACTTATTATATTAGTGGAATAGATTTAAAGGATGCCTTTCTACAGATTCATCTTTCCGAATCTTCAAAGGAAAAGACCGCTTTTGCCATACCAGGAAAGCCTCTTTACCAATATAAATTCATGCCATTCGGACTTTGTAATGGTCCTCAGACCATGAGTCGTCTCATGGACAAAGTCATACCATCAAGATTCAGGGAAAACGTATTCATTTATTTAGACGACTTGCTGATTTGTAGTCCAGATTTCGAGTCCCATGTAAAGCTTTTGTCTGACGTCGCTGAATGTCTAAAAAGGGCAAAATTGACGATAAATGTGGGCAAAAGTAAATTTTGCCAAAAGGAGATTAAATATCTGGGATATATCGTCGGCAACGGATGTCTAAAAGTTGACCCGGATAAAGTAAAATCAATAAAAGAATTTCCAATGCCGAAAACACCAAGACAAGTCCGTCGATTTATAGGAATGGCAAATTGGTATAGGTCATTTATAAATAATTTTGCTGATTTAGCAGGACCACTAACTGATTGTTTGAGGAAGACTCAAAAGTCATTTTTGCTGACAGATGCTGCAAAGGATTCTTTCAATAAACTTAAGGTAGCACTTTCATCCGCCCCAGTCTTAGCACAGCCCAATTTTAATAAGGAATTTGTTATTCAGTGCGATGCATCTAAAATAGGTGTAGGAGGAGTTCTATTTCAATGTGATGAACAGGGCAAAGAACATCCAATTGCCTATGTTTCAAAGAAAATTAATAAATCACAACAAAATTACACCGTAACAGAACTAGAGTGTATGGCAGCTGTTATTTGCGTTAACAAATTCCGACCATATATCGATGGGCTACCATTTAAAATAATTACAGACCACGCCTCATTAAAATGGTTAATGTCCCAAAAGGACTTAAGTGGACGTTTGGCTCGCTGGAGTCTCAAGTTACAGGGCTACGATTTTAAAATTGAGCACAGAAAAGGATCTATGAATGTAGTACCCGACTGTATATCTAGAATGGATGTTGATGAAATAGCTTGTACGAACAGAAACTTTGAAATTGATTTGTCGTCCTCGCATTTTGAAGATGTAGAATATGTTAAACTTAAGGATTCTATTGCTGAAAACCTGAATTCTTTGCCTGATCTCTGCATTTCAGATAAATTTATTTTCAAACGCGTGCAATTTAGGCAAGGTGTAGTGAATGAAGAATACAGTATTTGGCGCCTCTGGATCCCAAAACCACTTATTCAGTCCGTTATAGAATTTGCTCACAATTCAGATAGTTCTTGCCATGGTGGTTTTTTAAAAACATTACACAGAATTCGTCAAAAGTACTTCTGGCCCACAATGGTAACTGATGTCAAGTCGTATATTAGAGATTGTGACGTTTGTAAATGCATCAAATCAGACAACAAGATTTCAAGGCCAAATATGGGGAACCAAATTTTAACCAATAGGCCGTTCGAGCGTTTTTACTGTGATTTTTTAGGTCCTTATCCTTTTACCAAGGCCAGGAATTCTGTTATTTTTATTTGCTTAGATCACTTGACTAAATTTATATTTCTTAAGGCGTTTAAAACGGCGACATCATCAAATGTTGTGTTGTTTTTTCAAACGGAAATCTTTCCCACTTTTGGTGTACCTCGATTTATACACACTGACAATGCAAAACAATTTGTTTCTAAGGAAATGTCAGATTTCTTTAACTCTTATGGAATTACTCATATAACTACAGGATTTTACGCACCGCACTCTAATGCCTCCGAGCGGGCTAACAGAGAAGTTATTACGAAAATAAGATTTTTTTTCAAAGATCATAAAGAACATAGGGATTGGGATAACTACATTCCGCAAATATTGTCTGTACTTAGAAGTGATTATCACTCGTCTATACAGTGTTCTCCATATTTTGCTACCTTCGGGCAAAACATGATACAACATGCGCACACCTATGGGATTTTGGACAAATTGGGATGTAATCCTGGCGAGGATTTTTCTATTAGAAATAACGCTGATAGACTATACAAAATACGCGATGAAATACGGACCAATTTAAATAAAGCACACGATAAATCGAAAAAAATATATAATCTACGCAGTAGACATATAAATTTTGACATTGGGCAAACAGTTTATAGAAAGAATCACACTCTAAGTGATGCTTCAAAGAATGTTAATAAAAAATTTTTGCCAAAATTTATTAAATGCCGTATTAAAGCAAAAGTCGGCCTAAATCTGTATGAAATAGAAGATTTAAAAGGCAAATATATAGGAAAATTCCATACCTCTGATCTTAAGGTATAAATTTACCCGGCTTTTCGTGGGTCGTGCCACACTTTATAGTCAAATGGAAAAAAAATTAACAAAAAAAAAAAAATTGTATTCCTGTTCGTCTTTGAATTGAAAATCACAGTCGAAGCAGTTTTGTTGCAATTTTTTCCTTTAAATGCTTCTAGCATAAATATTACTTTCATTTAAATAAACACAAGAATAAAACCTGTTAAAATTTTGTAAAATTTATCGATATTAAAGAATATCATCAAGTACATAAACTCTTTTAATGGGTATCCTTCTCATTGATTTAGATCAATATTGTTTTATTTATAATTATTACTCTCCGTACACTCACAAATCTCAGCCAAATAACGAATATATCTTCATCTTGCTTTAGCTTTAACAATTCAATTACAGATTCCAATGACATTCAACTAACCTTCATGAATATTCCAAAATATAATTATTTTAGGGTAATTACATTGAGTTGTGACATTCGTAAAACATTGCTTAAGTAAGAGTTAAATGAATCAGTGAAAAGCGGAGTGAAATTTTACATAAAATATAATATTGACTTAATAATTATTTAAATATAAATTAAATTTATAAAAATTAATACAAAAATAAATCAGACAACCAACAAAATATTTTGTTTTAAAACACTCATCATTATATATAATCTTAGGAAGAATTCAACTTTTAATAAGATTATCTACTAAGATCCATATAGTTAGAACGATTTTTTTTATTAAGGTAAGAGAAGAAAACGTGGCTTCGCAAAACAAGAATTTCAGTCTTAATTATATTTTATTCATTTAAGACAGCCTTTTTGCCAGCTATTGATAGGCATCACTAAGGCTACGCCTTTCGATCACGAGATTCCACACGCCAGAATATAAAAAAAGAAGAAAATTATAAGATCGGTGCTTTCACCACGTGCTGGAAAAAATAATCTATACAAAACTTACAACGGTTCATAAAAGATCACGTGAAGTAAACGATTCTAACCTATTTTTATTCGGACTTCTATTTAAATAATATTTTTTTATATAATTGATGGAACAGATCAAAAGATCATATATGTACATAGGTAGTTTTATTAATTATTTAACAAAAAATTAACATAACTCCAAATTATTATGTCTAAAATTTGTCATTAATAATATTCTTCACTTAAAGTAAGTTTAAAGATTATAATCAAACTAATATGTGAAATGTAATTAAATAACCTATTTTAAACAAAAAAAAAAAAAAAAAGTCAAAAGATTGTTCATATTTAGTATTATATTAATATTTAGTATTTTTTTCTTTTTTTTAATTAAATATAATTAATTTAATTAAAACCGCATGAATTATGAAAAAAACACTATATAAATGCAATTATATATAATATATAAAACAAAAAAAATGAATTTTTACAAAAAATCAAATTGTATTACATAAAAATTATCCAATGTAAAACTCTTTATTACTAACAATTTTCTGTTAGTGTAAACTAACATCTTGTATTTCTTAAGTTTTATGTTTTTTTTTTTTTTTTTTTTGCTGTCCTTATGCATCTTATCAAACCACTCTTATTATTAATCAAAACTTTCTAAAAATAGCCAAAATTGAGAAGAGACAACAAAAACACATTGAATGCTGGGCCCATCAACTCAAGTTTTTTGTAAGTCATAACTCTCTTTAATTACTATTTCATTTCTTTTATTGCAAATATTATTATTACATACATACTCGTATATACATATTACAATTACTTTGGTCAGTCCGTTTTCCATTCGTTCCTATAGCCTTTAAATGCTCCTTCATTAAATCATTAACTTTAAGTTATTTAGTCTGCTGCGAACATTAACAGCATTAAGATTATGTATTTAGATAAGTTTTTTTTTTGTTTACTTTGTTATCAATAAACATATTTTAACGTGAATTCTTTAAAATGAAACACTAAACTTTTTTTTTTAAAGGGAATGATAGCCAACTTAAGTATGTCAGTATAATTATAGAAGTTACGTCTTTTTAAGGGACAGATTACGAATTACCGGTACTACGTCTGTCATAGGAGTTTCTATTGACATTTGGGAGGGAAAAATTGTACCGAACATGGTAAATTAACTGGCCATGTATTGTTTGTCGAATTTTGAAATATAATGAATCTATTTGTAACTACTCTTTGTATTCTCTTATTTATCTCAAAGCTCTAAGGGTGTGTAGAGCAATTCATATGTTTACGTGTCAAATACTTGGGTTAAGAACCACGAAACTTAAGCTAGAGCTAGCCGTACAATATCTATTCATGCCCCTTAGCCATTGAATTTGATTGGTTATAATTCGTATTAGGACTTTAACAAGTTGAAGAGTTTTTTTTTTCCATTCGAACTTAACCGGCACGTAACAACTTCTGTCACCAGTTGTTACGTTTTTACTATACGTTGGGTTCTTTTAATTGCAAATTAAATACATTACTTTTACTGTAAGTCGCTTTATTTATTAATACCACTGTTCAATAGTACAGCAATTAAACACTCTTAAAATTCGACAACTGAACTCTTTAACTTTTAAATTAATACTGCCATACTACTCGCCAGCACGATTCACTTATATAGGTGATTTAAAAGCACTCTTGTTTTCTGTTTGTGTGGTTGTTTATTTCTTTATGCTATCCAAATTTATGTATGTGGCTGTGTATTTAACTGATGAGTGTTTATTTAATGTGTGTATATGCGAATGTTTGTATAACACGTTGCTAGGCTACCACAACTAAACAACAACTAAATGACTAGCGATGCTCTTTATTGTTTGTTTCTTTTTTTCATTATTGTAAGAAAACAAACCATTAGTGTTGTTGATCGAGAGTATTGTTGTTCAGAGCCTATAATGAATAAATTCTTCTTTCATAACAATATGTTAACATTACTGTTTATTTCAAAACGTTACGCCCTTATTTAGGTTTGTTCAAAGCTAGGCGCATAAAAGCAAATGGTATTTACATATTTTTTTTTTTGTTATTTGCTGCAACTCTTATAATTAACCTTAGAACAATTGTTGAATAAACAGCCGTATACGTTTAACAATAAAGACCGTAAACTTTTATTAATATTAAGAGATTTTACTAATGCGTAACTTTCAATAAATATATATCATAATCTTATTAAACACAACCAAAGAGGGGAGCACAATGTTTTGTTTGTTTTAATTATACTTTGTTGATTTAATTTTAATTAATATTTTAATGCACAAATTAACTTTTAATAGTGCATTTACACTCGAGCGAAATCAAGTACATTTTCATAAATCACTATTTACATCTCTGTATACTTTGTGGCGCGATGTGTATCATTTTTGCATTAAATGATATTAGAGGCCATGATGCACCATCATACTCAGTCGTACGATTTGTCAAAAATTACATGTGTGCTCAAAATGTATGATAGTGTGGATTAAAAGTGTATTTTTGTGACAGACTTTTTGACAGATCTGTACGATTTCATAATCTTTTGAACAAATTCATAAAACAATATTTTTCCATGCGATCAGAATTGCAAAATCTTATTTTGTGGTATCTACATACATCGCCATTTTGAAACGATTTTTTTAAGTAGGGCAGAATTCTGTCCGATTTTTTTTGCGATTGTGTAGAATAGTGAATCCTGGCATTAAGAAGAATACAAATATTTAGTAAGAGAATCATTTAAATTATAAAAGAGAAGCTCCATTAAACTCCTCCTCATCGCTTTCAGCGACAGAAGAAATTTCATAAATAATTTTGGGTAACTATTTTTAATTCTAATTTGTTAAAAATTGTTAAACTATTTTTTTGAATTAAATGCCTTTCTCCAATTCATAATGACTATTAATTTTTAATGCCTTTCCAGTGACCGGTTCGTGTAGAAATTATTGATTTATTTTGTAACTTTTATAAAGTTTTAACAATGTCTCTAAGCATTCTTAGCATTTAGTACATTAGCTATAGTAATATTGCTTATAAATTTTGTTGCCACTTGAGGAGTCGTCCACAATTAGGTCTTCTAAATTATTGGGAACAATATCATTGAATCCTTTACTACTCATTTAAAATAAAGTCATAAGAAATCGTACGGTTTTCTGCTTTTTATAGATTAAAATACATCAATGCCAAAGTGGTTTCCAGCACGCAAGTTACGTCCGAAACCCAAAGAATGGTTAAAGTAATATTAACTATTGGTTAAGTGTAGGGAAACATAGAAGTTTTAAGTTACATTTATATTTTCATTCCCACACTTTACCAGACAGCAACGCAAGCAAAAATTCTTTGTGTTGCTTAGCTTAAGTTAACTTTAAGTTTATTATTATTTTCAATCTTAAGATTTTATTTAAACAATAAAGATATAAACCCAAATTATTGTATATTTTATTATTTCCTACAATATAATTGGCGCAGTTGAGGGAGATAAGATAATATCCAATGATATTATCTAACGAATACAAAAAGAAAGAGAAAAATGAAAATGAAAATAAATAAACCAAAAATCGGTGTTATTTGTATTAATACTGAAACGACAAATAAAAAGTGTATAACATTTTAATAAATATTAAAAAGTATCAAAAATAAATATTAAACATGAGAAGGTTTTAGCACAAAGCGAATTAGAGCAAAAATTTGCCAATTAAAACGACAGCAGCAGCTTAGTGAACAAGCAAATATACAACAACAACAGTGTCAGCAACTGCAACAACATCTCCAGCATGAACAACAGAAGTGTTAACATTTAGAACAATATAATCTACAGCAACAAGAACAGCAGCAACGTGAACAATTACAACAATTTAATAAACAACAGCAACACCAGCAATTCCAAATACAAAACAGCCTTTTATCATTAAAAGAGAGACCAAAGGATATTTTTCAACAATTTCGTCAAATAAGACCGCTGTATAATGTCAGCTGCATCAACGGATTTATTAAATCTGTCGATATGGTGATGGGATTTTGCGGGAATAATCCCGAACTAATTAATTATGGAACGCAAATAGTGGTGTACGAAAAAATAATAAAAACCTTTGCGACATATATTAGAGAGTTGGGAGATATTCCGTGGGAAGACCTGAAAATGAAATTAAGGGCCCAGGCCAGGCCGAAAACAACTTATTGTGAGGTATGTATTTAACAATTGCTGGTATATAAAAGTAAGTAGTTTAAGACAACTATTTGATTATTTCGAAAAAGCTAAGCATTTAATAAGTGAGATGTATGAATTTGATGAAAGTAAACCTGTGTTATATAAATCAGAGAACGTTGATAGGGACTTAGTTAATATTCTTATTGAAAAACAGTAAACATAAGACCATTAAAATTTTGGAACTAAAACAATAATAATAACTATAAAAATCAAAGCAGACCCCAAAATTTTAGCTAAAATGACGGGAAAGGAAAAAATTAAAATTAAAAAAATCTATGCAAACACAAAACTATAACAAACCTGTTAACGAAATGATCAATCCAAATTTCTTTATAACCATAAAAAACCTGGTTCGTTCCAAACATGTTTATCGCATATGAGTGTTGACTCTAACCCAAATTCACAAAGGTCTCATAACTCTAGAATATGGAAGTTGATACCTTACAGGAAATAGAAAAAATTAATTCCAATGAAGGGGCAAATTTTTAGAACTGCCTCAAAATTCAAATTACCCTTAGTCGTTTTGTCCATAGGTAAACAAAATTTCAAATGCCTAATAGACACTGGGGAAAGTACAAGCGTAGTAAACAAACAAAATTTCCTCCTTAAAAAGCAGAATCTAACAGAACCTATTTATATAAAAACACTTAACGGTTTTAACGAAGTAAAACATTGTGGTGTTACTCCAATGCCTTCACAATTCCCAATCAGAGGTACCTCTACATGGAAAATAGTTGATTTTAAAAATGAGGACTATGATGCCATAATAGGTCAGAATTTTTTGGTCCCTTTTAAAGCCCAAATAAATCTTGACCAAAATTATTTACAAATCTTCTGAATAAAATATTTTTTGAAGAAAATACTTACCCATATTCATTTAATGTGACTACAAATATTCAGCAAATAGAAAATAAAGACATACGAAGTAAACTCCGGATAAATGACTTAAGTCTAAAAGAACAAAACTCTATTAAGAGACTGCTAAATGAATTTAAGGATTTGTTTTTTGTAGAAGGAGACACTTTATCCGCAACAACTGAAATCTGTTATGATATAGTTACTACAACAGATAACCTTTGTATTCGAAAATTTATCGATATCCACAGGTTCATGAAAGTGAAATCCAAAGACAAATCAAACACATGCTTCGACAAAATATTATAAGGGAAAGTAATTCTCCTTATAATAGCCCATTATGGATCGTACCGAAGAAACAAGATAATTCGGGAATAAAAAAATGGAGAATTGTCATTGACTATAGAAAGCTTAATGAAAACACAGTCGTTGATAAATTTCCCATACCAAACCTAAATGGTATTCTTGACAAATTGGGAAAATCCCAATATTTTTCAACATTAGATCTTGCAAAGGTTTCCACCAAATTTTGGTAAAAGAAGAAGATCGCAAGAAAACAGTATTTTCAACGCCTTTCGGACACTACGAGTTTATTCGTATGCCCTTTGGCTTGAAAAATGCGCCGTCAAATTCAATTCTTCGTGAGTAAATTAATAAAACATGTGTTGTCTACATGGACGACATATTGGTTTTTAGCACGTCCCTAGAAGAGCATATAAATTCTTTAGAATCAATTTCAAGGCCATAAGAAATTCCAAATTAAAAATTCAGATAGATAAATGAGACTTTCTGAAGAACGGCGCCATTGGCGGATTAATTGCGACAAAAATGAAATTAATTATTTAACAGAAAATGAAAACAATGAAACAAACGAAAACGAGGAAGAAGATTCATTAATGGTTCCACTCTCAAGAGGAGGAAAGTAATGATCACATACCAATTCTAAATACTGTTGTCAACCGCTTCAAAACACAAATTATCTTGGTGGAGAAAAAGAATATTCTATTACAAGAAATTTTCGGGAATAAACGAATATTTATTGATAAGAATGATTACGAAAATGGAGACGCAGCAAATATTCTCAAAAGAGAAATTTCAAAGCGAAAAATTGCAATATTATCCGAATTAAGTGATCATGAGTGCAATGCATTGCACATAATTATTATCGCTGAGTTTTCTGGAAACAGCAAAACGAAGTTTGTGAAGTGTTCTAAATTTGCTAAAGATATTATCGAGAAAAACAACTTGATAAAGCAAATAGCATTATACCATAAATTCGAAACAGGTCATGCTGACATAATTCCAACCTTCGAAAAAATTAAACACAAAATATATAATCCTAATTTGAAAGTACTTATACAAAAAGTAATTAATAATGGCGAAACTTGTTCCGGAGCTAAATACGATAGAAACTTAATAAAAACAAAATTCAAAATAACTGAAACCCCTTCTGCAAAACATCTTATCGTTTATCCAGACATATTGCCACATGACGAAATAAATCGTTTTAACATAGATTTTTTTAAACTTAAATTAATCAAAATTGATGTCCTAAGCTATAAGATAAACTTGCTTATAATTGCATTAAAAATTCCAAATAATTATGTATCTACAAATTTGATAATGATTGCACCCCTCCCAAATATAAATTTTATAGGAATCAATGATAAGTATACTTATATCATTCAAATAGAAAATAACATTTTAAAATATGAAGAGAATGTATATTTAAAAACAAGCACCCATTGTAGTATTTTAAATAATTGTAAGTATAGTTATAACAACGTAACACAAATTGAAGAAATCGATAATGATATGATTTTAGTGAAAAACTACTTTGAATTAAAAATAGTACAAGATTGTGACAACAGGAAAATTATTTTTAATAAGAACTATTTGATAACTTATTATAATTGTAAATAAAACAAAAATTGTAACTAGGCCAGAAATTAAAAGCATTGAATTAGAACAAATCCAAACAAAAACTAATAATAAGACAGAAACAAAGACATAGAAGATATCCTAAATAAATACAGATCTCAGTAATCTGTAAAACATATACTTTTTCATTGAAAGAATACATACATATGTATGTATATATATTGATAAATATATAAATTTAAGAATTATAAAAAATACCCAATGAAATCCATGAGTATTTCAGACTAAGGGTGTAGCAGTTACGTCCGAAACCCAAAGAATGGTTAAACTAATATTAACTGCTGGTTAAGTGTAGGGGAAAATAGAAGTTTTAAGTTACATTTATATTTTCATTCCCACACTTTACCAGACAGCAACGCAAGCAAAAATTCTTTGTGTTGCTTAGCTTAAGTTAGCTTTAAGTTTAAAATAATTTTCAGTCTTATGATCATATAGAAACAATAAAGATATAAATCAAAATTGTTGTGTCTTTTATTATTTTCGACAATATAATTCGCATTTACAGTCATTGCTCTTATGTAGGCCATATTTTTTTTCAAATCTATATCAATTTCAGCTCAAATTATGTAAATCAAGCTTTTTACGCGTTCTATACTCTTCAAACTTTAAGTAACATGTAATGCTAAAAATTATGAAAATTTTCCTTTATTATTTCGTTTACTTTTAAAAAATAATGAATTTAAAAGGCAAAGGTACATACATACATACATATATTTTATATTAAAAAAAAAAACATTAGGTTTTAAAATCAATAAAAAAAAATATAACAAAAAAAACTCTCAATTTGAAAATCAAAATTATTTTTTTTACTCGATTTCATTCCATTTAGTACGATTCAAAATCTTTTGAGCTTAGATTTTGGTTGTAAAATTTAAGTTTTGCGAAATATTTTCATATCTAAAATTTAGAGGAATTCCCTTTTTGTGCAAACAAGCATTTTTACTTGTTAGAACAATTGAAATGTGTTAATATTGTTACGTTTTTACTTTACGTTGGGTTCTTTTTATTGCAAAATAAATACACACTGTTATTACTTTTACTGTAAGTCACTTTATTTACTTAACACCACTGTTCAAAAATACAGCAAACTGTTAAACACTCTTAATATTCGACAACTTAACTCTTTGACTTTTAAATTAATACTGCAATTCTACTCGCCAGCACGATTCATTTATATAGGTGCTTTAAGAGCACCAGAATGTTCTCTTCCAGACATATCTGGCAGGTTCGACTGTTATTGCTCTTGTTTTTGTTTGTGTGATTGGTTATTTCTTTATACCTGTGTTTGTGGCTATTTATTTCTTTATACCTGTGTGTGTGGCTGTTTATTTGTTTATGCTTGTATTTATGTATGTGGCTGTGTATTTAACAGAAGAGTGTTTATTTTAATCTGTGTGTGTATGCGTAATTGTTTAAGGCGTTACTCTTTATTGTTTGTTTCTTTCTATCATCATTGTAGGAAAATAAGCCATTAATGTTGTTGTTGTTGTTCGAGAGTATTGTTGTTCAGAGCTTATAATAAATAAATTCTTCTTTCGTAACACTACCCCCTTCTCAAACCTGTTCGTCCCGAACAGACACAGATGTACCTTTTCCATAGTTGGCTAGCCGCTCCAAGTGCACAACTTTCATTTTTGATCTTGGGCTCTGGAATTTCTGTATTCTGTAAACTACGTCGTTTAGCCGCTTTATTACTTTATAAGGTCCGTCCCAATGAGTTTGTAGTTTGGGTGATAATCCTTTCTTCCGTTGTGGGTTAAAAAGTAGAACCAGTTGTCCCTCGTTAAATCCCTCAGAGTTGGCAGCTCGATCATATCTGGCTTTCATTTTATCACTGGTTAATTTTATCCGATTCCGCACGAATTCGTGAATCTCCTGAAGGTCCCTTTGCGCCTGACTAGAGTTTTCGCCGTCTCCTTCTGCCGATGTTGGCTTAACACCAAACTCTAAATCTGCAGGCAAATTTAGCTCAGATCCAAAGACTATTTTCGCTGGTGTTCGTGAGGTGGAATCGTGAACAGCTGATCTATATGCCAATAAAAACTTGGGTATATGCTCATCCCAGTCCCTCTGATGTGCGCTGACCACTTTTCTCAGGTATTCTTCCAGGGTTCGATTGAATCGTTCGACCATACCATCAGATTGCGGATGTAACGGTGTCGTTCTGGTCTTTCTTATTCCGTATACCTCGCACATCTCTTTAAATATAACGGATTCAAAATTTCGGCCTTGGTCGGAGTGCAGTTCTAAGGGAACACCATAGCGACACACCCAGTTGCTTATAAAAGCGTCTACAATCGTTCTGGCTTCTTGATTGGGAATGGCATATACTTCCGGCCATTTGCTAAAATAGTCCATGACCACTAAGACGTATCGGTTTCCAGCATTGCTAGCAGGGAAGGGACCTGCTACGTCCATCGCTATACGTTCAAAGGGAGCGCCTGAATTGTACTGCTGAAGCTGCCCCCGACTCCTTCGTACTGGACCCTTTGCTGCAATGCACTCCTGGCAATTGGCTATCCACTCTGCTACGGCTTGTTGACAGCCGACCCAATAGAACCGTTGTTTTATCTTTTCCAGCGTTTTCGTTACACCAAGGTGACCTCCACTAGGACCATTGTGGAATTGTTTCACGACCTCTTTGATCTTGGAGGATGGCACGACGATTAAGTCTATCACAGTTTTGCCGTCTGTGCTTTCCCAAGTGCGACATAAGCAGCCATCCTTCAACCTTAGACTGTTCCACTGGGCCCAATATGCCTTCGCCAGTGGACTTTCTGGTGAGATCTCCCTTCGCGTCGGTCTTCTGTCTTCCTCTTTAGCCGCTATAACTTTTACCAATATGGGATCGTTTCTTTGTGCTGTCGGCCAGTCTTCACTAGATTCTATATGTGTAAGCCGAACATCAATAACGAATTCTTTTCTCTCTGCCTTTGTGCAATGCTTACACCCCAGATCACATGGCCGCCTAGAAAGGGCGTCTGCGTTGTTATGCTTGCCTCCTTTTCTGTGCTCAATACTAAAGTCATAGCTCTGAAGACGCTCTATCCAGCGTGCAAGCTGTCCTTCAGGGCTCTTGAATTGCAGCAACCACCTGAGTGCGGCATGATCTGTCCTCAACGTAAAATGTTGGCCATACAAATACTTGTGGTAGTGTTTTATGCACTCCAATGCTGCTAGAAGCTCTCGTCGCGTTACGCAATAGTTTCTTTCAGGCTTCGAAAGTACTCTGCTGTAGTAGCCTATAACCTTTTCTGTCCCATCTACCACTTGCGACAGCACGCCTCCTATTCCATATCCGCTCGCATCAGTGTCTAGCATGAATTTTTGCCCAGCTACTGGATATGCCAGGATAGGTGCCACACACAACAATTCCTTGAGCTTCTGGAATGCTTCCTCGGCTGCTTCACTCCACTGGTAAGGTCGCGACTTTTTGGTTAGCTCATGTAGGCTCGCAGCAACACTAGCAAAATTTGGCACAAATCGTCTGTAGTATGTGCAGAGTCCCAAGAAACTTCGTAACTCGTGAAGATTTTGAGGACGAGGCCAGTCCTTTACTGCCCGTATTTTATCTTCATCGGTTGATATGCCCTCTGCTGTTACACGATGCCCCAAGTATTTGACTTCCTTCTGAAACAATGCACATTTCTTAACACTGAGCTTCAGTCCAGCCGCTGATATACGCCTGAAGACTTCTTCCATATTCCTTAGGTGTTCATCGAAGGTCTTTCCCATGACAATTATGTCATCCAGATACACCAGGCATGACTTCCAATTGAGTCCCTTTAACACTCGTTCCATTAAACGCTCGAAGGTGGCTGGAGCGTTGCAGAGACCAAATGGCATAACATTAAACTGCCATAAACCATCGAGAGCACTAAAAGCAGTTTTTTCTTTATCTTTGTCTGCTATCTCGACTTGCCAGTAACCGCTCTGTAAATCTAGCGTAGAAAACCACTTGGTTCCTGCTAGCGTGTCCAAGGTGTCATCGATTCTTGGTAGCGGATAACTGTCCTTTTTGGTAACATCGTTGAGCTTTCTGTAGTCAACGCAGAATCTAGTGCTGCCATCTTTCTTCTTTACTAAAACTACCGGCGAGCTCCAGGGACTCGAAGATGGTTCGATGATTCCGTCTCGCTCCATTTCGTTGACTAGCTGCTTTACTTCGCTCCGCTTAGCTAGAGGAATGCTCCTGGGGGCTTGTTTTATGGGCCTCGCTTCGCCAGTATTTATTTCATGCTTCACTATTGCCGTTCTACCTTGGCTTTTATCTTTTAGGGCGAAGACAGAGGCGTACTTTCGTAGCAGCTGCTTGGCTTTGTTTCTGTCAGGTGGCTCCAGCTCTGCTACCCATTTCCCCACGTGTTCTGCTAGTATTTCGCGCTCTTTAGTTGACAGTTTTTCAGGCTCTGAGTCTCTCTCGCAATTAATTATGGCCTCTGCTGGTGTACATTGAGCTATCTGAGAGTTTTTACCAATTACTTTTTCACTGTTGGATAGATTTAACACTCTCACAGGAATTTTTCCATTCTTACAGGTTTTCACGAGGGCTTTTGCTGTTATTGTTTCACTCTTAATTCCTGATGGTTCTACCACCCACAACCGGTTGTCCTCACAATCTTCCTCCATACGTGCCCATATCACAGTTTCTGCCTGAGGTGGTAATTTCTCGGATGCTACAGCAACCAGCTTCCTTACTGCAAATTTACTCACATATCCAATATCAAGGGGTATTTCGACGTTTCGCCAGATCATTATTTGTTGCCCCATGCGCAGATCGACTCCATGCATAATCATAAAATCTGCGCCAATAATAACTTCGTCCACGATATCGGCAACAATAAACACATGGTCCACACTCATGTTGGCTATAGTTAATCTGACTTTGGCCTTACCATAGACAGTAGCAAATTCTCCGGTAGCGGTGCGCAGACTTACATTATTCAATGGTTCCACTTTTCCCTTTACTAAATCGCGCCTTATTATAGACTGCGACGCTCCTGTGTCTATTGTCAGAATACGCTTTCCTCCGTTGATATACCCACTTGCAGTAAGATTGCTGTTTTGCTGCTGCATCACAGATATGGAGATTGTGGGGCCCTCGGTTGTAGGAGCTAGCTCATGCCCCGTAGTGCTAGCTCTCTTTAGTTTAACGACTCTTGAGATGTTCCATGAGTCGCACGTTTATTGTTTCTAGGCGGCGAAACAGATCTGGCTCGTTTTCTTGCTGCCTTACAGTTTCGTTGAAAATGGCCGACTTTGCCGCAATTAAAGCACTTAGCGTTTGTTTTACTTTGTCTTTCATCTAAGACTTTCTTTACCGACTCAAGTACTTGCTTTATGTCGTCCATTGTTGTTTTCTCATCTTCAGCAGCAACTTCAACTTTTCGCACTTTGTATGACTGCGGCCTCGAAATGACTTTTGCTGTTTCTTGAGCCAGAGCGTAAGTAATGGTTTCAGCAAAGGATGTGTTTTGCTTAGCGCAAACTGCGTGCTTAATATCTGGGTCACGAATACCATTAACAAATGCCTCCACCTTGAACTGTTCTAGAAGTGGATGGTTTTCCCCAGGGTATATTAGCTGCACCAAGCGCTCTATCTCCATGGCGAAATCCTGAAGCGTCTCATTTGCTCTCTGCAGCCTGCCACGTAGCTCCATTCTATACAGCTCCTTTTTATGATCGCCGCCATATTTGCGCTGTAACGCCACCATTATGTCCTCATAATTATTTCTGCAGCTTGTTGGTAGGCTTTCGAGGACTTCTGCTGCAGATCCTTTAAGTGCCAGAATCAACTCAATCGCTTTCTCTTCATTGCTCCATAGATTTTTACTGGCCACTGTCTCAAACTGAAATTTGAAGACGTTAAAGGGTATGTTGCCGTCGAAACTGGGAGCTTTTATCCTATTTGTGTTTTCAGTCACTACCCGTACTGGACCTTCTCTTATTTCCAGGCTCATAATTTTGTTTTCAAGCTCCTGCAGCTTTACATCGACATCCTTCACCTGTACTTCGACGCCACTAGTTTCTAAAAGATTCACTTTTCTGTTTAAACCGTACAGTTGCACTTCTACGGCAGAGATTTTTTCGTCGAACTTGCTGACCTTAATTTCTACGTCATCTACTCGCTTATTGAAGGTCTCAGAAATTTCTTGTAGCTTCTCGTTAACTTTTTCTAGTTTCTCATTGTTTGCTCTAGAAACTTCTTGAATCTCAGTTAGAAGTTGTTGGTTTTCACCTCTTACTTCAGCTAACAGTTTTTCGCTGTTTGCACTAGAAGCTTCGTGAACTTCAGCTAATAGTTTTTCACTGTTTGCTCTTGAAGCTTCGTGAACTTCAGCTAATAGTTTTTCACTGTTTGCTCTAGAAGCTTCTTGTACATTTTCTAGAAGCATTCTAGAGTTTTCTCCCATTTTCTCCATCATAGCGGCGAACATCGTATTGAAGTCCATGCTACTTGCTGTTGATGTTTCACGGCTACATACCTCTGCCACCTCTTTTTCATCGAACTCATATGCGCCAATGTCCATGCCACGACGCTTGAATTCATCTATGAGCCTCTTCTGTAGATCAGTTTTGTTACCTGCTGTTGGCAAATCCAGCTTACTCAACTCCTTTTTCAGCTGCTCCACTTTAAGTTCTTCAAATTTCATTTTTATTATTTTTTTTAAGTTATTTTATTTTACAATTTCACTTCTGTCACCAATTGTTACGTTTTTACTTTACGTTGGGTTCTTTTTATTGCAAAATAAATACACACTGTTATTACTTTTACTGTAAGTCACTTTATTTACTTAACACCACTGTTCAAAAATACAGCAAACTGTTAAACACTCTTAATATTCGACAACTTAACTCTTTGACTTTTAAATTAATACTGCAATACTACTCGCCAGCACGATTCATTTATATAGGTGCTTTAAGAGCACCAGAATGTTCTCTTCCAGACATATCTGGCAGGTTCGACTGTTATTGCTCTTGTTTTTGTTTGTGTGATTGGTTATTTCTTTATACCTGTGTTTGTGGCTATTTATTTCTTTATACCTGTGTGTGTGGCTGTTTATTTGTTTATGCTTGTATTTATGTATGTGGCTGTGTATTTAACAGAAGAGTGTTTATTTTAATCTGTGTGTGTATGCGTAATTGTTTAAGGCGTTACTCTTTATTGTTTGTTTCTTTCTATCATCATTGTAGGAAAATAAGCCATTAATGTTGTTGTTGTTGTTCGAGAGTATTGTTGTTCAGAGCTTATAATAAATAAATTCTTCTTTCGTAACAATATTTTGTGAACGATAGTGCATCTCTAAAAGAAGACGACGAAAACTACAACGTAAAGCCATTTCTTTAGAAAACAAAATTGAAATTTTAGATCGCCTTCGAAATGAAGAAGGCTCAAAATTTCTTGGCAAAATGTTCGGTTTATACGAAGTCACAGTAAGAACTATAAAAAATTAAAATTCAATTAGGCAATCGTTGATTTCTGAAACTATCTATTAAGTCTTCATCATACATTAAAAATGCAAATAAACGGTGCAAATACACATTACCTGGCTGCATGCAAAATGAAAAATCGCCCAAAAGCATAAATGAAAAGTGGCCCAAGAAATCCAAGAAAATTTTGTTTGTTTTTTCGTCGTTTTTGGAGAATAATTCATTTTTATATTTTTGGGCAAATTTTCATAATGAAAATTACCCAAATCTTTTAATGAAAGATCACCCATTTTTATATGATGAAGAAATTTATATATATATATATATATATATATATATATATATATATATAGTTTACCTTAAACACTAGAAGTGTTAACATTAAAATTTAGTCACGTATATCGTAACTGGAAAAATAAGCAATTTATTTCTGTCTTGGCTTTTCCAAAAAAATGCTAAATTTACAGAAAATTTATTAACATCACATTTAAAGTTGTACCAGTGGCTGTCTTAAAAAATGGTAGTCTTTATTTAAAAAGCTCCTGATTATTAAGGTAAATTGTGTTGGCGAAAAAATTGAAGCTGTTTTGTTTCTTTTATACTAGTAAATATTTATAGTTATAATGCTATAAATAAGTTACTAATATGAGTTGAAATATATGTATGTATAATTATTGTTATAAATAAATTATAAAAAATGGCGCGATTTTTTATAATTTATAAAAATTATTTGCCGGCAGCGCCTAATTCTGAAATTTCACAATAAACAATGATTAATTACAACTCATATTTTTTATCTTTATTATTTTTTTATTTACATATATTTCCTTTCATATTTATTTTAATTAATTATTAATAATTAATTTAGCAACGGTTGTAGCGACCGTTACTACGGTTACGCAGCGATCTGTTAGCAGCATCACCACGAGCAGCAGGTGTCGCTCCTTTCTTTTATTTTGATCAAAGATTAGACACAGAAGTTGCAAGCTCGATGAATTCAAAAAAGAGCCCCCACGCAAACCCCTAAAGGTCTGTGAGCACATACACAATCTCAACCAGAAGCTCACAAAGAGAACAAAACATGTAAAACTTTTAAATCAGTAGCATACCAGCTTTCAACAATGTAGGTTTGTGTCACTTTGCTAAATATTTAACAAACCAATGCATTTTCATTTTAACCTCTTTTTTGGTTAGGGGCCTTTGATTAAACCAATATCAATGCCCTTACTAAAACTATTTATATTTTTATAGTTTTTTTATTTAACAGGAAAACTATAAATAAATTTGGGCGATAATTCATTTATATTTGGGTATTTCTTCACAATTTTTGGACCAAATTTCCATTTTTCTTTCTTGGGCAATTTTTTATTTTTTTATGGTGATTATTCATTCGGCAATTTTTCATTTTTGTTTTTGGGCGATTTTTCATAGGGTCATTATGCATGCAGCCATATTACCTATATGATTTAGTAAAATAAACATGATTTCTTGTTCTTAAAAAAATTCTCGTTTTTCACAAATTTTAATAGGTTTTAAAGATAAGGAACTAGTCACTTATTTTTGTATATGATCAATGTCTTTCTTTACACGGTTTTTTTTACACGGATTTTTCTGGAACCAAAACAGAATTAAGTGTATATGAATGACAAAAAATACCAGCCGAAACTTATGCTTGCTTTTGAATATGCCTACTTTTTTATATTTCTGCAAAAAATAAATAAATATTAAATTATTTTAAAATTTTCCACCCTTATTCTTGCCTTGTTAAAATGTTTAAGTTTTATGCGCCAGAAAATAGTAAAGAGAGAAAACCAATGTTTACGAAATAACATAAAAGAAAACTAATCAATTTGAGAAAGAGACGGGTAGAATTCGTATTTTTGCCGTCCTGTTTATTTTGTGAGTTGGTGAAAAAATTATATGTACATATGTATATGTGTGTATGTACTATATGTTTCCGGCGGCTGATACAGTTAATAAGCATAAAAAATAGTGTGCAAATTTTTTCCCAACAAGTTAAATAAAATATATTTTTTGGATGCCGTTGGCTTTTTGTTATCCTGTTTTCTAGCCGATACACATTAGAGGGATTCTAA
Organism: Phasia obesa; assembly: GCA_949628195.1. Taxonomy (NCBI): domain Eukaryota; kingdom Metazoa; phylum Arthropoda; class Insecta; order Diptera; family Tachinidae; genus Phasia; species Phasia obesa. The sequence continues at coordinate 114,269,423 of OX451215.1, read as the reverse complement.
TTGTAAGAGGAAAGACATTTTTATATCAGTGAACTACATATATTTTGGTTGGAGCAGTCTTTCGTTTTTTGAGGAATCATTTTAAACGAATTTTTCCTTATTGAGTTTTTATTTAAAGCATTTATCTACACTAGATATCATAGCTAACCTTCGGTTAGCAATTAACAACAATTAGATATTTTTTATTTTATAAATGTATATTTTTGATTATTAATAGCAAAACAGATATATACCATTTTCAAATAAAAGAAAATATATAAAGAGAATAAAAATAAAGAAAAATGTTTACTTGGTAGTATAATATAAAAAGAAAATAGAGTTTACAAGTGTAAAACAATTTCAAAAAGCTCTATCTCCTAAGAAATAAATGTAAAATTAAAAATTTCTCATATTCTATTTCTTTGATAAGTTTGTTTAAATAGAAAATTAATAATAATTGAAACTACCGGGTAGATCGATACGAAGAGTACTGATGACGGACGTAGCTGTTTAGAAAATGCATTCTGCTTTGCTGGTATCTAATTTTTCTTTATCTCTTTATAATTAAGAACTTAAGCCTAAATAATTAATATATTATTTGTAAATATTAATTAACAAAACTCCAAAAAAAAGATGAATTTTGTAGTTAGTAAAAATATTTTTCTTTAGTGTTTTGTTTAAATGAAATAAAAAAGTGTTTGTTAAAAATGGGTATCTAGTTTTTGGGCCTTGAGATGTTCATTGGTAGGGAGGGCAAGATGGCCTCCTCAGCTGGTTATTGGTTTTCTTATAAATAATCTTGCAGATTTTCTTAACCAAAATAATAATTTGTTTTCTTTTTTTTATACCCTTCACCACAGGTGGAAAGGGTATATATAGGTTTGTCATTCCGTGTGTAATTTCTACAATATTCGTTTCCGACCCCATAAAGTATATATATTCTGGATCCTTATAGATAGAGAAGTTGATTAAGCGATGTCCGTCTGTCCGTGTTCGGGATGAATTGTCATTTGCCAAGACACCAGAAGAGATACAAAAAATTTAAGCACACCAATTTGTCAGGCGTGGCTTCGAAAATTTTCGTATTGCAATTCAGCAACATCGGATCATTCCTTTGGAGGCTGCGGGCCAAAAACCCCGCCCACATATAATTTTTACATTTTTTTAAAATTTGTTTGGCTTAATGATTCTCTTTTGCTTTTTTTGTCAAATACATATTAGACCGCGACAGGTAGATCGCAAGGAGTGCATACAGAACTCGGGGGCCTCGAGGGGCGGCTTTTGTTTGTTTTTAGGTTGGTAGGGGTTTTCTGCTTTCCTGTGAAAATTAAAATCTTGACTTTAATATATAGAATATATGTATATATGTATGTATGTAAGTATGTATGTATGTATGTACGTATGTATGTATGTATGTATGTATGTATGTATGTATGTATGTATGTATGTATACAGAGTAACATATTTTTTTAAATGCGTTTGATTTTCAAATAGATGAGATCTCTGTTTTAAAACTTAGATGCATTTAACACATAGTCAACATTAGGATACCGACTACATACTGTCAAAAATAAAATACACACGTTTAAAGGTAAACGATTATTTTAAAGCCAGTATAGATAGCTATATGGCTACACGACCACCGCTGTGGCTGTCGTAAACTTAGGCTAATTTCTATTTTATTCAACAAAAAAAGTCACAAAATTGCAAATTACAAATTCTATAACAATGTCAGAGTTTACGATGTAGCTGACGTCTTCAATAGCATTAAGTAGCTGACAACACGACGACAATTGTAGCCAACGGAATTTGTTTTCATTTAGCTGCGTCGCCGCTGCCTTCTATTTCTTTACGATCATATGACTTATTTAAATTTATTGTAAGAGTCAACAATATGGATAATGCTGTACATGTCTGTATAAATAAAATCACCGTGATGGAGGGTATAGAATATTCGGCACGGCCTAATATAGCACTTTTACTTGTTAGTTTTTTTAATTTTAATTTCGGTGTTACTTTATAATTTTTTTTTTTTTTGGAACTTGGCAAACGATACTGAAAAGACAAGTGCCCACATCTTCTGAGCATGAACACCGAGTCGTCTTTATAATTACAACAATCGTTAAAGGCTCCATTACTCTTACGTAAATGTTGCTGATACATAAAGTTTACGTACACCTTCAACGTTTATAAGTTATTAAAATACGTAAGCGTTTCATACGGTTTTGATGTTTAAAAAAGCACATAAATGAATATTTTCTATATTGAATAATAGGCCTGTTTTCACACTTTTCTAGTAAAATTACCACAGATTAAAAAAAAAAACTAACAGGCTACTATGACATGTAGTCGCGTTTCTTCTTAAACCACGTAAGCGACATTTTTTCGAAATTGACTTTTTTGGTTTGTATAGTAGTAAATAACATTTGCCACCAGACTACATTCTCATCTTAACAAGTTTGTATGAAAAATAAATAAATCCATTTTCAAAACCTCGTAAGCGCCATACAAATGACATTTGCATGCAAAATATAATGGTTTTTATATTTCAAGTTGGAAATGTTGAAGTCTCAACCACTAAGTTTTTTGTATTTAAGATTAAAAAAATCATAAAAGTTGCAGGCCAATTGGAGCATATTTAGTAAAGTTAAAAGTTTTTTTTTTAAATACAAAAATAAATGTTTATTTACACACAGAAATTTGCAATTTGCTGTTTGCGCCAAAACCATGTAAGCGACAGATTTGGCTACAATTAATTGTAAGTATCAAATTTAAAAAAAAAGTTTGTATACTCTTCAGAGAGTCGCACAGTCATGTTTTGCAAAAAAAAAATATTTTGAAACCCATATTAATGAAGTTATTAATTTTTTTCGTTTTCTGAAAAACGACTTCTTGGCGCTTATGTGGTTTAAGAATAAACGCGACGAAGTAGTGTTGTAAAAAATATGTGTTTATGTTCACTTGTCTATTAACTAATTTTTAATTTATTTTAAATTACAAAAAAACCAACACTGATATGTTACAACACTCTCAACTAGGCAATCGTAAAATCCAAATATACATAAATATTTTTTATAATTTTAATTAATAGCGTGCTATAAAAGCAAATAAATATTTTTATTTGCAAATAAATATTTTTATTTGCTTTAATTCAGTTTTTACACAATTTCGAATAATATTTTATCTCCTGGTCTGTCTACCCGACCATCCAGATCTTTACAGACCTAAGTATATTTAATGCATTACTAACTAAATCACACGCTTTAATAATCCATCTGAATTTTACTGGAGACAAATGAGCTGCATACCTATGGGATTAAATATCAATAAGATAATAAAATACTAATAGCCTATCCTATCCAAATGGCAACCTCCCCTGCACGTGTCACATCCTGCCGATAACAAACGAGACTCTGTCGACCGAAGTTGGGCGGTATAGACCTTAAGGATGCAGTGACTAAATCCACTGTCTGTTGCCTGCCTGGAGGCGTTGCTGGCAGCCCCAGCTCCAGGATCGGATCTTTTGGCGAAATCAGTCATTCATCTTAAATCAAACCTGATTACCGAAACCGTATTTACAAGAAAAACTATTGATATACCCGATTTAAAGACGACGACCTTTGGCATGAAAACAAGGACTCGAATAAGAACATGGAATGTTAGGACGCTCTCGGAAACATCCCGCCTAGCACAGGTCTGCAAAGAATTTAACACCTACAAACTAGCAATCCCCGGAATGTGCGAAACACGATGGTACGATTTAGGTTAATTTACAACTTCCGCTGGTCTTACTCTACTATACTCCGGAAAGACAAGATATGAACTTCGATCCGGTGGGGTAGGAATTTTATTGTCACAAGCAGCAAAGAAAGCTCTTATTGACTGGAAGCCATACTCAGACCGAATTATAACTGCAAGACCGCGTATCCGCAATCTTACATGTATACAATGCTACGCACCAACAGAAGCAGCCGAATTATGTACAAAAAGAGTCATTTTATGATCTCCTTAACAGAGTACTTACCTCAGTACATCGTGGTAATGTTGGGTGATTTTAACGCTCAAGTTGGAGCTGACAATGCCAGCGCAGAAAGTACAATGGGAAAGCATGGGATAGGGCGGCTGACAGAGAATGGTGAACTACTAGTGGAGACATGCACAACAAACAATTTGGTTATTGGTGGCACTCTTTTTCCTCATCTAAGGATACATAAAGTGACATGGGTTTCTCCTGACGGGATTAGCAATAGCATCCTGTCAACAATTATATAACTGTCTCAACCAAGAAGTAAAACGTAGTGCCCGGCGTGATAAACGAAATTGGGTTAACAATATTGCCAAAGACGCTGAGGCTGCTGCCAAAACGTATCGTATGGGAGACCTTTACAGAGCGGCAAAGAAAAAAACCAGCAATTCAAAACCCACTGTTAAACCATTAAAAAACGATACTGGAGAACTCGTCACATCTAAACAACAACAACTGAAACTTTGGGAAGAGTTCTACGTGATAATGCTATCGCCGTTTGTATCCACTCAGCAGCCAATATGCAGCTGCGAATCTCACACGCCAAACGCATTCCCCATCGACTGCCCCAACATCACTGAAATTAGCGCAGCAATGAAATCACTGAAAAACAACAAGCCACCCGGTTTAGACAATATTTCCCCAGAGTTGCTAAAAGCTGACACAAGAACGTGTTCCCATTTACTTAGGCCTATTATAAACCAATTCTGGAATGTAAAGGTTTACCTACCAAGTTAATAATTCTAATTAAGGGTCTATATGGGAACGCTACTTGTCGAATTCTGCACGAAAAACAACTGAGCAACGAACTAAACATTGATTCCGGTGTACGGGTGTGTATTATCGTCATTGCTTTTCAATTGCGTGCTTGACGCGGTAATGAATAAGCAACTACCAACATGGCAACTTTTAATTTAGAAACAGCTTCAAAAACAATGCCATTATTCACTGGTAACTACCAGGAATTAGACAGTTTCCTAATAACATGTGAGCTTATAAATAAAACTTTATCAGGCAGTGGAAAAACTAACTTATTACAGTACATTTACCATGCGAAACTAACATCTAACGTCAGAACTGCAATAGGAACTTATATAAAGCCTGAAAAGTTTGAAGATTTAAAAAAAATTACTGAAAGAGAAATACAAAAGTAATAAGACAATTCCAGAATTACAAACAAGACTAAACATAACATATAAAGGAAAAATTTCAATTAGTTCATACAAAGAAAAAATAATGACTATAATAGATAATATGAATAGCCTCGGAATTGAAGAATTAGGAAATAGTGCTACAGAAGCAGAAACAAATGTAATAATAAGATTAAACAACAAGTTAAGAAAGGCTTGAATGAAAATCTTAAATCGACCATATATGCAGGTAGACCAAACAATTTACAAGAAGCATCCGAACTAGCATTGGAATTAGACAAAAAAACAAACAATAATTCCATATTGCATGTTAGAACACAGCAACCACGGTATCAACAACAAAATCACACTAGATTCAACACATATACTAGATGTTATAACGATCAAAATTATAACATATCATACAATACTAATAAGAAAAATAATAATTATAGCAACAACTTCAGTAGAAACACTAATACAATTTCAACAACAACAGCAATAATAATCAAAATATCACACATAGAAACGACAGATACCAAAATAATTACAACTACAATAATACTCAGAATAGGAACAACATATTTACCTACTATAGAACAAACCATCATAATAACAATAAACACATACACACAATACAAAATGCGGGAAAAGAGATGGGCCAGGAAAACATGGTCATCCCGGAGAGCCAAAATTAAATATTTACAAAGTTTCCGACAACAATTCCAATTATATCAATGTCACATACAAAAACAAAAATTTAACTTTTCTTATCGACACTGGCGCCGACATATCACTCTGTCGCATGCGTAATGAATTTATAGGCGAACAATTTAAGCCAGAAGAAAAATGCAAACTAAAAGGTATCACATCAGAAGAAATAGAATCGATGGGAACAATTGAACTTAAGTTAACACCATCGGAAGAAATATGCGAACATACATTTCAATTGGTAAATCAAAATTTTCCATCAAAAACAGACGGTATTTTAGGAAGAGATTTTTTTAAGAAATATCTATGTAAGATAGATTATGAAACATTTACAATTGCCTTATTTATAAACAATGACACTATTGTAATTCCTATGCAAACTAAATCAATTAACAACTTAAAAATAACAATACCACCAAGAACAGAAATCATTCAACCCATTAAATTAAACATAACAGAAGATTGCGTCATATATAATAATGAAATATAAGAAGGAATATTTTTAAGCAATTCAATCGCACCAAAAAATGGTATGACACACATAAAAATATTAAACATAACGAACGACACAGTAACTTTAAAAAATTATAAAATACAAACTGACCCACTTTCAAACTATGAAATATTAAATTACAATTGCAATAATTTTCAGCACAACAGTGAACGCCTCAAAAAAATACTGAATGAACTAAAATTAGAAAATAGTGACAACAGTGCAAAAGCAGAACTAATAAATATATTTAAAAAAATTTCAAAATGTTTTCCACATAGAAGAAAAATTAACAGTAAACAATCAAAAAATCAGGACCTTAGACAATAATTCAGTTTATATAAAAAATTACAGACTACCACATTCACATACAGACATAATAAATGAACAAGTACAAAAAATGCTTGATGATGACATAATAGAACCATCAGTTAGTCCATACAATGCTCCACTCCTGTTAGTACCTAAAAAGAATGTAGAAGATAAAAAGAAATGGAGATTAGTAGTAGATTTCAGAAAACTTAATGACAAAATAGTAAATGACAAATTTCCTCTGACTAGATTGGAAGATATTTTGGACAAATTAGGTAGAGCAAAATGGTTTTCTATAATTGACATGACTAACTCACTTCATCAAATTAACTTAGATAAAAGTTCCAGACCTTTAACAGCCTTTTCGATTCAACAAGGCCACTATCAATTCAAAAGACTACCATTCGGACTGAAAATATCTTCAAATAGCTTTCAAAGAATGTTGACAATAGCACTGTCAGGATTAGAATCTGAAGCATTTCTTTATGTAGACGATATCATCATATACGGTTGTACTTTGAACCACCACAACAGAAACTTAGACAGATTACAACAGTACAATTTGAAATTAAATCCAAAAAATGTCAATTTTTAAGACCAGAAGTTACTTATCTTGGACATCTTATAACTAAAGATGGAGTAAAAACAGACCCATTGAAATATGACATTATTAAGAATTATCCAATACCAAAAAATGCAGATGAAGTAAGAAGATGTTCATTGCATTTTGCAATTAATACAGAAGATTCATACCAAATTTTGCGGACATAGCCAAAACCTTAAACCAATTATTAAAGAAAAATACAAAATTCGTGTGGACGGACGAAAAGCTTTTGATGACTTAAAAAAAACTAATAAGTCCACCAGTATAGCAATACCCTGATTTTGACAAAACATTTATATTAACAACAGATCCTTCAAACTATGCACTAGTTTTATCGCAAGGCGAAATAGTAAAGACTTACCAATTTCTTATGCTAGCAAAGCATTACAGAAACATGACATAAACAAACCGGTAATTGAAAAAGAAATATTAGCAATTCACTGGAGTATCAAGTATTTTAAACCATATTTATACGGCAGAAAATTTACAGTAGTAACTGACCATAGACCATTATTATCACTATTTTCCCATAGGAATCCTTCATCAGAAATGACCAGAATTAGACTTGATTTGTGTGATTACGACTTCGATATTGTTTATAAAAAATGAAAAATGAATACAAATTCTGATGCGTTATCGAGTATAGAAATTAATTTATATACTAAAACAAATGATACCAAATAAAATTGAAAATACTGATAACCACAAGGGCTATGAAAAATAAAGAAAATGAAGCAAATAAGAATTTAAATACAAATAAGGAGGCAAATAATATATTAGAGAATAACAATACACGTGTAAAGAAAGATAATTCTCATAAGTCTGATCAACCTCGTATATGGGAATGTACATCAATAAATGACGTCAAGAATATAAAGAAATTGCAATTTAATAATAACGAGTGATTTTTTAAGAGCTTGAGAACTTTTTTTTTTAAAAAAACGCATAAAATTTGCAAAATCTCATCGGTTCTTTATTTGAAACGTTAGATTGGTCCATGACATTTACTTTTTGAAGATAATTTCATTTAAATGTTGACCGCGGCTGCGTCTTAGGTGGTCCATTCGGAAAGTCCAATTTTGGGCAACTTTTTCGAGCATTTCGGCCGGAATAGCCCGAATTTCTTCGGAAATGTTGTCTTCCAAAGCTGGAATAGTTGCTGGCTTATTTTTGTAGACTTTAGACTTGACGTAGCCCCACAAAAAATAGTCTAAAGGCGTCAAATCGCATGATCTTGGTGGCCAACTTACCGGTCCATTTCTTGAGATGAATTGTTCTCCGAAGTTTTCCCTCAAAATGGCCATAGAATCGCGAGCTGTGTGGCATGTAGCGCCATCTTGTTGAAACCACATGTCAACCAAGTTCAGTTGTTCCATTTTTGGCAACAAAAAGTTTGTTAGCATCGAACGATAGCGATCGCCATTCACCGTAACGTTGCGTCCAACAGCATCTTTGAAAAAATACGGTCCAATGATTCCACCAGCGTACAAACCACACCAAACAGTGCATTTTTCGGGATGCATGGGCAGTTCTTGAACGGCTTCTGGTTGCTCTTCACTCCAAATGCGGCAATTTTGCTTATTTACGTAGCCATTCAACCAGAAATGAGCCTCATCGCTGAACAAAATTTGTCACATTTGAACATTTCGAACCGAACACTGATTTTGGTAATAAAATTCAATGATTTGCAAGCGTTGCTCGTTAGTAAGTCTATTCATGATGAAATGTCAAAGCATACTGAGCATCTTTCTCTTTGGCACCATGTCTGAAATCTCACGTGATCTGTCAAATACTAATGCATGAAAATCCTAACCTCAAAAAAATCACCCATTATAAAAGATATAGAAGAAGAAGAAGATATATTTATAGAAGATAACATTGTGCACGTTGGACGTGACGATAATTCATCGAAACCAGCTTCGAACATGAAGAAATCGCGCACAAAAGTTATGAATGAAGGAATACAGGATCTAACGATAATTCATCGAAACAAGATTCGATTATGAAGAAGTTACATGCCAGGGATAAAGAAAGTAATAATATGCATGCAGGATTCAGCGAAACTAGATTCGACTCTGAGGAAATTGATATCCAAAATGAAAAAGGAAAATATAAGTGAATTAGCGCTAACAAATAAAGATAAAATATTTGAAATATATTCAAAAGAAGAATTAAAAAAAGTATATACGGAAATAAAGATAAACAACAAAAGTCCTCAAATAAAAATATTAATTTACAATGCCCCTATAAAAATAACAGACGATATTCTAAAATGTAAATTAATAGATGAATTCCACAATACCCCACACGCAGGCCACTTGGGAATAAGAAAAACAATCATAAAACTAAAACAAAGATATATAATAAATCTTAATTTATAAATCTTAATGTATGTACTTTTCTCTTAAGGGTGAAGGAGTAGTGTACCACACAAGTCGACCATGCATTCACAACGTATAGAACCAATGAGTGATCAAATATCAATACTAGCACTTATTGCTCTATACATGTTGTAATGCAAATATTTGAGTGACTTACATAAAATAGAGTGCATTTTAAATATGGAAGATTGTGATTGGTCATGGATAAATATTAGTGTAATTAAATGAATAGAATGTAATAAAATGATAAGTTATAATAAGTTAGAAAGGTTAAGATTTGTTTTCATAAGTAGTATATACGAAACAAAATTTAACTAATAAAACAGACTTTGATTTAACAACTCAATCCGGCCATACCAAGCCTTTATTTTAATTTAAAGTTTCAAGATTTCAGCAGTTCCTTTGAACGCCTATTGTAGAGCTGGAACCCTTTCAGCTGTTTAATATAAATACAATGGCTATAGGGAAATTAAAATAATTAAAACAGAAAACATTATTACACAGTAAGGAAGTTTGTGTTTATATTAAGGAGTTGTATAGAAATTATAAGTTCTGTAAAAAGAAAACCAAAATCAAAAAATAAATTTTGTTTTAAACAGAATTTGGTTTGACGGAGCCCGGAAAGGAAGAAGTGTTCCAAGAGGAAACGGAATTGCGAATTTCCTTTAATTCCTTTCATTATCCTTGAAAACCGGGTATTTAAAAAAATTTTTTTTTATTTTACTTTCGAGGCACTGGTCGAAAACTGATCAGCGGAAACTAGAAAGGTAGCTACCTTTGTGGACACCTAAATATATTAGTGAAGTCGACAACCGAAATAAGCCATAATTATAAAACAAAAAATAATTAGTTAAGAAATAGGAAATATCAATAAGGTAGTCTTACTTTGTGTATGTCAAATTTATGTTAGTGTGTTTTAAAATATATTGTAAAAGGATAAATCTCAGAATATAGAAAAATGTTTTAAAAAGGAAAGGCTGAGATTTTGTAGGCCGCAATAAAACACTTTAAGAGAGCTCCTTAAGAGTAGATAAATAAAGTTTTATAAATATTATATAATTTTATTTTTATTTATTTTATATTTTTGTAGTTAGTCATTGATTAGTGTTTGTGTCAATTAGGGAATAATATTACTAACAAAAGTTTGAATTATATGAAGTAGGCAGGAAAAAGGTTATTTAAATTTGCTAGTACCAAATTTTTAAAATTAACTACTTATATCGATTTATATTTAAAAAATAAAATATATTTATATAAAAAAAATATTATAAAAATAATAATTAAAATAAAAAAAAAATACAAACCACGTTCGGAGTGGAATTTTTAGAAAAATTTAATTTTTTAAAAAAAACCATTCGAAAAGTACAAAAAGTTTGAAATTTAAAAGACAAAAATAGTTGAAAGTTGTTTAAATATTACGAATATTAAATATTATAGTTGAATAGTAGATTAATTTTTAAGATTGGTTTTATAGTTTTGAAACGTATGTACATGCTTTTTTATCATTATTCTAACTGAAATAATATTTATGTTTAAATATAATTGTTAATAAACTATGTACAATAATTGTGTTTAAAAAGAAACTATATAGTTATGAGTGCTTAATTTGGATTGTAGGATTTCGGCACAGTGTGTCGAGTTTGAAAATAAATGGTATAATTGAAAGAAAAAATTTGGTAAGTGCTGACAATAAATTTTTTTAAGGGGTTATTCGGGATAATGATGATGACTGCCGTTTTAAGGGTTGCGGACATGGAAGTTTCACCTTTCCCATGTTATATTCATCTGTGCTGTTCAGTTTTGATAGTTTTAGTTTTAATTAGGTTTCGTTGTTCGGGCTTTTGGTTAGCTGTATGCGGGTTGAGTTCCCACGCCCATGATTTGAGGTGGTATCCCTAACCCCAGAATAACAACAGCAGATGCATTCGTAAAACTAAGTGCGCCCAATAGTAGAGCACACAGGATCGTAACAACAAATAGCGCCCAATATCGAAAGAAATAGAACATGTTTTTTTAGGTTGTTCGTAATCGTCCTAATACTATAAAGGTGATTAGCTTGCGTGTTACGTAACAAATAAAATAAAAACACTTGAGGATATTTCAGAATTTGGCATGTTTTTTATGTTGTTCAAACTCGTCCTAATACCTAATACTATAAAATTAATTAGTTTGCGTTACAGCACAAATAAAAAAGAACATAAAAATATTTTAGAGCTAGGATTAGTTTTTGTTTATTACAGCTTAGATGTCCTAATATTTTAAAATTATTAGCTTACGCTCTAAGTGAAATTTTACAAAACCTAAGAAAGATTATTGCATAGATTTTATATTTGTTTGTTTTGAAATTGCCCTAAACATGTTAAAATTCGTTGCATTTTTTTAAATTCAAATTTGATTAAATAGATTTTGAAATTGTCCTATCTAAAGGTTACTTTTGAAATCTGTATAGATGATTAAAAATAACGGAAATATTATTTTTTAATTGAACATAAAACAGATAAAGAAAAACGCCTTTTGAAATGCCAGCAATTACTTTGAAATAATGACCTATACCACTGTACCAAAAATCCTAGTCTAGTTATGTCTATGAAAACTGTTTTAATTTGTTTGTAGAAATTTTGTTATAGTTTGTGCGTTTAATTGGTTAGAATTTTAATGTTTATGAATGTATTAGAGTAGTAAAATCATTTATATATATGATTATATTTCTTTTTTTTGTTTGAATATTTATTTATTTTTTTGTTTTTTTTTTTTTGTTCCAATATATATTATTTATTTTTATTATTTTAACATTTAGTTTTGTTTTTTGCTTTGAATAATTAATTGATTTTTTTAAACGAGATTTTTTGTGTTTGAACGGGTTTTAATTGATTTTAATTTTTTAACGTTTTTTATTTAAAAATTCATAAATAAACATAAATATAAATCTTCAATAGATTGTTTGTGATTGTGATGATTGAAAATGCCAGTTGTCAGAATTCCAGTGAGTGATAGTAGTAATCCTAGAGAGACAGGGAATATTATAGATATGTCAGAAACGATTAGAACTCCAAGTACTTACCGTACGGACAACCCAAATTCCGGGGATAATAATGAGACTGCGAGTCGTCAGACAGGAACGATTCCAAAAAATTTACCTCCTCCGAGAGAATATAATTTTCCTCCACCCAATCTTCAGTAAAAACAAAAGGGAAATAGTCCTAGGGTATATGCCGGATTAATAAATGAGTTAATTACTGAAACAAATAAAGAATATCAGGCAGAGTTAGAATCCAAATTAGATTATAAAATTCAAAGCAGTTTACGGGAAGGTTTTTCTAGAATGATTTGGGAAAAATAGTGATGAAGTATAATCAGTGACGAGTCAAGAGGGTGACAAAAGGTCCACGATTTCTAGAAGTGTTTCAACGAATGGAAACGGAGAAGCTTAGACGAATCCACAGCGAAGGTTGACTTTAGGGAATCTACCAATTCATCACCGGAAAATGCTTCAGATCATATACAACAAATGCTACATCTAATAGGAGTCGTTAAATGGGTCATAAGTTTCAATGGCAATGTGAAAAAGCTTCACATTGATGATTTTATTTTTTGTATTGAATATATGTTGAAATATCATTCTTTGTCATGTGAAGAAAGCCATAAAAGTACAAAATGGATCAAATAGTTGCGAATACGAAAGACTGAGTATTTTTGAAGAGCGACGTCAGCGGACTGGAGATACCATCGATGATTATTTTCAGGCTATGAGAAAAATAAGATCAAGATTGAGAAATCCATTGCCTGAGTATGAAATCATCACAATAATCAAACAAACGTTCGTTAAAATATATCACAAATAGTATTCCTGGTGTAAGTTTTTTCTGTAAAACATTTAAGGGGATGCATGTAAAGAAGTGGAGAAAAATTATTTTAGGAAGGAAAATACTTCAGTCCACAGCTACGATTTTCACCACCAAGAAGACAAGTGGAAGAAATAGATTTGAAGCCCAGTATGTGGATGATATTCAAAATAATCTGTTATGTTGGAACTGTAGGTTACCTGAATTTAGGGATTGTACGAACAAGCAAAGAAACTTGTTTTGTTACCGGTGTGGTCTCAAAGGTGCCATAACTCCTACATGTCCAAAGTGTTCAGGAAACCAAGTAGGGAGGATGGCGGACTCATGCTCCACCAAAACAATCGAAATCAGTAGGTACACAGACAGAGCCGGAAATAAACACAACCGAGATAATATATTTATTACAAAAAAATGCCATAAATAAAGAAAAAACAAAACCAAACGATAATAAGTTTCAGCAAAAGACCGGTACATACGAGGAGCGTCTTGACAGGTACTATGAAACTAGAAATAAAATATTTAGTAATAGTGAACAGGGTAGAGCAAAAATAGAGAAAGTTATGGAAACAAGAGGTAGATTTAAAAATAAAAGAATAAAATATGATAAAATTTTACAGTCTGTCCGTAAATGTGATGCAATGTTGTTGTAGAATTGTAGAATTCGAGATAGGAGATGCTGTTGTGAAAGGACTGTTAGACATGAATCTTAGTTTGCTTGAAAAACACTGTGAAGACTTAATAGAAAATTCCTAATTTGAAATTAAGCCTACTTTTTCTGAAAAAAAAACAGCTGGAGGTAGTAAAATCAAGTTTTAGGAAAAATAGAAATCGTATTATTTATGTCCAAATTTAACGCAGAAAGCTTACCTAGTCTATCACCAGCGGTGCAAATTTAAGAAGTGCTTAAAATGCTTAAGTTAGGTGTTATAGAAGAAAGCAATAGCCCTTGGACTGGTTCACTTTGATAAGAAAGCCTGGGAAAAATAGGCTATGCTTGTATGCTAGAAAATTAAATGAAAAAACTATTAACGACGCATATCCGATTAAAAATATTGAAGACATATTAAGTAGACTGGATGAAACGTTTTATATAAGCAGCATAGATCTAAAATTTGCTTTTTGGTAAATCGAGCTGGGAAAGAAGTCCAGGTCTTATAGAGGCTTCACTATACTAGGCAGACCATTATATCAATATGTAGTCATGCCTTTTGGATTATGTAATGCTGCACAAAGGCTGTGCAGATTAATGGACAAAGTGATACCGCAGGAATTAAAGCAAAACGTTTTTGTATATATGGATGATCTACTGGTAATCTCCGCTAATTTTGATGACCAATAGGGCAAATTTGGCTATAGGCTCAAGTAAATCAAAGTTTTGTTTCAACGAGCTAGCTTATTTAGGTTTTATTGTGGGAGGTGGGGTAATTAGAACCGACCTTCGTAAGATTGCGGCAATACGAAATATAGCGTTACCAAAGTTGCTAATGGATGTGCGAAGTTTCTTAGGTACAGCAGGTTGGTACAGTAGATTTATTAGGGATTTTAGTGCCTTAACTGCTCCATTAACCGACCTGATTAAAAAAGAAAAAAGTTCCAAATGACTAAAGCAGCTGTCGAAAGTTGTAACAAACTCAAACTAGCGTTAACAACGGCTCCGATACTGGCTCATCCAAACTTCAGTAAAAGATTTTTTGTGCAGTATGATGCTTCGGACTATAGTGTAGGAGCAGTCTTATTCCAGGAGGATCAGCAGGGAAATGAAAAACCGATATTCTTCTTTTCTCAAAATCTCAATGAAGCGCAGACAAATTATAGCGTTACTGAGAAGGAAAGCTTAGCCGCATTGTTTGCGGTAAAAAGATTTAGGCCTTACATTATGCATATGTCATTTACAGTGATAACAGATCATGCAAGTCTTAAATTAAATATAGAACACAGAAAAGGTGCTGAAAATATTGTAGCAGATATATTATCTAGGATGGTTGATGAAATTAAATTAGGCAAAGAAGATATTTTAGGATTCGAATCTGAAGAGTATAAAGAATTAATGAAAACGGCGACTGAAAAAAAGACAGGTTAACCGATATCAAAGTGTCAAATGGTTTAGTCTTTCAACGGAACAGATTCCAAATAACTAGATACCGGTGAATTTTAGAAGATATATATGGATATTCTTGGTAAATATCCCAGGTCGAACGGCGGAAACGTGTGTATATTTGTAGTTTTCGATCATATGACAAAATTTGTTTTCCTTAAAGCTATGGGAGAAATAACCTCAGCGAATGTAGTTAAATTTTTAACGGACTTATTTTTTCCAAGAGAGACTAAAATCGAACTTAAGCTTAATTTAAAATTGCATCTGTATGTAAAATAAATAGTTCGACTTAATTTTAAATATTCAGTATTAAAACTCGCAAAGCCCAGTGCAATCATGTTTACCCAACTAAGTTAGGTTTGATACTAGATTAGTATTAACTAAAAACGAATGTTGGAAGAAAACAAATAAAAACAAAAAGTAGCTTTCATTGCTAACCGAAGGTTGGCTGAAGCAGCAACAAATATAAGGTGGTAAATATAAAGTAAAAATATTAAACAAAAGGGAAGCTTTAGGCAGTGGTAGACTTTGTTCTCACCAACTGACGATTGTTGATTGAATTCAGTTTTCTCGTATTCTTTTATCTGAGATTGGTTGGTTAAATAGATGATGCTTACAACTAAACACTACCACAAAATAGATATATACGAAGAGTGCTGATAACGGACGTAGCTGTCTAGAAAATGTGCATTCCGCTCTGCTGGTGTCTGAAAATTAAATTTTCCCAATTTTTCTTTAATATCACCTAATTTGTGGTTTAATTTATTCTTTCTTAGATAGAATAAAAACGAACTTAATCTTGATTTAAATTATTTAAAATTAATTAGTGTAATTTTATGTATATTCTTTTCATCCGCTATATACATACAGTCGTTTGGCATTGGTTTGACCTGATAAAAACAGAGCTCTGGGGTATTGTGCCCCTGTATAATCTGGAATCACACCCCCGGTAGAAAATCGACTGATATTTGCTTTAGATTATTGAATTCCAAAATTAGTTTTTTTAATCTGAATTGACATTTTGTGCTACGATATTTAAAAAATCTAGCTACAATCTTCCTCGAATTATAATGTAATCATTGTATAATTACCGTCTTAAAGAAATATGATTTTAAAATTGTCTG
>OX451215.1:114128406-114252531 GCA_949628195.1 Phasia obesa | reverse complement strand
AACCTAAGAAATATAAGTATTGTAATTTCTTTCTTTTTCCACTTTTTACTTTAATTATTTAATTTTAGTTTTTTTTTTTTTTGGGTTTTTTGTTTTGCTGTACCAAAGAAGAATGAAATGATATTGAAATAAAATATGTATATATGTAAGTAAAGTAAATGTAAGTAAGTAAATGTAAGTATATGAACTATTCAACTTTTTGGTATTATAATTGCATTCCGGTAAAAGAAAATCAACGTTTTCATCAAACATTGCCTTTGAAAATGAGACAACTACATTGGCGCATACAAAAACCTTATTAAACTTACATGCAATAAGACCACCAAAATAATAAGTCTATTACGGCTTGTGATTTTTCTAACGCCATTCAAATACAAATCATTAAATAAAATGGAGTTCTCTTTCTTTCATTCATTTTCAAAAGCAACGGCTTTTTAAAGAAATTTAATTCTTTTCTATTGTCATAAGAATTAGGATAAAAAATATTTTATTCCTAATAAAAAAGAGCGAAAATAAATTGACATTAACATCAACAAAATTATTCATTTAATTGTTACTGATATAGTTCAAATGATATTAATTAATACTTGTTGTATTATTTATTATAATTATTTTTGTTTTTATATAATTTCTCTTTAACAAATTGAATTCTGTACTGTTGTAGAAGCTCCCAAATGATAACACAAAGTGGTAGTTCTTTGCATAGTTGACATCACTAGCGGGTTTCTAATAAAATGAAATGGCGCAAAAATATGGCAAATTGGCTAATAACTTATTACAGCAAGTCCCAATAAAGCTAATATTATTAGTTTTATTATATACATAGACTAATAATTAATTTGAAGACCAGTTGTTTTTAATATTTGATTTTTGTTTTTAATAACAGGAGGTTATGTCATATGTACGTAACATGTGTACTTTTAAACACAAAAATTATAAACCATGTGTAAAACACTGATTTTGACATACGCATGAAATTCCATATGGATAGCAATTTTGACAGTACATATGACTTGTACACTCAATGTAAACACACCTTAAGTACGCTAACGTACAGAAAGCAGAAATAAATTTGTTATTACTACTAAATAACTTAACAGCTATGATATAAAGTACTAATATCACTTGGTTGGTTTTTCTACATACAGTTGAGAGATAATTGTTGCTACTCTAAATAATCCACGCATCTATGAATCGATATTTCTTTATGCAACATTGAAATAAATTTAGCCTGCATCTCTTCGGCCACCTCTACAGGCAATTTAAGCATCAAAGAATTCACATAATTTAAAAATTAACTATTTTCGCTTTCGTTTTGTTGCTTAGCGAGATCTACCAATGTTGTCATAACATCGGCAACCTGTGAAACACCAGCCCTCCAAACATACTTTTTTGGTTGAAGCTGTTGTATTTTTCTAAAGGAAACGCACAATAAAAACGTCATCTAACATGCTTTAATATAACTTTATGAAAGTACTTACATAGGAATATACTGGCTTACTTTGTTCAGCTGTAAATTCCAAGTCAGAGGATAGTATATCCTGAAAATCTGGAGTACACAGCACTTGTGAAGAACTTGTTTTGAAATATTAAAAACGAATATGTATTTTATAGAATATGTATTTTATATACTATTAACATACTATGTACATTAGTAGCAAGGTAAAACAATAATACTTACGTTCTTAATTCGGACGTTTCCGTCAAAAAGTGCAAATCTTCCGAAAATTCCCACGTATTCATCTATTATAAATTTAAATCGCATCCACTTCCCGTTTTTTTGGTTCCTTGCGCCTTTGGTTGTAGTATCTTCTGCTTTCAAGAATACTTTTCCAATTTTGCCTACATAATTCATCTGCAGTCATTATACATACTAAATATTAATAATTCTTGCGAAAAAACCGACTTCACCCCAGCAACCCAATAGGTCGTGTGCATAGCCAAATATAAATCATGTTCCAATCATAGCCCAACATGATTTATATTTGGCTATGCACACAACTTATTGGGTCCCCTATTTTAAAGAATTGTTCGTTTTGATTACCGATCATAGTAGTGAACGTTCTGTATAATTAAAATTCAAGTGTTTACCTATAACGGCTCTAAAGACACAATAATTTAAGTCAAATTACGTCAATTATGGGGACACCCTTTAATTTCCAAATTCAAATATTATATTTGTTATAGCGGATTAAGCAATACAGCTTCTTCGTAAATTTTAACAATCTGTCTATAGCAGTCATGGTAATATGCATTAAAAATTCTTGAGTATAGGACCCTAAAAACTGACCTGTTGCTCTAATCGGTAGTATATTGAAACTTACCAGGTTTGCCAATTTAATTCCCGATTTCCTTCCATGATGCCTTCATGGCGTTCCTGTTGCTGTGTAATTTTTGGCACTTATCCCAAATAAGTTTTCTTTTTTTTACAGCAGATATAAGTTGCCGCTTCTCCACTTCACTGAATTTAGACTTTTCTTTTTCATTCTCCATTTTTTGTTTTAATTTTTATTTATAACTTTATGTTTAGACTTTTAACTTTCGATTTTTTAACTTTTCTTTAATTTTTTTATTCATGAACGTATCAGCTGTTGTTTGAAAATTCCGCATGAAATAATGGCCACTTGCTTTATTTCACAGCTTTGATAAAATGTTGACAGAAACATTTCATGTTTTTTCCACAGGAAAAACAGAGTACTACTTCTGCAATATTTTTTCGTACAAATTTTTTATGTACGTAGTTTGACAGCATTCCGCATGAAAAACTGAACTGAGTACCAAGCTTTATTCGCAAAAATTTAATATTAACAAGTAAAAGTGCTATATTTGACCGTGCCGAATCTTCTATAGCCTTTACCACGGTGATTTTATTTATACAGACATGTACAGCATTATCCATATTGTTGACTCTTAGAATAAATTTAAATAAGTCATATGAGAAAAAACTCATTATTCATACCTTAAAGAAATAGAAGGCAGCGGCGACGCAGCTAAATGAAAACAAATTCCGTTGGCTACAATTGTCGTCCTGTTGTCAGCTACTTAATGATATTCAAGACGTCAGCTACATCTTAAACTCTGAGATTGTTGTAGAAATACTTATTTTGCTTTTATAAAATTAAATAACTTTTTAAATAATTATAAATATTTCCTTCAAAACTTTTTCTTTGTATATGAATTTGTAATTTGCAATTTTTTGACATTTTCTTTTGTTGAATAAAATAGAAATTAGACCAAGTTTACGACAGCCACAACGGTGGTCGTGTAGCCATGTAGCTATCTATACTGGCTTTAAAATAATCGTTTACCTTTAAACGTTTGTATTTTATTTTTGTCAGTTTGTAGCCGGTATCATGATGTTGACTATGTGTTAAATGCATCTAAGTTTAAAAACAGAGATCTCATCTATTTAAAAATCAAACACATTTAAAAAAATATGTTACTCTATATATATACATATATTCTTAATATTAAAATATATTATGTTACAGTCAAGATTTTCATTTTCACAGAAATATTGAAATTTTTTTTTAATTTTTCGAAATTGTTTGTGAAAATTTTTGTAAAAATATTTTATTCGAAAATTTTTTGTAAAATTTTATTCGAAAATTTTTTGGAAAATTTTTCGTAAAGAAAGAAGTATCGTTTTGAAAGCGGTTTGTAAAGTTTTTTGTAAATGTTAAAAAAAATTAAAAATCGTTTTCAAAACGATGTTTCTTTCCACAGCAAATTTTTCGAAAAAATTTTTAAAAAATTTTATTTGACAAAAAAAAAGCAAAAGAGAATCATTAAGCCGAAAAAAACGTAAAAAAAATATTGGTGGGCGTGGTTTTTGGCCCGCAGCCTCCAAAGTAATAATCCGATGTTGCTGAATTGCAATATGAAATTTTTCGAAGCTACGCCTGACAGATTGGTGTGCTTAAATTTTTTGTATCTCTTCTGGTGCCTCTTCAACCCGAACACGGACAAACGGAAATCGCTTAATCAACTTCTCTATGTATAAGGATCCAGTATATATATATATTATGGGTTTGGAAATTAATATTGTAGAAATTACACACGGAATGACAAACATATATATACCCTTTCTACCTGTGGTGAAGGGTATAAAAAACAAACAAAAAACAAAATAAAATAAAAGATAGGTACATTCCGACCTTTTTTATTAGAAACACATGTATGTATGTATGTTTTTTTTTTATTTAACGAGGTGAAATCATCGAAAGACCCTGGCCTCCGAACTGCCAGGAGTGCGTTACTTTAACACGCTAAAACACCTCGATACGCTAACCCATACGTCCCTGTGGAACTACCGCAAAGTTTTCCATCACAGGGTGGGAAAGGTATGAACCCAGCTGTAAACCATGTCGATTCTGCTTCGAATCCTTTCCAACCTACGAAGTTCTACTAGAACCAATTTCGCGAAGTTACAATTGCTCAACGAAGACAACATAGCTTGAACTATGTTATCGGGCCTAACACTGTGACCTATTGCCAACTCCAAATTCAACCTTCAATTTCGAAACCGTGGACAGGTAAAGAAAACGTGTCTGGCATCCTCCAGAACATTTCCATTACAACTCGGACAGAAGGGGTCACTGTCATGACCAAAACGGTACAAGTACGACCTAAAGCAGCCATGCCCGCTCAACAGTTGGGTAATGTAATAATTAAGGTCACCATGTCCTCTTTTAAGCCATGTCACTATATCGGGTATCAATAAGTAGGTCCATCTTCCCTTAGCCGAGGTCGACCAGCGCAATTGCCATCTAGCGATACATTCATCTCCTTCGCAACTGCAGATGTGGCCTCCTAATCAATCGGCAACATACCCGCAATAACGAAAACTGCTTCATCTGAGACTGTTCTAAACGCACTACATACTCGGAGGGCTGCAAGCCTGTACGGAGGCGTAATCATATTTGAATATGAAGTTAACCTCAAAGCACTTGCCCAAATATGGGATGCATATAAGATAACGCTCTTCACAACACTCATAATCAACTTTCTCTGAAGATATTTGGGGCCTCTAATATTTGGCATAATACGCGATAACGCAGAGCAGGTTTTTGATGCCTTTGCACTTATGTATTTTATGTGATCCAAAAACGATAGACGAGTATCAATCATTACACCTAGATATTTGAGGTATGGCTTAGTTTCTATGCAACACGTGTTCAACTTAATGGTCTCCTTCTTTTTTGGCTGCTTATTAACACCGCTTCTGTCTTATTATCCGCGAGATTTAATCCCATCGAGCTGAGCCAGGATCTAACAATCTGTATGTATGTATGTATAACTAATTAATATAAAAATTTTAAGAAAGGCTCTTATATTTTAAATAACGAGAAGTTGGTATTTAAGTATAAGTGTGAATAAAGTTTTGTTAAAAAAACTTTTTTTTGTTATATAAACAATTTAAACTTTTTAAACATTTAATATGTACATACACACGAGTACTTAGATATAAATATTTTTAAACATACATAGGTAAGTCCCGTTCCACACTTACAATTTTTGTTTCCGAAACATTTCGTTAATACATACTCTTACTTTAAAAATTGTGTTTCTGACGACCATTATGTATGTCGAAGAGAATAAAAAAACAACAACAATACTGAGTCACAGCAGAGTTTAATGTACAGTATTTATCGCTTATATGCACGTCGGTTATAAGCATTTCCCGCTTTTATGCATCCAAGCTTGTGCAATTTCAGGTTGTAATTTAAAATATACATAAAAATTTCGTCTATATGCATTTCGCTTATATGCATTTCTCGCTTTTATGCACCATAGTTTTAATACAATTTCAAAAAATTACATAAGTAAATATCTTCTATATGCATCATTCACAATTTTGCAAAAATTGTACCAAAATGGTTTCAACGTAAAGTATCATCCCTATCTAAAATAGATAAGGCATTATCGAAATGGTTTGATCAAATGAGGTTGTCTGGCGCTGTAGTGTCAACCAATATGCTAATGGAAAAGGCCAAACAATTTGCCATTGCCCTGAATGAAAATTTTGATCCCATACCTGGCTGGCTATACCGATGGCAACGAAGAGAGGGGATTAGTTTAAAAAAGATTCATGGTGTCGCGTAAAAAAATTAACTTTATTAATAATTAAAACGCTGGGAGAAGATTTTTATTTTAAAACGTTTATTAAGCAGGTTCAATTACAACTAAACTTAAAATTAACAAACATTAATTTGGACCACAAGAACAAAGAAATAAACAACTCGTACATGTCCATCTGAACCATCAATCGTTTTTGTGACACGAGCTAGGAGCCACTTTTGTGGTGGTGTGTTATCTTCGAACGTTGTTGTAATGATTGAAGATAATCCCTAGACCACAGTTGCCGAAACTGATTTTTTAGAAACGAGATTTGCTGCCATCGATTAAGTGCTGACAATTCGGTGTCACCAAATGTTTCTTAAAGGATAGAAACCAAAGAAGAACCAATCAAGAGGTCACCAGGTGTGAGTGCTTCGCCATCATTAGGATCATCTGACATTGGAGCTATTGGCTGAGAATTTAAAATGGCTTCTATTTCCACCACTAAAGTTTGGAGCTCTTCAAATGAAAGACGGGCTTGAGCAAGATTTTTAATCAGGAGTGTTTTTGCAGATTTAACAGCTGCCTCCCACAATCCACCAAAATGTGGTGCCCTAGGGGGAATAAAACAAAATTCGAAACCATTATGTGAACAATGGGTTTTGATGTCTGTAACAGTTTTATCGGTGAGCAGTTTTTCTTTTAACTCTTTAAGTTTGTTATGGGCACCAGCAAAATTTGTTGCGTTATCGCAAAAAATTCGTTGAGGTAGACCACGTCGACTTACGAATCGTTTTAAACACAGGATAAAATTTTTGGTCGACAGATCTGACACAAGTTCTAAATGCGTCGCTTTTGAACTAAAGCACACAAAAACAGCAATGTACGTTTTGTAGGGTACCTTCCCCGAATTCGATATGATGTTAGAAATGGGTCACAAAAATCAACTCCAGTGACCAGAAATGGCCGTTGGGCTCTAAAGCGATCAACTGGTAAGTTGCCCCTTATTTGTCCAAGTAATTTTGGTTTATAGTGGAAGCAATGAACGCAATTTCGGACCACTTTTCGAACTACTTCTCTTGCATTGATGAGCCAAATCTTCTGACGAAGAATACCATGCAATACCTTTGGACCAGCATGCAAATGAGTACGGTGTAAATGCTCAACGTAGAGTGTAACAAAGCGATGCTTTTTCGGCAATAAAGCTGGAAAGCGTGCATCAAACGGAATGGGAGCCTTTGACAAACGTCCACCGACTCGAATTATATTAAAGCTTTTGTTATTAATTTTCATTTTATGTATAAATGGAGCTAATTTTTGCAGTAATGGTTGAACCGAGTTATTGTTTAGCAGCATTTTTGTTTCTGCAGCAAATGCTGTACTTTGTATATGTGACACAATTCTCCAAAAAGTACTTTCCATCTCATCGGGTTTAAGATGAACGATATCGCTTACCTTTAAGGAAGGATTTACTTTATGTCCACAACAAATACGAAAAATATAAGCAAGTATTCGAACAATTTTAAAATATGAAGAATGCTTATCAATAATCATTTCTATTATTGGCCTGTCAGTGATATCTGTTGTACATTTAAAAACTACTGTTTTCCTCTTCTCAACAATTTCTATAGGTTCGGCAATGATATTTTCGGGCCAATTTTTTTCATCAGTGTAAAGAAATTCGGAACCAGTAAACCAAATCGTGTTCGTTAGATCATCAGCGCAGCAGCCACGGGATACAATGTCAGCAGGATTCATTTTAGACGGCACATGCCTTCAAGTTACTTCTCTCGTGTGTTGCTGCAATTCAGAGATAAGATTTGCAACAAAACAATTTAATGTCGATGAATGCATTTTTAGCCACTGCAAAACAATTTTGGATTCTGACCAAACAGGATGAAACAAATGAAACAAATTTAAAAATTTTAATTTGTATTTTAGACCAAGTCCGACTAAGTAATACTGCAGCACATAGTTCGAGACGAGGCAAAGACTGAGCTTTGATGGGAGCTACTTTAGATTTGGCAATAACCAGAGTTGATTTATAGCTACCATTAACCACAACGCGATAGTACAAACAGCAGCCAAATGTACGTTGAGAGGCATCTGCGAAGCCGTGTATTTCGCCACTTATAATTTCTGATGTAAAAACGTAACAAGGTATCTTGATGTAATGAATATGTTCAAAATCTTCTTTAATTTGGAGCCACATACTCTACAAGGTAGAGGTTAGGGGATCATCCCAGCCGATGTTTTGGATCCAGAATTCTTGAAGAAGAATTTTGCAAGTCAAATATTTTGGCTACTATTGACAATATGGATCGTTTTGTTGGTTTCCTTACATCTGATAAATCGTAGCGAAACAAAAATATATCGTGGCTAAGATTCCAGGCCATCCCAAGTGTTTTAGTGATGTCGTCTTCAGTGCTTTTGATAGTAACTTCTTCGTTGTTATTGTTGACGATGTCTGGACAATTGCTATTCCACTTTGCAAGCTGCACACCATGAGCGCTTAAAATTTTTATTATTTCAGCTTTCTTAACTACTAACAATTCAAGACTATTGGAGCCAGTGAGGACATCGTCGACATATAAATCCTCACGAATTACCCTTAAACCAATGGGTTATGTAGAACTGTGTTGATCAGCGATATAAAACAAACTTCTAATTGCCAAAAACGGTGCTGCTGAGAGCCCATACGTTACGGTGTTAAGTTGAAACACGCTAAGGTTGTCTTTTGGACTAGATCTCCATAAAATAAGCTTAAATTTACGGTCACGTTCATCAACAAGAAATTGGCGGTACATTTTAGATATGTCTGCAGTAAGAGCAAATCTGTTCAGACGAAACGAAAAAAGTGTGGTAATCAAATCTTGGTGTATTGTTGGGCCAACCATGAGAATATTATTCAAAGAATAATTCGACGATGTACGAGCTGACCCATCAAAAACTACACGAAGCTTTGTTGTTGTACTATGAGGCTTAAGTACACAATGGTAAGGTATGACATAATGCGGATGAGATAAAGAATGATTGTAAGGTGACTTATGACCAAGTGCCATATATTCATCCATAAATTCGACATACATAGATTTTAATGTTGAATCACGTTCCAATCTACGTTCGAGCGAAAAAAATCTACGTTTACAATTTTCAAATGACTCACCTAAGCAATCCAGGCTTTGTTTAAATAGTAGTGGAACTTGAATGCGTCCATTTGAAACAAGTTTAGTATTTTCGATGAAATGTTTTTCGCACGCTTCTTCTTCTTCTGAAAAACTAGAAGGGACACTAGTGTAGTCTTCAAGTTCCCAAAACTTCTTTAATTTGTGTTCTATATTTTCAGTTGAATAATCGATAGCCCAGTTGCATGTAACCAACTACGAACTTTGTTGACTGCTAACAATCCATCCAAAAACTGTATTAACGAGGCAAAGGTTACCTTGTCCCAACGAAATGCGTCCATCGAGCATCATATCGAAAAATACTTCCGCACTAATTAACAAAGCGATTCGTTGTGACTTGTAGACAAATAGATCTGCTAACTCTATTGTTTCAGGAATTTTCAGCTTCGAGGTGTCTATAAATTCACATGGATGACTGGCAGAAATTGATTTTATCACAGCGAAGGTTGATACCACTGATAAGACGAAACTCGAGATTTTATTGTAGCAGCGACAGAATATTTAATTTTTGTGTGCACTTCACCAATTCCAGAAACATCTTGAACACTTGGTTGAAAACGAAGTTTAAGTCTTTTCGCAACTTTTTCGGTAATAAAATTAATTTCCGAACATGAATCAAGAAGTACTGGTTGAAAATAACCAAAATTTTCCTTAATGAGAACCACGGAAGAGCCATACTCTTCTAAATGAACAAGCAACTAATGACACGGCATTATTTTTATTAGATGATGATGGGGTATCACTAGTAGATGATGATTCTGCAGGCACGAAAATATGAAGCGTGGTATGTTGAGCAGACTGGCAAATTCGACAACAACTCTTAGAGGCACATTTCGATACTAAATTACCCTTTCGAAAACAATTTATGCAGTGCCCATTGCGTTTTATAAAGTTAAAACGTTCCGAAACTAAAAGCGACAAAAATGAAGAACACGATGCAAGATGATGTTTAGTACTGTTGCAATACGAACAACTCATACTTGAATTTGTAGAGACGCATGTGGTTGCGTGACGTTTAAAACTTGATTTTGATTTCATATCACTTGAACTATTTTTTACTTCACTTTACTTATCATGACTTTCTAGAAATTGACAACGATGGCTTAAATTTTCATAGCAGGAATCCCAAGACGGCAACGATTTAAAATCCATTTTTTCTTCGTAATTTTGTTTTGATGCATCATCCAGCTTCGATAGAACCATGTGAATAATAATCGCATTCATTACATCCATTTCTGAGCCCAGTGATAAAAGTAAACCAAGAATTGCAGAAACGGTATCAATTATATTGCGTAACGAAGCACTATCACCTTTAGACATTTCTTTAATATCAAAGAGAGCAGTCATATTTTCCAGGAAAATTAGAACTTTGTTGTCATATCGCACCCTTAACCTCTCTAGTGCCTTCGGATAATTTTCTTCCGTTACTTGGTACGGTTGAACGACTGCAAGAGCTTGACCAGAAAGGCAATTTAATAAATAATTAAATTTATCGACCGGTGTTAAAGATGAATATTCATGAACCATGTTGTTAAAAGTTGTTATAAATCGATTATATTCTGTATACCTTCCATCAAAACGAGGCAATTTTAATGAGGGCAAACGAGTTTGGCTTGACAGACCAATCGAAGAATTGAACACACTTTGGTCCATTGAAGTTGAACAACGCTCCTTGTTTATGATGGACAACAATTTTGCTTTGGCCGCAATGTAGACTTCCTCCAGGTTACCCCTTGTGGTATCAGAAGGATAAAGGGACCACTTCATCGTTGTTAACCATTTTTTTAAATTTCAAAAGTATTTTTTCACAACAAAAAATTATTTAATTGTGCCACAAATGATTTTAATTTTATTTAAATATTTTTATTTTTGAACCAATCTACAAAATTTGCACAAATTTAAATATATTTATTTTTATTTGAAACACTAAACAAACAAAAACAGCAGTGTGAAAAGGGGGCTATAAGAATTTTTCGAACGAGAAATGCAGCTGTACCACGAACGGTTGTGTTGCACCAAAAGAAAGTTTACTTGTGTTATTTTTTACACAATCTCCAAAGTTTTTTTTGCGGCTCTACGGGCCTTAAAATTCTTATTGCCGAATTAATTAAGTTATTTTTTATTTAAAACACTTTAACACTACTGTCCTGTCACGGTCGTCAAAAATGTCGCGTAAAAAAATTAACTTTATTAATAATTAAAACGAGGGGACAAGATTTTTATTTTAAAACGTTCATTAAGCAGGTTCAATTACAACTAAACTTAAAATTAACAAACATTAATTTGGACCACAAATGAAAAAGAAATAAACAAAAATGATCCGTTATAGAACAACAAGAACGACGGTGACTACAGGTGATCTCCTCCAACACATGGTGAGGCAGGAACTGCTGATAAGGAAGCAGCTGACAATTTTCAAGAAATTCTCCCAACTTTGACTGTATACAAGGCAAGTGACATATTTAATGCCGATGGAACGGGACTACTTTTCAAGGCATTGCCTTTATCAACACTCAAAAGGGGTAGTTTTAAAATTTCTGGAATGAAGTCACCAAAAGAACGTATAACTATACTCCTTTTGTGCAATGCAACTGGTGACTATAAAAAAATGTTTGCCATAGGTAAACCAAAACAAGGCGTGGATGACACAGGACATTTGGACTGAAAATTTGGACAAAATAGAAAAGTTATCTTATTCGTTAATAATGCCACATCCCATAAGCAGATAAGTTTAAAGAACCTTGACGTTCGATATTTACCAGCAAATAGCACCTCAATTTTACAGCCATTAGATCAGGGGATCATTCATGCATTCAAGGCATACTATCGACAAAATATAATACGTAAGCAAATATGCTTCTTAGAGTCTGGAAAAAAAATTTAAGATTTCAAGAAAAGCTTTGATATGTTAGAAACATTATATATAGCCAAGCGAGCATATTGGACGGTAACTCCTAGTACCATTTTTAACTGCTCTAAAAAGGTGATTTTAAAATATACAGGCCTGTTCCATTTTTCCAATTTATATGACTTTTTATATATTTCAGTGTAAGTTTGTTTGCACGTCTCACGAGCTGCCCGCGATAGAAGATCGCAAAGATGAAATAATTATAACTGCTGACTGAAGTTTAGAATTTGAAGTTGAATTTGAAAACTTTGTAAGTCTGGACGAAAATTTAGCTTGTCATGCACCACATAACGAGGAGGAAATCGTTTCTGAGCTCCAATCAAGCGGAGATGACGAAGAAGATGCTAACGAGGATGATGACGATGAGTATGTACCGATTTCAACTGTAAGTAATGCAGTGGAATATTTAAGTGGTTTACGGTGCTTGCTTCAAGCAAGAAATGGATGTATTGAGGAATTGGAAAAAATTGAACAATTTATTTTTGAGAGCTGTTGCAAAAATGTTCCAAAAGAAAATAACAGATTTTTTTAAAAATTAGTATGTATTAGACTAAGTACTTTTATTTACCTCAGTAATTTTAAAGTTTCCATTGCTTGTGAGTTTTTTATGTTATCAACCTAGTTGACTGATCTCAGTGAAATGATACTCATAGTACAAACTTTTAAATGTACAAAAATATTATTATTGAATTTAATATTTTAGTTTTCTTTGGTAAAAATTAGTTTTAATAAAAATTGATACATACATACAATGTTTATGGATAACAATTTGGATAAATTTTGTATACTTTTTTATATACATTATACATATGCATTTCCCGCTTATATGCACGAAAAGCTGTGCATTTTCAGAAATGCATATAACAGATAAATACTGTACATTACATTTAATCTCCCAACAACAAATGCATGTGTTGCAGAAACAAAAATTGCAATTGTGAAATGGAACTTATAAAATCCCTTTTGAAAATATTTCCATGTGGTTTTAAAATATCTACATAAGTGCAATTTATGTACAATTATATGTACATAACGCATATATGTATGTATGTAGAAAAGAACATACATTTTATAACCCTTTTCAATTAAACATTTACTATTGCTTTAAAATATATTCTTTGAAATGAATGAATTTTTGCTTCTTTCATGGCTTGAAAAAGAAAGAAGCTAAATAAAAATTACTTCATGGACAAAGAGATGTGAACAGTTTGAAAAGCAAACATCCATGAATATGAAAAATGTGTGTGTGAAACATATTTGTGTGCAGTGAATAAACAAAAGCAAAACAAAATTTCTTTCGAGGACAGTGAAGAAAAGAAAAAGGAAATCAACAGTTTCTTCATGAATATGGAAAATGAAAGAAGAGAGAAATACGTATTCTGGCATAGAAACTCTAGTGCATTCGTTAAACAGTTTTATGAGCTCTATAAGCAGCATGATGCTATGATGTTGCAGGCGGTACTAAAAAAACCATGAACTGTTTAAAAATATATTTCAGGAACGCAAACGGCTTACGCTAACACAAAAATGAACTCGAATACTTCCTTAAAAACACCAAATTTATCTCATGCTGGTTTCAGAGACTCACTTTACAACAAGTAGCTTTTTTATAATCAATGGCTATATATTATATCACACTAAAGACCCCCGTGGCAGAGGATGTGGTGGATCAGCAATAATAAGAAAGGCTCGAATTAAACCTTATTTACTGTGTGGTTTTTGTGAGGACTATCTTTAAGCAACAAATATCTACATTGAAGAATTTCATCAAAACTTCGTTATTTCTTCGATTTATTCACTTCCTAGATTTCAAATATCATGGAGTCAATATAGCGACTTCTTTAAATCACTAGTTCCCTTTTTCATAGCATCAGGCGACTACAACGCTAAACATACGGTTTGGGGATCACGATTAATAACTCCAAAAGGTCATGTTTTGTTTGACACAATTCCAAAAATGCGTCTGAATGTGATCTAGAGTGGACAACCCACTTATTGGCTTACTGATCTGCAAAAAACTCCTGACGTTATAGATTTTGGCGTGACTAAGGCTATTTAAAGAGAAATGATCGAAGTTGAAGCATCAATTGAATTGTCCTCAGATCATTCACCCACTATTGTCTATATATGGAACCAGAAAAATATCGTGTCACCAAGAACTAAAAGAAGCATAAATTGGTTGAAATATAAAAAATATCTCAGTACTCATTGTTCAGAAAACATCCCGCTAAGCACACCTGAAGAAGTAGAGCGGAGTCTTATTGATTTTGATCTAAACCTTCAATCAGCTGCTCAATATGCAACAGTAACCCGACAACTAATTAGACACAATCAAATTTATTCTGTAGATATCGAGAGGCTCTTGGCTGAAAAAAGAAAAATTCACAGAGAGTGGCAATCACACAGATCTCCTCAACTTAAAAGCAGACTTAAAGAATGCACAAAACGGCTGAGAGTTACTAGAATCCTAGAATTCATTATGCGTGTAGAAATCTTAAAAGGCCAATTGTACATAAGCCTCCCTTGCGAACTTCGTATGGAGGCTAGGCAAGAAATAACACCGAAAAAGGAGATATATTTGGTGGATATTTGAAAAACACAATTGCCTCGTGTAGCCAAAAAGATTGTTCTTTATGTTTTTAATGTCATTTTACGTCTTGAGTAATTTCCTCCAGAATGGAAGATTTCATTAATAAATATGATTCCTAAACCAGGAAAAAACCATACAAAGGTAGATTCATATAGGCCTATAAGGTTTTTAGGCGACAAAGGATGTATTCCAAATAATCAGTTCGGCTTCAGAAAAAAAATTAGTACTATCGAACAAACTCACAGGTTAGTCAAGGTAGTTAAGAAGACCTCTGAAGAAAGAAAATACTGCTCTGCGCTTTTTATCAATGTTTCTCATGCATTCGATAATGTATGGCATGCTGGCCTAATTTACAAGTTAAAACTGAATTTACCTGTAAAATTATAGAAGCTGTTAGATAATTATTTAACCGATCGAAAATTCATTGTGAAAGAAAGAAATTTTGTAAGCTCACCTGAGCCAATTTAAGCCGGATTTCCCCAGAGCAGTATATTGGGGCCCATTTTAAATTTTTTGTGTGGACTAGTGACCGAGTCCACACATCGTTATTTGCCGACGACACAGCTTTTTTAAGCATTCACTAAAGTCCCGAAGTAGCATCACGATATTTACAAGACCACATATTCAATTTAGAAAAATGGTTGAAGAAATAGAGAATAAAGGTGAATGAACAAAAATGTACTCATATAAGTTTAACAGTGCGTAGGGAATCGAGCAAACAATACCTTAGCTTTCAGACGTAAAATATCTCGGCATACATCTTGACCGGCGCCTTACACATAGAATCAAAGTTAACACAAATGAAGCTAAAAACCGTCCAACTAAACTGCCTTATTGGCAGAAATTCTACTCTCGCTTTAGATTGCAAACTTTTATTGTACAAGTCAATTCTAAAACCAATTTGGTGTTATGGCATTCAATTATGGGACACTGTCTCAGAAAGCAATATAGAAAAAATCTAAAGGCGCCAAAATAAGATTCTATGTATGATAACATCTGCTTCTTGGTATATTGTTGTGTCTTTTTTTCAAGTTCTTTATTAACTCAACAATGTCAAATTACAGAATCACTTAAATACTATTTATTAAATGAAATAATAAAGCAAAATATGTAAGCAGCGTTAATACTGGTATTACTTGTTACATATAATTTATCTATCTTGTAATGATAATGATTAAATGATCAATTACTACAATAGGCTGTTTCACTTACATCTACTTTTACAGTATTTATATATAACCGTTTACATTACAGTATATAAAAAACACGAACATCCACAAAGATCTAAACGTGCCATCAGTTAAAGCAGAAATAGCGAAATATGCAGTTACGTATTTAAAAAAGCTTGAAACACATCCAAATCCGCTGTCCCGCAACATACTAGATGCACGTGGGTACATTCGTCTAAGAAGGAGGGACATTGCTTCTCTCGCCCGAACGTCAGAGGAAAATTATAGCAGCAACCGTGAAACATACAAAAAACAAGTATATTTATTTTTACTTTAGATTTAAGATATAAGTAATTATTGTTAGTTCATATTTATTGAAGATACAATAAAAAAAAATATGAAAAAAATATGAGCCCTTGATTTTGAAAGTGGTATGTCAAAAATTTTTAAAATCTAGTTTATCAGCTATTTCATATCAAATCCTAATACAGTAACATAATCTGAAGTAAATCACAGTATCCCAAGAAAATTAAGTTGATAAGTTGAGTTTATTTTTTGGTTGGTAAACAAAATACAGTAACTGTATATTTTAATAGTGATATAAGTCAGTCTGCTTTCAAAGTTTGCAAAATAATTATTAGTAATTTTGTCATGTCTTCAGATAGCGGTTAAGTTATATTCAGGTAAGCCTATTAATGTAAAAATGCACTATTTATAATTAATTATATATATTATACGACGAAGAAAAATAAGTTATTTAATAGAATTATGTAAAAAGAGAAACCCATTTTTGGTACAACAAATTGCTCGGAAAGATTTCATTTCGACGAAATAACTAGGAGAATCAACGACTAATAGAAAGGGAAACACCAATGAAGAAGCTGTATCTTGGCTAAAAATATAATGGATTAGATTTCTAAAAAATTCTCCATATAAAATGTTTTATAAAACTTCTTAGGATGTCAATTCCGAATTCAAAGTGTTAGACCTTTCAACCAAAAGAGGAAGGCTAAGAATATACGAAAATATACAACTATTAGACCAATAACAGAAGAAAAAAACCATTAGACCAATAACAGAAGAAAAAAATATATGATGGATTTATATATCCCACCACCTTTCCAAAAACACTTTATTTCTCTAAATACTAAAAAATAAATTATTAAGTTACAATGTAATGAGTTTGAATAAAATGTTAATTTTTAATAAAAAATTTTCCTTGAGGGTTTAAGTTATTTATAAAGTCATGCAGTTAATTTTGAGAATTTCAACCTTTCAAACTACCACACTACCTTTTAAAAATGGTTATAAATTTCACAATCACTTTTCATTGGCAAAATATTTTATTCCATAATACAAAAATATTTTTTAATCCTTTAAAATGCAATCCTCTTAATATTTTGAAACAAGAAATATATGACTTATACCACTTTCATAATCAAGGGCTCATATATGAAGT
This sequence comes from Phasia obesa, assembly GCA_949628195.1. Lineage (NCBI taxonomy): Eukaryota > Metazoa > Arthropoda > Insecta > Diptera > Tachinidae > Phasia > Phasia obesa. The sequence goes on along the minus strand of OX451215.1, from coordinate 114,235,160 downwards.
AGGCAGGAAAAGGTTATTTAAATTTGCTAGGACCAAATTTTTAAAATTAACTACTTATATCCGTTTATATTTAAAAATAAGATATACATATTTTTAAAAAGAAAAAAAAAAAAAATTATTATAAAAATAGTAGTTAAAATTAAAAAAAATACAAACCACGTGTGAAGTGGAATTTTTAAAAAAATTTAATTTGGTTTGAAAAACCGTTCGAAAAGTACAAAAAGTTTGAAATTTAAAAGACAAAAATAATTGAAAGTTGTTTAAATATTACGAATATTAAAAATTACACTTGAATAGTAGATTAGTGTTAGTTAGGTTTTGTTGTGCGGTCCTTTGGGTAGGTGTATGTGGGTTGAGTTCCCACGCCCAGGATTTCAGCTAGTTGAGGTGGCATCCCTAACCGCAGAATAATAACAGCAAAGACATTCGTAAAAATAAGTGCGCCCAATGGTAGAGCGCACAGGATCGCTCTATAATACAGTATTCATTCATAAATTTTTCTAATTACATTTTACATTAGGCTGGTATAGGGCAAAATATAATAATATAAAAATATTGGTATGATTTTTCTTTGACTAAAACTTATTTAATGTACTTAGAATGGTCCTTTTATTTCTATAATACAGTTTTTGCAGATACAAATGTATTGAAATTTGCTAAATTTCAATATATGTGGATCTGCGACATTTTGATTTGCGGCACCTCTTACCCTACTCCAATCTTCTTTAAACTTTACAGTTGATTTAACAATAACAAATGGCAATCACTATTACATATTGAAATTGAAAAAAATATTTTTATTAAACCTTTTATTTATTTCTTTTGATTTTTAATTTTTTTTGCGATTAATATTAGATCTTTTTTAAACTACCACAAGAAGTTGGTATATCTAATTTGTTTGTTGTGTAAAAAGTTCTTCAAAATAGCTTCAAAACATTCAAAACTATTTGAATTCAAATAATAATTGACCAAAACATGCAAAATGTTTTTCATTAATATTTCTTAAACTAGAAGTGTCGCAATTCTCATATTCTTTAGCAATTTACTTGTACCGACAACATTTGGAAGAGTTTCGTTAATTTGGAACTACTTTTATTATTGCATGTTATTATCAGGGTTCCGTACACAACTGAAAAGTTGCACAAATTAGTTGTCCAACTTTAACCTCGATTATCTCAACTTTCGAACTAAGATTTTCAAAACGCCATAACTTCGTGAATTTCTTAGATTTTTTTGCGTTCAGTCCAGAATTTTGTAATTTTTCGAAAAACATCGAAAACTCAATTTGGATCCCTGAAAAGAGAAGATCCCTTTTGTCATCTTGCGTCACATATGTATATCTACACAAGTTTGATTAAAATTTATATATTTAAAAGTTCTGGTCCGGTGTTTTAGTTTTAGGTAAGAACTAATATAATAAACAAATTTGTGTTTTATATATTTGTTTTGTGCGTTTATATGTTTACCAATTGTTTCCACCACTTCATCATATTGCTTTGAAAGTAATCCACACAAAATTTTAAGATATATGTATGTTGTGTGCTTCAGATTATATAGTTTATGTATTTACTTTATATAAAGGTACCCTAAGTAATTAATCAGGAACCTAGGCTTTATAGTGTTTAAAATTTCCCGCTAACAAAAATAAAAGTTGTTGCCAAGTTGCAGTACCATTGAATTGGTAAAATTTAGTACTTTTACTACTTTTACTACCTTTTTATATTTTCATTTGAAAATTAGATATTTTTAAGGAAAAAAGCATCCTATATTTGAACCGAGGTACTACATCTCCAAAAAATCATATTAAAATTCATTCAGCATTTTTTGCCTGATCCGAACACAGACATAAAGTTATAGTTATATATAGTTATGTTTATAGATATAGCTAATGATTAAATCTGCTAAAAAAAGTTGATATATGGACAAAAATTTAGAAAAGAATTGAAAATTAACCCAAAATTAAGGGATTGGATAAATGAGTAAGTTGCTGTAAATATTAATGGCACTGCAAATTTTCAAGCTTAATTGCACACGCCACAATAAAGCAACATCATGCTTCGAAAAAATTCCATTTTTATTAAAATGTGCTAAAGTACAAAAGTATGAGCTTCTTAGCCTTTATATTTTTTATAGATTTATATTTTTATAGTTATAGATTAAATTATCTAAAATTTTAACTACAGATGATCACGTAGTATGTATTTCAACTAATTTCATTTTAAAATTTGTCTTCAAACTTTATTTAGCGGTTTATGTCATCGTTTTTTTCGTACGAGTTAGCGGTTTCTAGCGTTTTTTTAAGTATTAACTGGCGGGAATTGATTCAATAGTTTTGGCAACACTGATTTGAATCTACTTGCGAAGCATGAATAATTTGTCTCTTCTAAAATATTTATTGAACTATTATTGAACTAACTCTCTTTGTTTCCATAAAAATGTAACCAAAGAACAAAATCAAATTAAAAGTGTTGTTTATACATACATATATAAATAAATAAGCAACCCTGCAGGAAATATCAATAGTGGAACTGTACTGACTTACTATTGTCACAGTCACCAGTACTAGTGACTTATAATACCCTAGACATTGCTATTTACTATAGACATTTGACATATGCTTGTCATTGAATATGCACTACTGACATTGGTACTATTGACTAGGTAGTTCTTTTGGGACCATATGTATGTAGACATTGGAACTAGTGATTTATTAGTAAACTTTAGTAATTCCAGTCTAAACTTTTGATACTTTTTTGAAGTATATGTAATAAAATCACGTTATGGGATTAAGTTATGTGATGTTTAAAAGAGATTTGATAATAAATTATGAACGTTATTAGATTTTTTTTCTCATCAAAGGCAAATATACATATAAATGTAAAGGCTTTGTTGACAATGTCGCCAAAGAGTCACCACAATAGTTGACAAAAGTGGTGACTTGGAGACAATTGTCCCCAGGTATGCTTCAGGGAAATAACTAAAATAACGAGTGATTTTTTAAGAGCTTGAGAACTTTTTTTTTAAAAAAAACGCATAAAATTTGCAAAATCTCATCGGTTCTTTATTTGAAACGTTAGATTGGTCCATGACATTTACTTTTTGAAGATAATTTCATTTAAATGTTGACCGCGGCTGCGTCTTAGGTGGTCCATTCGGAAAGTCCAATTTTGGGCAACTTTTTCGAGCATTTCGGCCGGAATAGCCCGAATTTCTTCGGAAATGTTGTCTTCCAAAGCTGGAATAGTTGCTGGCTTATTTCTGTAGACTTTAGACTTGACGTAGCCCCACAAAAAATAGTCTAAAGGCGTCAAATCGCATGATCTTGGTGGCCAACTTACCGGTCCATTTCTTGAGATGAATTGTTCTCCGAAGTTTTCCCTCAAAATGGCCATAGAATCGCGAGCTGTGTGGCATGTAGCGCCATCTTGTTGAAACCACATGTCAACCAAGTTCAGTTGTTCCATTTTTGGCAACAAAAAGTTTGTTAGCATCGAACGATAGCGATCGCCATTCACCGTAACGTTGCGTCAACAGCATCTTTGAAAAAATACGGTCCAATGATTCCACCAGCGTACAAACCACACCAAACAGTGCATTTTTCGGGATGCATGGGCAGTTCTTGAACGGCTTCTGGTTGCTCTTCACTCCAAATGCGGCAATTTTGCTTATTTACGTAGCCATTCAACCAGAAATGAGCCTCATCGCTGAACAAAATTTGTCACATTTGAACATTTCGAACCGAACACTGATTTTGGTAATAAAATTCAATGATTTGCAAGCGTTGCTCGTTAGTAAGTCTATTCATGATGAAATGTCAAAGCATACTGAGCATCTTTCTCTTTGGCACCATGTCTGAAATCTCACGTGATCTGTCAAATACTAATGCATGAAAATCCTAACCTCAAAAAAATCACCCATTACAACAAATTGATAAATAAACACAAACAAAAGTATACCAAGTAGTAAAAATCATGATCCAGAGAGCGATGCAATTGCTTTGTTTTGTCGTGGAAAAATGGTATTACGATACTTTTTATTCGATATCGCATGCGGTCTACTGGTTTAAAAAAATGCTAAAAAAGATTCTAAAATGATAAAAAATAATGCTAAATTCTAAAATTTATATTTTTAATGAATTTTTTCCTTATAAAGTATTTATTTGTTGTAAAATTATTTTATAATATATCTTTTAAATAAAACAAAATTGATTAAAAGACAATATGTTGTTAAAAGGGCCCTAAAAAGCTGAACAAAGGATGTGGGGACATATTTATGAATAAGTCTTAAACTAAAATGTTTTCAGGATTTAGCTATAAAAACTTTTTTGTTATAAAAGGACAAATATTTTGTTCATACCCACAATGAATTACCTTAAAACTGTACTTTGAGTGGCTCTTGTTCATTTCTCAAGGCTTTTAATTTCCCATACTCATCATCATGTGATAGAAAATTTAACGCTGATTTTATTTAATATGTGAATAATTTTATTTTTATTTCTTCCTTTTTGTGGCTTTATGAACAAAAACTGACTCAGTGCTACAAATTATAAAATATTTTTAATACTTGAACCTTAGAAAGTACGCAATTGGATTATTTACATGTTGTAAGTGATAGTAAAGCAGTTCGATAGTAACCAATAAAAATTTGCATGAACAAGCTCATCTAATGGGTGACCTCATTAGCAAGTGGCCATAAGCAAACACAAACTAGCTTACTGAACACTTCTCATACCATACTATTTGTGAGCAAACCTCTGTTCGTATCATAAACGCTATGATCTGATCGAGTAAATTTTACTCAGTAAAACGAACTTGCTATACCAGTGAGCGCCGTGTTTACTCGTCTCATGTTCAAAACAGTGTGCTATTTTGGTTAATAGTTGTTTAGAACTTTAGAATAAGGTTTAGTGCTTTTTATTTGCACTAGTGGTTTTTGCATTTCTTAAGAAATAAATAATTTAAAGTAAAAGTAAGTAATGTTGTTAAAAAATTCTGTGTTTTTTGTTAGTACCCTCGTGTTCGTGTTTCACTCAAAGCATAAATCTGCTTAAACTCTCACAAATTCCTTGTTATTATGTTCAACATTTATACATACACATTTTCAAATTTGCCTATGGAAACTCTGCAGGCTCATCGAATTTAGCTCGCTGGTCTGAATGTTTATTGTTATCCACTCATCGTTACTCGTATGCTTTGAACAGACATGAATTCAATGAAATATTATCACGAGCGTTCTAAAATTAAAAAATTTCAAAAAATACTTAATAGTTAAATGAAAAATGCTAAAAATAATTCTAACTGCTCAATGACAAAGTTGCTGCTTAATTAAAAAAAAAAATGACAAAATTGCCGCACTGATACACACTTTAAAAAAATATGTATCAGAGAGAAAAGTGTGACCGATAGAAACATGTTGAGTATCACAGAGACTCAAAACATTTTTCGTTTTTTTTAATTTTTTTTTTTCAAACCCAAACATTGCAATGTTGCTATCGGTTCTGTATAAAGATTATTTGGACTATTTAAAATAAACTAATATAGTCGTTCATACATATGTATGTATGTACATACAATATTTTAAATTACAAAATGCTTTTTAATATAAGTGTTTTACGAAACTACATTTAGTAAATATTTAAACAAATTTTTAATTAGGAATTTAAAATAGTTAGATATGTAGGTGCTTTGTGCCAGCAGAACTCAGTCATTTCTGAACCGATTTTGTCCATTATTAAAAAGTGAATGCTTAGAGATTGGATTCATTTAAAAAAGGTACATAATTTTAAAACGTAAAGGGTGCTCCATACAACATACATGTTTTATTTCTTTATTATGAACCGTAAAGGGCACCAAATTAAAATTTTAAAAGTGCGTATCACTATAGCTCCTAATAACAAAGAGCTAAACTTAACAATTAAAGGGTGTCCCTATAAGTTTAGTTATTTGATATATATGGCCCAACTTTTGAACCGTTACAGACAAACTATTACAAATAGGACAGAATGTCCATTACTATATCCTTTTTAATAACAAGTAAAAAATTTAAAATTAGAAATTAAAGAGTGTTTCAATAATTGATGTACATACATACATAGAAAAAAATTTCAACCGTTATAGACAAACGGTTGAAATTTACAAAGAACCTGCACTGCTTAGTTCGCTACAACAAAAAGTATAAAATTTTAATTTGGAAAATGAAGGGTATCCCAAAAGTTGATGTATTATATGGCCAAACTTTTAAACAGTTATAGACAAACATATTAAATTTACAAAGAACCTATATTGCTAAATCCACTATAACAACAATTATAAAATTTCAACTTGGAAATTAAAGCGTATCCCAATAATTGCTGCAATTTCACTATCATTTAAAATTTAGACCTGAAATTGCGTTTTTTCACTGCTTTTTCTCTACTTTCTCTTGGAAATGAGAAAAAAGTATCCTATATTGGAATCAGGATGTTAACGTACCTTCTCACAAAATTTTGTTAAAATCCATCCAGAAGTTTTTACGTGATGCGAACACAAATGACAGATGAGACAGACAGGCGGAGATGAGTAACGATTTTATTATATGTATAGATATATTTAAAATATAAATTAATGAGTGTCTCAATAGTTGATGTAATTTGACCTATAAGGCCTTAAAATTTACACAGAACGTATATTACTATGTCCGCTATAGCAATAAGTATAAAGTTGTAAACTAAAGGGTATCCATATAGTTAATATTTAATCTATATGACCTTATATTTTAAACCTTTTGATATGCTCAGTAATATTATACCTATACGAGTAGCATACTGGCATCTGTCTCTTTCTAGTTCTCTACTCTATGAATATATCCTGTATGTTTGTACTTTTTCCACAATAAATACATAAGTATGTATGTATGTATGTACAAAGTTCACAAAGTACAGGGACATGTTTTTATAGAGACCGCTGTATTCTTGTTTTTGATTACAATATAAATTATTACTATATTTGAACCTGGTATAAGGCTTAGCTCATTCTATTGTAATTAGCCAGAAACACTATAATAAATTTTCACTTAATATGGGAGGTACCACGTCCATTGTCCCAATCCAGCCAGTATTTTGCTACACTATGCACATTATTCTGAGGATTACTTGTGCAAAGTTTCAAGGCTACATCTATTGTAGTACTCCAGGTACATGATAATAATTTTTCACATTGTATAGGAGGTACCACGCCGACTGCCCCAATCCAGTTTATATATTCGTAGACTATGTGCATTAGCATAGGGGCTACTCGTGCGAAGCCTCCAGGCTCAATCTATTGCAGTTTTCTAGGTACACGATAATAATTTCTCACTATGTATAGGAGGTACCACACCCACGATTCTAACTCAGTGTTTCTCTAAACAATGTATCTTCGTATATCTGATGCAAAATTTCCAGACGCTACCTATTGCAGTTATCTAGATACAGGATAATAATTTCTTACCTTGTATAGGGGGTACCGTGATCACAGTCCCAATCCAGTCTATGTTTTTATAGAGTATATGGGTATGCAGGTTTTTTGTACCTACTCTTAAGATCACATCTATTATAGTACTCTATGTACACGATAATAATTTTTCACTTTATATGGGAGGTACCACGCCGACTGTCTCAATTCATTCTGTAATTTTGTATATTATACGAAATTGCACAGGGATTACTCACGCTATCTATTAAAGTTCGCCAGGAACACGTTAATAAATTTTCACTTTGTATGGGAGGTACCACGCCCACTATTCCAATTCAGTCTGTGTTTATCTTGACTATGTACGTTAATATGGGGGTTACCGGTGCGAAATTCCAAGGTGCTGGCTATTGTAGTTCTCTAGATATACGATAATAATTTTTCATTTTGTATGGGATGTACCACGCCCATTATTCCAATCCAGTCTATCTTTCTCCAAACTATGCATGTTAATATAGAGGTTCCTATCGCAAAATTTTATGGCGCTACCTATTACAGTTGCCAAGATATACGATGATAAATATTTACTTTGTATAGGAGGTACTAAGCCCACAATTCAAATTCAGTCTCTGTTTCGGTAAACTATTAACGTTAATATAGAGGTTATGGGTGTGAAATTTCAAGACGCTACCTGTTACTGTTACCAAGATATACGATGATAAATATCTACTTTGTATAGAGGTGCCACGCCCACGTCGAATATCAAAAAATAAGTACCCTATTTTACCATCCGTATATCCAATAACAAACTGTGAAAATGTCAGAAAGATCGATTCACTGGTGTATGCAGCTATAGCATTCCTACAAACAAACACATTTTGTGCTTTATATATTGTTACGAAAGAAGAATTTATTCATTATAAGCTCTGAACCACAATACTCCCAAACAACAACAACATTAATGGTTTGTTTTCTTACAATGATGAAAGAAAGAAACAAACAATAAAGAGTAACGCCTTAAACAATCATTCGCATATACACACACACATTAAATAAACACTCATCAGTTAAATACACAGCCACATACATAAATACAAGTATAAAGAAATAAACAACCACACAAACAGCTATAAAGAAATAAACAAACACACAAACAGAAAACAAGAGCAATAACAATCGAACCTGCCAGATATGTCTGGAATAGAACATTCTGGTGCTTTTAATCACCTATATAAGCGAATCGTGCTGGCGAGTAGTATGGCAGTATTAATTTAAAAGTCAAAGAGTTAAGTTGTCGAATTTTAAGAGTGTTAACAGTTTGCTGTATTTTTGAACAGTGTTGTTAAATAAATAAAGTGATTTACAGTAAAATTAATAACAGAGTGTATTTATTTTGCAATTAAAAGAACCCAACGTAATGTAAAAGCGTAACAATTGGTGTCAGAAGTGGGATTATAAAATAAAATAACTTAAAAATAAAATAATAAATAAAAATGAAATTTGAAGAACTTAAGGTGGAGCAGCTGAAAAAGGAGTTGAGTAAGCTGGATTTGCCAACAGCAGGTAACAAAACGAAACTGCAGAAGAGGCTTATAGATGAATTCAAGCGTCGTGGCATGGACATTGGCGCATATGAGTTCGAAGAAAAAGAGGTGACAGAGGTATGTAGCCGTGAAACAACAACAGCAAGTAGCATGGACTTCAATACGATGTTTGCCGCTATGATGGAGAAAATAGGAGAAAACTCTAGAATGCTTCTAGAAAATGTAAACGAAAAGCTAGTCGAAGTACAAGAAGCTTCTAAAAGAAGCGAAGAAGCTTCAAGAGCAAACAGCGAGAAACTTCTGGAAACAGTAAATGAGAAACTGGAGAAAAATCAACAACTTCTAGCTGAGATTCAAGAAGTTTCTAGAGCGAATAATGAGAAACTTTTGGGACAAGTCAACGAAAATCTTCTACAAATTTCTGAAACCATTAATAAGCGAGTAGACTACGTAGAAGTCAAGTTCGACGAAAAAATCTCTGCCGTAGAAGTGCAACTGTCCGGTTTAAACAGAAAAGTGAATCTTCTAGAAACTAGTGGCGTCGAAGTACAGGTAAAGGATGTCGATGTAAAGCTGCAGGATCTTGAAAACAAAATTATGAGCCTGGAAATAAGAGAAGGTCCAGTACGAGTAGTGACTGAAAACACAAATAGGATAAAAGCTCCCAGTTTCGACGGCAACATACCCTTCAACGTCTTCAAATTTCAATTCGAGACAGTGGCCAGTAAATATCTATGGAACAATGAAGAAAATGCGATTGAGCTGATTCTGGCACTTAAAGGATCTGGAGCAGAAGTCCTCGAAAGCCTACCAACTAGCTGCAGAAATAATTATGAGGACATAATGGTGGCGTTACAGCGTAAATATGGCGGCGATCATAAAAAGGAGCTGTATAGAATGAAGCTACGTGGCAGGCTGCAGAGAGCAAATGAGACGCTTCAGGATTTCGCCATGGAGATAGAGCGCTTGGTGCAGCTAATATACCATGGGGAAAACCATCCACTTTTAGAACAGTTCAAAGTGGAGGCATTTGTTAATGGTATTCGTGACCCAGATATTAAGCACGCAGTTTGCGCTAAGCAAAAGACATCCTTTGCTGAAAGCATTACTTACCCTCTGGCTCAAGAAACAGCAAAAGTCATTTCGAGGCCGCAGTCATACAAAGTGCGAAAAGTTGAAGTTGCTGCTGAGCATAAAAAAAAACACAAGGGGCGAGCTTAAGCAATTACTAGAATCGCTAAAGGAAGTATTGAAAGAACTCCAATGCAGAGGTAAAGCTAAGTGCTTCAACTGCGGAAAAGTTGGCCATCTTCAGGTAGATTGCAAATCCCCAAGAAAGACTGGATTTGCTTCGCCTAGGGACGAAACGGCATACAGTATATGTTTAAATTGCGGTAAAGTGGGCCATTTACAGCGATAGTGCAAGGCACCAAAAAGAGTAATGAGATCTGCTTCGCCACCAGAGAATGACAAGGTTATGAGCAAGCCATCACAGGAGCCACCGTTGGAAGTAAAATGTGCTAGCATCATAGATAATGGGCCAAAATCCGAAATTGTGGGACCATTAATTTCCATCTCGGTCATGCAGCAGGAAAACAAGAATCTGACTGCTCTGGGTTACATCAACGGTAAAAAGCACGTTCTCACGATAGACACAGGAGCGTCGCAATCAATAATCAGGCGCGACTTGGTAAAAGGAGAAATGGAGCCGCTAAGTTATGTCAGACTGCGTACTGCCACTGGAGAATTTGCAACGGTCTATGGCAAGATAAAACTCAGGGTATCTATCGGAAGGCTAAGTGTGGAGCACGTATTTATTGTGGCTGATATTTTGGATGAAGTAATTATCGGAGTCGACTTTATGATTTATAATGGAATCGATTTGCGTATGAGTCAGCAAATAATGATTTGGAGAAAGGTGAAGATACCACTTAAAATCGGGTATGAGAGAAAGGCTCCACCAAAATGCTTCAACTGCAGTAAAGAGGGACATTTAGCTCGTAACTGTAGGGCGCCGAGGAAAATAAAAGAAATACGCCATCAGAAAAGCAGAAATAGTACGAAGGACGAGAAACGACACCACATCGTAAATGTGCGACGTGTATACATAGATACGAGTAAAGAATGTAGTAAGGCGCAGAAGGGTGACCACAAGTTGGCAACAGGTCTGCTGGATAAAGTGGACAGAGAAATACGAAAGCTCCATGAATTTGTGCGTAAGAGGATTGAGTCCACAAGTGATAAAATGAAGGCCAAGTTTGAACGTTCTGCAAACTCTGAGGGATTTAAAGAGGGACCGATGATTAACCCACAACAGAAGAAAGTTATAAAGCAGAAGTAATAAAGCAGCTAAACGATTTAGTTTACAGAATGCAGAGCCCAAGATCAAAAATAAAAGTTGTGCACTTGGAGCGGCTAGCCAACTATGGAAAAGGTTCATCTGTGTCTCTTCGGGACGAACAGGTTTGAGAAGGGGGTAGTGTTACGAAAGAAGAATTTATTCATTATAAGCTCTGAACCACAATACTCCCAAACAACAACAACATTAATGGTTTGTTTTCTTACATTGATGAAAGAAAGAAACAAACAATAAAGAGTAACGCCTTAAACAATCATTCGCATATACACACACACATTAAATAAACACTCATCAGTTAAATACACAGCCACATACATAAATACAAGTATAAAGAAATAAACAAACACACAAACAGAAAACAAGAGCAATAACAATCGAACCTGCCAGATATGTCTGGAATAGAACATTCTGGTGCTTTTAATCACCTATATAAGCGAATTGTGCTGGAGAGTAGTATGGCAGTATTAATTTAAAAGTCAAAGATTTAAGTTGTCGAATTTTAAGAGTGTTAACAGTTTGCTGTATTTTTGAACAATGGTATTAAATAAATAAAGTGATTTACAGTAAAAGTAATAACAGAGTGTATTTATTTTGCAATTAAAAGAACCCAACGTAAAGTAAAAGCGTAACAATATATATCTGCGGCAATATGGAAAAAGTGCTTAAGTCTGATTAAGTCTTTAAAATCAATTTTTTAAAAAAATAACTTATCTTTAAAGTTTACCTATGGGAGTCAAACGCATGATTTAAAAAAATATCTTATATCTACCAAAAGTACGCAGGCGTTGCAATTAATAAGTTGTGAAAGAAGTTTTTATGATTTCGAAAAATAGCTTCTAGTTTCTTAAGATTTTTTTCAAATGCGATTCGACATTATATGTATATATATGTTATATATATATATATATATATATATATATATATATATATATATATATATATATATATATATATATATATATATATATATATATATATATATATATATATATATATAGAAAATGTGCATTCCGCTCGTGCTGGTGTCTAAAAATTAAATTTTCCCAATTTTTCTTTAATATTATCACCTAAATTGTAATTTAATTAGTTCTTTCTTAGAGAGAATAAAACTTAAGCTTGATTATAAAATTTCATTTCATTTCAATTTCAACAATTTGAATTTTTAAAGTTGTACTAAACATAGTACGGAACCCTACGTGTGAGTCTAGCTTGCACTTGACTAATTTATTAGTAGATGCTATGTTCAGTTCAACTTTAAAAATTCAAGTTGGTAATTTTTTTCATTTTTAAATTAATTTAATTTTAAATTATTTTTAGGGTTCCGTACCCAAAGGGTAAAAACGTAACCCTATTGTTTCCGCTACAATGTCTGTCCGTCTGGCAGCGCCTTTTATCTCTGGAACCGTAATAGATAGACTCTTGAAATTTTTACAGATGTACTAAAACTTATAGGGTGTTCCGATAGAGAGGTGTTATTCACGAATATGTGCTTATTTCTTGAACTGTAGGAGGAATACACTAAAATTATGCAAGCACTAATTAGAACTTAGTTCGCTTTATAAACAAGTCTAAAAAAATAAACCTAAAAATTAAAGTGTGTTCCGATAGTGGTATGATATGCATGTATAAGGTCTAAATTTGGACCATATCAGGTAGACTCTTGCAATTTTCACAGAAGGTGTATAACTGTGGCCGCTATAGCAACAAAAACTAAAACATAGGATGCTCCGAAAGTGGCGTGTTATTTACGTTTATGTCTTTATGTTTGAGCTGTAAGAGGCAACCACTTAGAATTTGCAGACACTAATTAAAACTATGTTTGCTTTATAAACAAGTATACAAAACTGAACTTAAATATTATGGTAACCGGTGGTGCCGAATTGAAAGATGTTGTGTTTGATATTATTATATTATTTCATTTATTTAATATCAAATATAATTAACACTTAAAATTAGACGAAGGTATAACAAGAATAATGTAGAATGTGTATCTATCCTAGTGATGCACTTGTTGTGAATGGTTACTTTTAACAAGTGATCAACATTATAGAACAGGAATGTTGATAACAATAAGGGTATTACAATTCTCCCACTCTTAAAATGAACTTTAGGTGTTGACCAATATTAATCCAAGACGTACTGTTCCAAATATTTTGGAGCTTGACGCTGGCGAGTTGTGCTACGGACTGATGAACGACTTTGACTTGCTGACGGTTCCTGATTAGCTGGTGGTTGATGAATTGCAGATGATTCTTGCGGTTGACTTATTGGTGGTTCGTTTTCAAATAGTTCCCTTTGGGTTCTGAATCGGACGTAGATGTCGAACCATGATGAAACATTACTTGTTGATCTAAGTTTTGTTGATTATTATTTTCCAAGGATTGACTAGGAGGGGAATGAACGTTGTTTAATGTTCCATCTTGAACGTTTGTGGCAATTAACTGGTTAATATGTCCCTTAAATGTGTATCCATTATCCAATTTTACCATGTAGTGAAGGCGACCCCTTTTTTTAATAATGGTGCCAAGTTTCCATAATGGCTTATTTGAAGTGTAATACCGGGCTTGTACCCTATCTCCTACGCTTAATTGTCTTGATGGAAGATTTTGTTGCTTATTGCCGTGCATTTGTAACGGTTTTAATACGTCTAAACGACTTCGTATTTGGCGGCCCAGGTAGAGCTCTGGAGTTTTCCCATTGAAAATAATTTCTCTTACCTTTGACTGCATTGATGACGATTCGTTTGATATAGCTGCAAGTTTGTGCTTCAGCGTTTGAATGTTCCTTTCAGCTAGCCCATTGGTAGCTGGATGTCCAGGTGCGATAAATTTTTGAAAAATACCGCAATCCTGACAAAAATTAGAGAACTCTTCACTTTTAAAAATAGTTGCATTATCGGAGACCATGACATCTGGATAACCTTTTCTTGCGAAAGTATTGCATAACATTTCTATAGTTGAAGCTGATGACGGTGCTTCTACCCAAACAACCAAACAATAGTGACCTTGGTAGGGCCCCACGTAGTCAATGTGAATTCGCTGCCAGTTGTTGTCTGGCTCCTCCCAGGGATGAAGTGGTGCTTTTGCTGGACTATTTTTAGTAGAAGCGCAAGCTGGACAAGTGCGTACAAATTTTTCGATATCTTTATCGATGGATTTCCAGTATGCGTAACGTCTGGCTAATTGTTTTATTTTTGTTGTACCTGTATGTGTATGATGAAGTTCCTGTAGAACTGCTTCCTGTAGTATGCTTGGAATAATTACTCGCTGACCTTTAAACAAAACGTTGTGATCAATTGTATACTCTGAATCAGGTGGTGTGTTGTGCTGTAATTCAAACAAAAATTTTGAAAGTGTAACATCTTTTTGTGTTTCTCGTTGAATTGCCTTAAAATTTAAGTTTTTCGAACTTATTTGATTGATAGATGCATTACATATTTGGTGGACTTCTTTATCAATAATATATAATTTGTTGAACTACCTTTTAGATTTAAAGGTGCCCTTGAAAAACAGTCTGCACACTGGCTTTCCGATGAATTTTTGTGCATGATTTCGTATCTATATCCGCTTAAAAATGCAACCTAGCTGAAGTCATCTGTGGTAATTTAGCATTTTTGGTGGAAAATTCTCATTAACGGCTTGTTATTCGTTACCAGTTTAAACATACGCCCGTATAAATATTCATGAAAATGTTGCACTGCATAAAAAATGGCTAACGCTTCTCTATCTAGTTGTGAATAATTTTGCTCAGCGCTTGATACTGATCTTGACGCAAATGCGATTGGCCTTTCCTGCCCATCGACTAGATGCGAAAGAACCCCAGCTGTACCAGTTGGACTGGCAGCGGAGAGCCCCAATCGCTATTCGAGATTTTGAAATAATTCTTGCACTTTCTAAATTATTTAATTCTTTTTCAAGGCGCTCTGTTAACGCGTATGGAATTTGACACTCTTTTGTATATACAGGTGATGCAGATTCTCTCAACTTTAACGAAACCACATAGGTTGGAACACATGCGATTTTTTCCTCAAAAACGGTTGCAAAATCGGCCATTATTTTCTCAATACCATTTTGATTATTGAAAACATCTGTAGTGTTGTAACCTGAAGCAGATTCATCTAGATCAGCCAGGTTGATATTGAGACCTCGAATCCATGACCGCCCAATTAACGCTGCACAATTGTCCGAAACAATGTATATTTCATCTGTTGTTGAAACGCCATTAAATTGTATATTAACCTGTACTTTACCATCTGGAATAAAAGTATTTTGAGTATAAGATCGAAAAATTATATTTGTAGGATTTAATTTTTTATTCAATTTTAATTCCTGGAATTATTTCCTAGGGATAAAAGTAAATCCCGACCCGGAATCGACTTCGAATTTGACTGGTTTCCCTTCAATTTTTATAGAGGCATAATATCGTTCTGAACCAGAACTTTGATACACGTCAATTATCTTGTAATTTGAACTTGATTTGTTGTTTTTTTATTCCCCGAGTCTGCTTTTAACAAAGTTGTAATGCAAACTTTATTCACATGACCCTTTTTATTGCAACTTGAACATTTTATTTTGTTTTGGCAGTAAGACAGTCCTTTGCATTGTGGTTATTTCTTCCATAACGGAGGCACAATCCAGCAATACCTAGTTCTTGATAATTGACTTTTGCACTTTTCGATTGTTGAGCTGGCTGTTGCTTGTTATGGTGCCTGAACTTTCTACAGTAATTTTATTAATATCAGGGGTACTGTTTAGTGCCGGGGCCAACTTTATCAATGAGTTCCCTAGCATCAACTCTAGCAGCTTCAAGTGCTAAAGCTTTTGTAACGATTTCCTCAAACTTGTCGGTACTCGACTGTAGAAGCCTGTTCCCGAATGCTGTTATCACGAACACCCTAACGAACTGAGCACGTAGAAAACTATCTGCAATTGAAATTTTGTAGTCACATGGGGACATAAAATTACAATCAATTACTTCTGAACGAAGAGCAGCAACAAAATCAGCAATCGCCTGTTGTTCATTCTGATACTTTGATAAAAAACGATGTTGAGCCACCAACAAGTTCCTCTTTGGAGAAAAATAAGTGGCCAGTTTTCCCAGCAAATCTTCTTACGTTAAATCAGAAGGTAATTTAGGTGCTGTCAATGCTGTAATGGTGTTGAATGTTGCTGTACCAATTGAATTTAGAAGCAGTTTGGCACAATATACTTTGCGTTGATTCCCTTCATTTCGATATTGTTTTCCTTAGTTGGATGGAACTGATCGAAATTTGGTACTAAAACTGTGTTTGCAGACGTACTTTGCACTGGGAGTAGCAGCAGTATTTGTAGTCTTTAGGATTTCCCCCAACATTTTCTATTGCACGGCCATGAATTGCTTGAATTGCTCTGCTCGGCGTCCATTTTGTATTTATATACTTTAAATGTAAAATAGATGAATTGCACTTATTCATTATGCATTAATTTTACAAACTCTCCTTGAATTGTATTCTTGAGCTTCTTGATGTTATGTTTGATATTATTATATTATTTAATTTATTTAATATCAAATATAATTAACACTTAAAATTAGACGAAGGTATAACAAGAATAATTTAGAATGCGTATCTATCCTAGTGATGCACTTGTTGTGAATGGTTACTTTTAACAAGTGATAAACATTATAGAACAGGGATGTTGAAATCAATAAGGGCATTACAAATATTAAAGGGTTTTCTGATAGTGACGTGATTTGCACGTATATAGCCTAAGTTTGAATTGAATAGATGGAATCTTGAAATTTTTACAGGAGGTGTATAACTATGGCCACTATAACAAATAGTAAAAATTAAAGGGTTTTCCGCCAGTGGACGTGATTTGCACGTATAAAGCCTTATTTCTTGAACCGTAACAGGTAGACTCTCAAAATTTTGTACAGAAGATGTGTTTGCCACGGCCCGATATGACAATTACTAAAAAATAAAGGGTGTTCCGACAGTGACATGTTTTTCACGTATAATGACTTATTTTTTTGTTGTCATGGCCGCTATAACAACATAAGAAAATTAAAGGGTGTTCCGACAGTGACATGATTTTATAAACCGTAATAGGTAGACTCTAGAAATGATAACAGTAGATGTGTTACTTCGGCCGCTATAACAATTACTTAAAATTGAAGTGTGTCCATTAGTGACATGTTTTTCACGAATATTACCTTATTTTTTGAACTAAAAATCGCTGTCAAAATTGTATAAGTGTTGGTTTTTAAAAAAATTTACCCACAGCACCTAAACACTAATGTACAAAACGTTTCGTGTAAAAACATATTTTTTACAACTCAATTTTAGATGTTCAAACTAAATATTTTTTGCTAATATATTTATGTGCGAAAAACGTTAGGTTGAATAGAAATTTTAAATAATTATTATTTTGTATTGAACATTTTGATCCCCTAAAAGATAAAAAAATACAGTAGTGTGAAGAAATATATTACACCTAAGTCCCCTTTTAGAGTTGGACACAAAATGGGCATACATTCGAGATTTGTTGGTAAGGGGTTGAAGAGGTAGAGTGAATCGTTTCTCGTTGCTCTTCTTTCTGCTTTTCGGTTTTTCCTTGTTGCTTCACATTACTCAAGTGGACGTCATTTTGATCAATTTTAAGTAGAGTTTGCAGAGAGACCACAGATTTTTAAAAACACTCATGTAAAGTAAAAAATAAAAGAGAATTAAAACAATTTTTGCCTTTTTTCTGTCTTAATGTAAAAGCGGTGTAACAAATGTTAACAAAATTAAATTTATTTTTTGTTAAAAACTTGGAAATTCATTAAATTGCGAATGAATTTTAAGTACAAAAATTTTTAATTATTTACGTACATATTTGGAAAGTGCAACGATATATCGCGTAATAGTGTCTTAATGTAAGTAAAAATTATGTGTGTGTTGAATTCAAATCGCACCCGTATGTGTGAAGACATTTATATCCACTTTTTTTTGGCATTTAGAGAGTTGGCTATCTATGTAATCCAGGTGTTACACCGCTTAATATATAACTTTAAACAAGAATAGATACATTATATAAATTTAATTTTATTCGAATTATTTTTAAATTTATTAATATTTATTCTGGTTTAAGTGCTTTATTATAAAGAGATAAAGAAAAATTAGATGAATCCTCCTCGGATACCATATCTAAGGCATGATAAGAACATCTGACAAACTAACCAGTATTATTTTTATTATATAATTCTATAATCTGTAGCTTGTTATATTTTTGATTATCTAATTCTCTAAAAATACCTACTTTCCCTTTTTTTATATTTCTTTTCAAAATGTTTTCCAAATTAACCCCAAGTACGTGAGAATTGTATAAATTTTTCTATTTCCATGTTTAATTTCAAACTCCATTGTCTTGTTATCTGTTAGAATTATTTGTGTTTTAAATATATTTACAATTATATATATTATAATTATATATTTACAATATGAGTACATCTTTCCTCTAGTTGAGAATGATCACTTTCTATAATTGTACCTGCATTATTACATAAAGATTCATTATCAAGTTCATCATTAAAACCATCAGAATCAGTGTTTATTCTACCTAAGAAAATCTGCAACCAGGTTATCTTTTCCTTTAATATAATTGACAGAAAAATTAAAGTCGCTAAGTGTTATCATCCACCTGTAAAGTCTAGGATATAATTCTCTGCTTTGTGATTTAATAAACAACAACCTCAATGGCTGATGATCCGAAAGAATAAGAAATTTTACACCAAACAAGTAGGGACGGAAATAATTTGTGGCCCAATCTATTGCCAGAAGTTCTCTTTCAGTTGTGGAATAATTTCGTTCATGGTTGTTTAAGGTTATGCTTGCAAAACAAATGGGATGGTTATTCTGTTGTAAAACAGCTCCAATTGAGTTTAGGCTAGCATCAGTTATCAATTGATATGACTTTTCAAAGTCTGGATACTTAAGGACAGGACTTTCGGACAATATTTCTTTTAACTTTTCGAACCAATTAACAAATGTTCAATTTAACATTTTATATATATTTTATCATAGGATAAGCAATATTGGAATAGTCCCTTATAAATTTACTGTAATAGCCAGTAAAACTAAGAAAGGATTTTATCACTTTTTTTTGTCGTTGGTAGTTTTTAACTGTTTTTATCTTTGCCGGATTGGCTTAACACCTTTAGGAGTTAAAATGTGTCCTGAATATAAAGTTTCTTTTGAAAAAAATTACATTTATTTATCTGGATTTTCAGATTTGCTTCTCTTAGTTATTAAAAACTATTTGTTTTATATTAAAATGCTCTTGAAAACTGATGGAAAAAATTATATATCGTTTAGATATACGACACAAATTTTATTTATAAGATCACGAAGTACATAATTAATTAATCGTTGAAAAGTAGCCGGTGTATTCTTTAAACCAAAAGGCAGCCTGACAAATTTATAATGTCCATATGGCGTGGAGAAAGCAGTTGTTGGACGATCTTCTTCCCTTCGATAGTTGAAGAGTACTGAGCTCTACCCAGTTTATCAAAAATAGCGTTTACATTAGGAAATTTGTCGTTTAGTGTAATTTCATTGAGCTTACGATAATCAATAACAATTCTCCCTTTTTCTTCACCAGAGTCATCAAGTTTTTTAGGAACTATCCATAATGGACTATTATACGGAGAGTTACTGTCTCTTATTATACCATGTTTTAACATTTCCTCAATTTGATTACAAATCTCCTGTTCATGAATATGAGGGGTAACGATTTATTTTACTATATACCGGTCTATCATGTAATGTTCTAAAGTTTTGACAAAATCAGTTATACAACTATTAATAGTAAAGTTTATAATTGCATTTATAAGGTCTTAAGATACTCCATCCAAGAATGGCATCAAGCTTTTTTCCACTAAAGTCAGCAAGTTTCCATGCCATTGTAGCATCTTCTTAAATTCCTTGGGTAGCTTTGTAATAATTTCATATTTAATATGTAACTATTTTACCGTTCATACAATAAAGAACGATAGGAGTCTTAAGCTGAAAGTCCATACCACTCGTTCTACGCGTACGCGCTTTGTATGCTTTTCATACTTTATACGCGTTCTATACTTTTCAAACTTCAAGTTACATGCAACGCTTTTTTAAGCGCCAAGTTTTTGTTTTGAGCAGCTGTAGTGTAAATGAAATAAAAACAATTTTTGCTAAAATAGAGAGTAAAATAGCAATTTTAAAATAGTTTTTGGAATTCACTAACCGGTATGTTCCAGATTCCACTTTGAAGTAAAAGTAGTTTGTAATCACTTCAATTTGGCACTTGGGTGTTCTGAATTTTACTTTTTACTTTTCATTTCTATTTTGTTTTCGAACATCAATTCGTAGTGAATTGCATTGTTCTAGAAACTACTTTTAGGCAAAAAGAAGTGGTTTGAAACTACTTTTAAATTTTATTGTGAAACAGACATTTTTGCAAATAAACATGTGAGTATAATAAATAAAAAGTGGTCAGATCCTTTTGGTAGAATAAAAAATTTCCTTATTTGAAGGGGAAAACACAAGAATACTACACAGGATGCAATACTGTTGCGTTTTATGCAAAACAATCCGGACATGGCAAAAGGATTCGCAAAAGGGGACCGCGTAAAATTGGAAGAATTATGGATAGACCTTACAATTCAATTAAATAGCAATGGTCCTCCCGTCAAAGGATATGTCTGGTTAGAAAAAGGCAAATTACATTATTAAAAAATAAATAAATATTTTTTAGAAACTGACAAAATTTTATAGGTGTGGATGGATTGTAAGGCGTTAGTGAGACGAAAAATCGCACATAATAGTTCGGAGGCTAGAGCGACTGGTGGAGGACCTTTTAATAAGTTACGAATCCTTTTGCCATTTCCGGATTGTTTTGCATAAAACGCAACATTATTGCATCCTGTGTGGTATTCTTGTTTTCCCCTTCAAATAAGGAAATTTTTTATTCTACTGAAAGGATCTAACCACTTTTATTTATTATACTCACATGTTTATTTGCAAAAATGTCTGTTTCACAATAAAATTTAAAAGTAGTTTCAAACCACTTCTTTTTGCCTAAAAGTAGTTTCTAGAACAATGCAATTCACTACGAATTGATGTTCGAAAACAAAATAGAAATGAAAAGTAAAAAGTAAAATTCAGAACACCCAAGTGCCAAATTGAAGTGATTACAAACTACTTTTACTTCAAAGTGGAATCTGGAACATACCGGATTTTAAATGTAATCGCAATTCCCAACATATTTTAGATCTTTAATTTATTAATCTTTTATGATAAAACTCTTAAATAACTGTTTTTGTGCACTTTTGTGAGCATATGAACATATATATTTTTTTAATTTTCTATTAGTTTACTTTCAAACAGCTGATTGTTTTGCATTTACCCGAAGAAAATGTTTGGGCTGTTTCGTGCATGAAGAAGAATACTCTCTCTCAAATATACTCTCTTTTACCCAATCTTGCAATACGGGAACAGTTTTCGGTATAATTGGGATCCCGCGGGATCCCAATGTTGAGTACGGGATCACACCTAATATTTTGTGCAAAAATCATTAATTAGCTTCTGAACTATAGTTGTTTAATAAATTGATATAATTAAATAAACATAACAGAGATGATACTAAGTACGTAAAAGTAATCGACAACTAAAATGAACATTTTTTTGATGAAAGAATTGTTGTAAAAATTTATTTTAATGAATTTTATACTTAAAAATATTTATAAACTTTATTACATATTGCTTTTTTTAAGAAAAAAAAAACCTTTTTAATACAAAAACTGCCAATAGTAAATCGTATTATTGGAAGTGCCTGGGAGAAGCTATTGTATGAAAATTTACATGTTCTTCAAATCTATTATCTTCCTCTTGAATATACACAATATTTGTAGAATATACACAATTATTTGTAATTGTAATTTGCTTTTTTCAATTACAATTATATTCAACTATTGTAATTGAGATTTTTTCAATTACACTTTACATGTAATTTGTAGTTGAAAAATTACAATGCAATCAATTACAAATACATGTAGTTGTAATTAAAAAAATCAATTATAATTACATGTGATGGAAAATTTTAATAGAATTTTGTTTGATTGAAAGTAGTGATTATTGCCTAGTTAAAATTACAATTATGTACTGGTAATTTGGAAAATTTCCAATTACAATTACATGTAATGAGTAATTCAAATTCTACCTCCATTTTAGAGCCTGTATTTTGTCTAATATTTCCACTATTATTTTTGGAAAAATTATATCTTTGTTTATTTTGCGATCTTGTATTATTAGCCTGGCTTTGATTGTAATCAGTGTTAAGTTCACTTTTAGTTATTTGCTTCCTTATTAAACCTTCTCTTTCTCACAAGTTAAAAGCTTATCTTATTGTGAAGGGCCTCACTTTGCAATTTGTTTATTATTATCCTTTGGCACATATACTACATAACATCTGGTTGTGTTTCCACAATATCAATAACGCTTTCAACCTCTTGCAAGAATGAAGTTAATGCAAATGTATCATCTCCTCGAAATACATTGATTCTGTCAGCATCCTTCAATATATCATTTAAAGCGACTGCATTATGTTTTCGCCGTTTTATATTGCTAATTTGTTTGTTGAATTTATGTTTCCCGATTAAGAAAATTCCTTTCTCTTAGTCGAGGGTATCAAATTTTTGTTGAATTAAATTAAAATATTTAAGTTTTGGTTTTATTATAAAACTTAAATTTTACTTTAGCGGTTCGATTATTGGCTGCGCCAGTCAATATTTTTAAAATTTACAATATATTAAAAATTATATAAAATTCAAATTGAAAAATTCTAAATGAAGCAATTGAAAAACATTGCAAAGAAATATAATTTATGAAAGAAATATACATACATATGTATATAAAAATAAAAATACAAGTATACGATAACGAGAATAAGATATGTTTTTATGAAACTATCGTAACTCGCGTGTAAAATAAAGTTACACTTTTGAATTCAATTGCAACTGTATTGCAACAAAAAAGCCTGAGGGCAATAGGTTCTTAAAAATTTTGTGAGGATTTTCTACATTCCAAGTTCTCTTTGCTTACATAACCATTTAGAATGGGATTTATCAATAAAAGTTGAAAATAGAACTGTATTAAAAATTAACTAAGCAGGCTGTTGTCGATTGGATTAATTTATTGAAACTAAATTTTCTAAAAATTTTACAAATTATTGTTTAAGAGAGGTTTAATTGTCAGAAATGAAAAAATCGTTCGTATATCTATAAAAATATAAAATTACTTTAAAGTTTGCCTATAATGCAACAAGCGGTCGGTTAACTGAATAATTTCCTTTATTTTTTTAAATTTCCCTTAGTCATTATACAATCGAATAATATCCATAATTAAATGGCATAACCTACTGAACAGAAATCGCTTTAAAATTTAAATAAATTTAAATACCCTGGAATTAAAATTTTTAGCTATTTTTTTACTTCAATTACCGCTAAACAAAAAATTTTGCGGTTTCTGGCGTTATTCAATACAAATTTGGTGGGAAATCGCAAGAAAAAGTTGTCATCAGTGAGTGGAGGTAACAACATGTACAAATTAATTCCGTTGCTCTCCCGGCGTCATGTTTATGTCAAGGCGTATCTAACTAGGTGGCATTGCTACGACAACAAATACAACAACAGCGGGGAGTTTTGTTTGGGTAAAGCCCGATATTGCTGTCAAAAACATGTGTAAAAAGAAAGAAAATTAAAAGAAAAAAAGTTGAAAAAATTTTGTTTGGTAAGTTTTATAAATTGTATGTATATCTTATAAAATTTATAATTTAAAAATTTTAATTTTTATAGCACATACATACGTGGATACATTAATACATGGATATTCGTCATGTATTAATCCAATAAAAGAGTGTCTTCGGTGAAGTCTGAGGAAAATGTAAGGAAAAATGCTGAAATGCAAAAATACAAATATTTTTAAGGCATACCACCAGAATGGATTATAAAAGCAAAAATGTATAGTACAGCATATTAAAATCAAACCCAACAATCACATGACTTCCATTTCGCATTAAATACTTAAATGTTGATCACGATGAAAATCCTTCAACAGAAGTTACATAGTTTGCTAGCACCCTTGCCTAGTGAAATTCTAGTAGTTTGCTATTATACACTACTATCTGCAGATATGCATTATGAGGATTTGAATTTTACACAAATAAATGGTACGTTATGTACACATATTAATATAGGTATGGCATTTATGGACAAAACATCTATTGGCATTAGTCAAGGATTAGAAGATATCTTACTTCATGACATGCCGCGACTTAAATCTCAATTTGCTCATCTAAAAGTTCTACTGTTGGTGGTGGTTCATCCATCTTTCGTTTCTCAGATATGGAAAAAAATCATGATAGTCGAAAAGTATTTATACAATCATTAAAGAAAGTATAAAGACATTATGAACTAGATGGTTGTGATTGTGATTGGGAGTTTCCCAGTGCTTATAATAGGAAACGTATGCATTTCTCTCAATTGCTTTATGAAATACGGTAAGAATATGTACGAGAGAAAAAAACCATACCTATTATCGGTAGTAGTGGTCGCGCCGGAAGGCATTGCTTTATTTGCCAATGATGTAACTGAAATAAATAAGTACGTAGGTCAAATCAATTTAATGTCATATGATTATCATTTTTTTACTAACGGTACACCCTTCACTGGTAAGTTCAAATGCTCCGTAAATAACTTTTCATTTAATCCTAACATATAAATGTTTTATTATATTAGGATTAAATGCTCCTCTATATACACGCGGAGGTGAACATTCCATATTAGAATATGACAAGGATGCTTGTTCCTGTTATGTCAGTAGTGCTACAGAATGGATTGTCTTTGACCAAGCTAATAAATTAGCCTGTTAAGCAAAGTATATAAAAATCCATGAATTAGGAGGTGGAATGATATTTTCTTAAAATACTGATGATTTCAAAGTGTGAGGGGAAAAAATTTCCATTAACTGAAGTCGTTCATAACATCCTCAAAAAAATTTAGAATGAAATATAAAATGAAAGTTCAGGTCAGGTCAGGTTTTATCCATAATGTTAAACAACTGTTATTATTTTTAGAATAATCATTTTGTTTTTAATGATGTTTAATATTTATGTGCCCATTTTTTTAAATTATATTAAATTTAAAATTAATAAATAAACCTTTTAAGGACGTTGTAATAAACTTGTGAATATTATTTGGTCCATGAGACTTTAGGTATATGAAACTCCTCAGTTAAAGAATCCAAATGTTCGTTAAACTTGTGGGTGGTAGTTGCTTTATCCATTATTCGTTTGTTGCGCTTAAAAGTTGATAAAATATCTCATGAAATTTCGATAATTCTTCAAACATATAAGCTAATATATTATAAGTATGTAATAAATATACTTACTATTTTTTCCTGTTGTTGTTTAAATGCCAACTCAGCTTTGGTCAGTTGGCGTTCTGGTTTACTTTTAGAACCACCTAAAATTTGCTGCTGCTGTGACTGTAGTGGCACGTCACGACCTTTTTCTTTGTCGTTACTTTTCTTTTTAATTCCAATCATTATAATTTTAAAGCTTCAATTTACTTGCACGCATATTCATCAGACATATTTATAAACTATTCAGTACCAAGGCGTATCTATTTATTTATTATTTATATTGAACTGTTGAAGTTTATAATTTTAAAACATTTTTTGCTTCGCTTTGTTTTATTCGTAAACAAAACAAAATAGTTTGACATTTAAATCGGGTAAACAAAGGAAAACGAAAATGTAAGCAAAAAATTGTCACCTGCAATAGTGATGCCACCTGGTTAAATATGCCTTGGTTTATGTTTTGTTCAATTTTATGACTAGTGTATAGCTGCCAGATTTGACGATTTATCGTAATTTTGACGATTTTGTGTACTAAAAATTACATGGTAACGATTGGACGATTTATATTCTAATTTTTATTTATATACTTAAATACTTAAAAATTTTCAAAATTTATACTGTTAAAGCAACCTTTAACTCGGCACAGCTCTTGAAAAATGACAAAATTAACTTGTTAATAATAAAATGTGTCTGTTATTCTTTGGCGTTGTGTTCTTCTTACGCTTGTCTGAAACTTCCATTTTAAGGTCAAATATGATAACTTGCAAAGAGCTAAAGTATGATTTGGTTAAAGAGATAAGTAGTTTTTAGTTATTGATAAAAATTGTAATGAGCAACCAGTTTGCTTAGTGCCGAATTACATTATTCAACTTTTGTTGCAGCAATCTTTCCCGTTTCTTCTTTAATATTGTATTGGTGTTTATATCGTGCAATTTTTATTGCAGCAATTTATATGGGTGTATATATTTGTTTACATTTTAAACTTCAAAATTAAAACTACGATTGAGAGAACGAAACGAATTTTAAGAATACATGCATGTGCGTACCCTTTTTAATTCCTCTATCCCCTCTCGCCTACTAATGAAGAATTGCAGCTACAAAACTTGCATAATGTAATCGGCACTTAAAACTGAAAACTGTAATTTAATTGGTTATAAAAACCAAAACAATTCTTTAGATTTTGAAAACATTTATTTAGGAATACTCTTATGCCAGAAACGTATAGTAGACCGAAGCTCATATATATATATATGTATATATATATATATATATATATATATATATATATATATATATATATATATATATATATATAAATATATATATATATATATATATATATATATATATATAAATATATATATATATATATATATATATATATATATATATATATATATATATATATAAATATATATATATATATATATATATATATATATATAGTCACATTAAAGACCAAACAACCTATCAGCAAATTTTTTAAAATTGAGTTTTTTATTTAATATTATTCCCTATATCATAAAGCATATGTATGCAAAATTTTAAACTTCTAATATTAGAAATAATCAAGCTATTACCAAATTACCAAATACCCTATCACAATTTTCTGAAACCAAATAACCTATCAGCACTCACGCTAAAGAAATCAGAGTAATCATTTATTTGAATTTTTTTTATATATTTTGAAACACAGTTACTTTTGATTTGTTGTTCTTTGTGTTTTATTACATTTTATTTATTATTAGAAGTGAAAAGAACATAAAAAAGTGTTAAAACGCAATAAAATGTATTCCATAAATGAAAATAATCTTGAGGCAGATATGCAAGTTCCTAAAAAAGTCAACAAAAAAGAAGAAAAAAAGAAAAATCGTATGAACGGTAAAGAATATGAAGGTTTTTCAAAAGGCAAAATCGTTTGCAGGAAGCCAAGAGAAATGAAACCTGGGTGCACATCAAAATGGTGTGAAAAGGCTTCAAATCGACATTGTTCTATTTTTTCTGAAAAATTACGTGAAGAAATATTTCAACGTTTTTGGCAGATGTCATGGGACCAGAAAAAACTTTACGTAACCAGTACTGTTGACGTTTTCCCCAAAAAGAGTACTTATGTGGAAAATTCTCGACGCTCAAATTCAAAAGCGTTCTTTTTATACAACAAAACAAAGCGCTATCAAGTGTGCCGTAAAATGTTTTTGTCAACCCTCGGAATTTCGGAAACTATGGTAAGAGGTTGGATTAATTCCTGTGAACTTCATAATGCTCAACTGGGACCTGATAATAAGAAAATCTTGCAAGCTGAAAAACAAAGAAATACAAAAAAGGGCCAGGAGTATGAGGTTCGTTTAAATTATTTAAATAAATGGTTGGAAGGCATCCCAAAATTAGAATCGCATTACCGACGTCAGTACACGAAAAAAATATATTTCCAAACAGATTTTAAATCTTATGCATCTGTGTATGAAGTTTACTCCCAAGATTGTGATTCGCAAAAAGAAAATGGTATTTCACCTGTATCGTTTCCTAATTTCATGGATGTCTTGAAGAAAAAAAATTACTCAATTTTTAAGCCCAGAAACGATATGTGTGACACCTGTGTATCGTTTGAGTCAAAAAATATATTGCAAAAAGAATACGACTTTTACAGAATGCAAATAGAGGACATGAGAGAGGAAAAAAAAATGATATTGAAAATGCTAAGGAGGGTTTACTATCGCTATTATGCATGGATATGCAAGCCGTAAAACTAATACCGCAGTTAAAGGCAAATGCATCGTACTACAAAATGAAACTCCAGGTCCACAACTTTACAATTTATAATGTTATAACTCATAAGTCTGAAAACTACGTATGGGATGAAACAGAAGGAAATCTAATTGCCTCTACCTTCGCCACAATTATAGTAAATCATTTAAAAAAAGAAATGATCAATACGCCAAATGTACATCATTTTGTTATATATTCTGATGGGTGCTTCTATCAAAACAGAAATGTTGTATTGTCCAATGCCTTACTTTCGTTTTGTGTAGAAAATAATGCTACCATTGAGCATAAATACTTAGTCGTGGGACATACCCAAATGGAATGCGATTCCACCCACTCATTAATACAAAAAAAATCAATAATAAAAATATTAATTTGCCCTCTGAATTAATTGAGCTAATGAAAGATGCACGAAAAAATCCATATCCACTTACTGTTCATCACTTATACCATGATTATTTCCAGGATTATGAAAATCTTCCAATGCGATACACTTCTATCCGTCCTGGTAATTTCTTTTATTTTATTGCCATTTAACTTCATTCTACCTAAATAAAATTATTTTTTTAGGAAAAAGGATTGGGGACCCTAAAGTCAACATGATTCGTGTTTTGGCGTACGACCCAACAGGATCTATTTATTACAAAATCAATATTAAAGACAATTATCAGCTTTTACCACAAAGATCTGCTACACGTTTTGAAATTCGTCGTCCTAAGTTATTACATTCTGAAAGGATAAAAATCTCCAAAAAGAAATGGCAACATTTACAAGATATAAAAACTTTGCTTCCGGCATACTGCCATTACTTTTATGATAACATACCTTTTGAATAATTTTTTTGCGGTAGCTTTATTTAAAGAAATGTTTTCTTTTTATTTAATTTAATTAATTTAACTTTTTTTTAGTTATTAACATTGCAATAAATAAAAAAGTAGATTTTTTTGTAAAACCACCTATAATTTTATTTAAAAATCAAAAACTTTAGGAAAATTAAAAAAATTCTATTTTAAAAGGGCGTGACGTACTAAAGAGGAAAATAAATCATCAAAAATCATGATAAAAGTTTAATTTTGTTGCATAGTGTAATTTAAGCAAACATTAAGCACTTTTTGTTTAAACAAGTAAGAGAAACTATAAGTATTATTATTTAATGTAAATAATAATCATGTGTTGCTGATAGGTTGTTTGGTTTCAGGTTTTTACAATTCCAAATAACCTAAGCGCCATATCATAAGCTGTGTTTAGAAAAACAAAGCTTTCTCAACCGATATATACTTCTGGTTTCATTTTAATCATAATATATAATTTTCGGTTCAATATTGCAAATAGTTCCAATTTTATAACGTTTTTTCTCTCTCCTGTTAACTTTTGAAAACTGCTGATAGGTTGTTTGGTCTTTAAGGTGACGATATATACTTATGCATATAATAAAACTGTAACAAGTACATTTCTGTACATGAAATATTTTTTAAAAATGTTGTTGCTGGTACAGTTAGTAATCGAAATGGAATATACAACAGCAATTTTTAGAATTTGTGTCTGACCATATGTCTGTTTGTCTGTGACCATATCACGTAAAAACTACTGGATAAAGTTTAGTAAAATTTAGTATCGCGTTTCCAACATAGAAAACGCAAATTTACCGATTTAAAGGTATTGCAAACTTTACAGCACCTTTTATTTTTGAAATTTAAGAATTTAATATAAAGCTGTTGCTTAGTACATTACAGCTAGTTATTTATAATTGTCTTAATTTTTATATAGAGTAATGTGATCAGACATTATCAAGACTTTATATTGAAAATAAACTCATAGTTCTAGGCCAAACTAATCTATTTAATATTATTAATTTTTTTTTTTTTTTGAATTCATATTTATTTATTGTATCTTCAATATGTTTGAACTAACAATAATTACTCATATCTTAAGTCTAAAATAAAATATACTTTTTAAGTCCAGCCAGTGCAAGACAAAAAAAAATGTATGTTCCACGATTGTTGAAATTATTTACGGGTCATCCCTCTATTGTACGGCCAAGAAAAGTAGTATCTCTTCTTTTTAGTCTAATGTAACCAGGAGCATTAAGAATGTTACGCGTCAGTGGATTAGGATGAGTTTCAAGTTTTTTCAAATACGTTACCGCATGTTTCGCTATTTCTGTTTTAACTGTTGGCACGTTTAGATCTTTGTGAATATTAGAGTTTTTGATATACCCTTATTTTTTCAACATTGCTAGCTGAGGCAGTACCCCATAATTGAATCCCATAGCACCAAATTGGTTTAAGTATCGACTTGTAGAGTAGTAATTTGCAATCTAAGCTGAGGATAGAGTTTCTGCCAATAAGCCAGTTTAGTTGGACTGCTTTTAACTTCATTTGTGTCAATTTGGATACTATGTGGCTTTTCCAAGTAAGGCGCCGGTCAAGATGTCTACCGAGGTATTTGAAGTCTGAAAGCTGGGGTATCATTTGATTATTTATGCGAATAGGGGGGCATGAGTCCCTACGCAGTGTGAAAGTTATATGAGTGCATTTTTGAGTGCATTTCTTCAACCATTTTTCCAATTTGAGTACGTGATCTTGTATATCTTGTGATGCTACTTGCTCGCTTTCATGAATACTTAAAAAAGCTGTGTCATCAGCAAATGTTGATGTGTGCACTGGATTGCTATTTGGCATATCGGATGTGTACAGCAAGTATAAAATGGGTCCCAAAATACTACCCTGTGGAACTCCGGCTTTAATAAGCTGAGGCGAGCTTAAGAAATCTCCTTCTTTTAGTATAAATTTTCGATCAGTTAAATAATTTTTTATGAGCTTATAGAAGTTTTTGGGCAAATTCAGCTTTAACTTGTATATAAGGCCTTCGTGCCATACCTTGTCAAATGCTTGAGAAACATCGATAAAAAGTGCAGAACAGTATATTTTTTCTTCAAAGGTCTTTTTAATTACATTTACTAATCTGTGTGTTTGTTGGATCGTACTATGTTGTTTTCTGAAGCCAAATTGATAGTTCGGAATACATCCTTTGGCGCTCAGAATTGGGTTCAACTTAATTATTAATATTTTTTCGAACAGCTTTGATATATTTGATAATAGGCTTATAGGTCTGTATGATTCAACCTTGGTGTTGTCTTTTCCAGGCTTAGGTATCATAGTAATCAAAGAAATTTTCCACTTTGTAGGAAAGTACTCTAGACGTAAAATGGCATTAAAAACAAAAAGAATGATTTTTTGGGCTATACGGGGCAATTCAAATAACATCTTGTTACTGATTTTATCAATGCCAGGAGCTTTCTTAGTATTTAAATCAGTTATTGCCTTTTCAATATCTCGAAACTCGAACCTTAGGGTAACTGCCGGACTAACATCGATAGGTGGGAGCTCAGCTATATCAGTCGAGACAATTGGAGTAAACACGTTTTTTAAATGATCAACAAACACATTACCTTTTTCGGTATCATTTCTTGCCCAGTCTCCACAAGAAGTTCGCAATGGAGGCTTACGTACGACTGGTCTATTGAGGTTTTGACATGCACGCCATAATGAATAATCTGATTGTGGAGTTGGGTCCAGATCTTCCAGGTAATTTTTCAGAGATGCTAACCTTTGAGATTCTAGTAGGTCTCTTAGCCGCTTCGTGCAATCTTTAAGTCTATTTTTAAGTTGAGGAGATCTATATGATTGCCACTCTCTACGAATTTTTCTTTTTTCAGTCAAGAGCCGCTCGACATCTGCAGAATAAATGTGATTGCATCTGTCTATTTGCCGGGTTACAGTTGCATGTTGGGCAGCTAATTTGATATTTCGATCAAAATCAATTATACACTGCTCTGTGTCTTCTGGTGTTCTTAGCGGGATGTTTTCCGAGCAATGCGTGCTGAGATATTTTCTATATTTCAGCCAATTTATGCTTGTTCTGATTGTTGGTGATACGAAAAAGTTGGTTTTCTGAAATTATAAAAAAACATTCCTATATTGTTGAAGACAGTGAAAGAAAGACAAGAGCTAGAAACTGAACGCAAGCAATTAAAATTATTAGACCTAAAAAAATGTATCCTGATAAAAACATAAACCTAAACATTATTGGAAAAAAAAATATGAGAGTTGAAAACAACGGATTATAGTCTTTAGTTTCCCTATTACGGTTTACAACTCAACTCAGTTTGGTAATCTGAGAGACAACTCAACTTTCACACAACCAAACTCTTTTTAACCGACTTCAAAAAAAGAAGGAACTCAGTAATTTCTGGACAGATTTTAAAATTTTTTTCTTTACTAGAAAGAAAATGCTTACAGATTGGTCCCATTTTAAAAGAAGTTCAGAAATTTGGAAACTAAAGGGTGTCCCCATAATTGATGTAATTTTACCTATATAGCCCTATCTTTTTAACCGTTATATATTCTGATGGGTGCTTCTATCAAAACAGAAATGTTGTATTGTCCAATGCCTTACTTTCGTTTTGTGTAGAAAATAATGCTACCATTGAGCATAAATACTTAGTCGTGGGACATACCCAAATGGAATGCGATTCCACCCACTCATTAATACAAAAAAAATCAATAATAAAAATATTAATTTGCCCTCTGAATTAATTGAGCTAATGAAAGATGCACGAAAAAATCCATATCCACTTACTGTTCATCACTTATACCATGATTATTTCCAGGATTATGAAAATCTTCCAATGCGATACACTTCTATCCGTCCTGGTAATTTCTTTTATTTTATTGCCATTTAACTTCATTCTACCTAAATAAAATTATTTTTTTAGGAAAAAGGATTGGGGACCCTAAAGTCAACATGATTCGTGTTTTGGCGTACGACCCAACAGGATCTATTTATTACAAAATCAATATTAAAGACAATTATCAGCTTTTACCACAAAGATCTGCTACACGTTTTGAAATTCGTCGTCCTAAGTTATTACATTCTGAAAGGATAAAAATCTCCAAAAAGAAATGGCAACATTTACAAGATATAAAAACTTTGCTTCCGGCATACTGCCATTACTTTTATGATAACATACCTTTTGAATAATTTTTTTGCGGTAGCTTTATTTAAAGAAATGTTTTCTTTTTATTTAATTTAATTAATTTAACTTTTTTTTAGTTATTAACATTGCAATAAATAAAAAAGTAGATTTTTTTGTAAAACCACCTATAATTTTATTTAAAAATCAAAAACTTTAGGAAAATTAAAAAAATTCTATTTTAAAAGGGCGTGACGTACTAAAGAGGAAAATAAATCATCAAAAATCATGATAAAAGTTTAATTTTGTTGCATAGTGTAATTTAAGGGCTATATATATAGCCCTATCTTTTTAACCGTTATAGACAAACACTTGAAAATTAGACAGAATCTCTACTACTATGTTCCGTATAATAACTTTTATAAATATTTAAAATTATATAGTGTGTCTCAATAGTTGATGTAAATTGATGCATATGGCCAAACCATATGAATCGTTTTAGACAGACATTTTTACAAAGATCTGTAAAAAGAATTTGTCCTTTAAAATAAGTGTTTAATTTAAAATTGTACATTAAAGGGTGTCCCCTAGGTGATATTGTTTAAGCTATATGGCCATATCTTTGGAACCGTTACTTTTTATTACTGTGTCAGTAATAATAAGTGTAAAAAAATAAAGGGTGTCCTCATATCTGATGTAATTTGTCGTATATGGTTTTATGTGCTGAACCGTTATGGATAGACATTTGAATGAACGTATAAAACTATGTCCGTTAGAGCATCAAGTATAAGAGTATTTGATTTGGGTACTAGTTCTTACAGATTACTTCCTTTTAAATTTTTAGTTTAGAATTGATGCACATATATTTGTTTTGTAGTCGGTTTTTTTTTTTTTGCAAGAATTATTTAGTATTATGAAATACAACTGCTTCTTGGTAAAAATTGTTATGTAGTTACCAACTTATAGTATCAAATTTGACAAGAAAAACAACTTTATATGAAAATTTTAAAACAAAAAAAAACTGTTTAACTACAAATAAAATAATTTAAAATGGATATAAGTATAGATTTATTTTATGAAGACGAACCGGAAGACGTTTATATAGATGTTCTAGTTATGTATAAAAAGAAATAGTGATGTGCGAAGTAAGAAATAAATAAATAAATTTAAAATGAGTAATAAATACAAAAATAAAGTATTTTTTACAGATTTATTAGTTATTTTCAACTGAACAATGATGCGTGTTTAATTAGAAAAGCCTTTTTCATTAAAACTTTAAATTTTCTTAGTGTGTAATTTTATTATTCTGTTAGGATCTAAATGATATTCCTATTTTTATCTACTTTGTATTTTCAAAGCTTTTCTTCAGATTTTAAGGAGTAAAACCGCTAACGGTTTAATTTGACTTGTGTCGCCATCTTCAACTTTTTGTTATTCGTTTTGAGCAATTTGAACGAGTAAAACATCTATTGTTGAAAAAAGGTAATATTAAAATAAATAAAGCAATTAATATAAAATTGTAAAACTTTGTTTTTATTTATCCCTTATTTTTCTTACACGCAAACATTTGGTCCTTCGAGCCGGATCTTGGAAAGTTTTCTATTGAAGAATAATCATCCTTGTTTTTTCCTCTTAAAGATCTACATACATACATCTTCATTTTAACAAGCTAACAAATCTCATCCCCAGTTTTTTGAAAAATTCATTTGAAATGAGGTGCGTAAGTGATTGAATTAAAGTGAAGTGAAAATAATAATTTAGAAAATTGTAAGAAATAAGATAAATAAAACATACATATACACACGAATTGTTTTATTTGTTTGCTTAATATTATCTACATACATACATAGATATGTACATATGTATGTATGATGGTTGATCGTCTTGCAATTCCATTTTCGACGTTTCTTTTAATTTATTTTCTATTGCTACGTAATAAATCGAATAAATTTTGTCTAAATAATAAAAATAAATATTATAAATACATTAAAGTGACAAAAATTTAAAGCCTTCAACATAATAAAAATATTTTATTTGATAACAAAAAAATGTGGTAAATAAATATAATAATAGAAACAAAAAAAAATTTTTTCTCTCCCTACAAACCACAGAGATGGAGTACAAAATTAAATAGGCATACGTCTGATAGACGTAACTTATCTATGCAGGGTTAACAATATTTG
Source organism: Phasia obesa (assembly GCA_949628195.1). Classification (NCBI taxonomy): domain Eukaryota; kingdom Metazoa; phylum Arthropoda; class Insecta; order Diptera; family Tachinidae; genus Phasia; species Phasia obesa. Next base: position 114,199,496 of record OX451215.1, on the reverse strand, counting down.
TGTTTCTTCTTCAATTTGCAAATTACACCCTACTGTCAGGTAGTTTAACTGTCATTTATTTTGTTTTAAATTAGTGATATCGTTTTTTATTTTAAATTATATTTAAATTAAAAATATTTTTTATTAAATATAATTAGATTAAATTTTAAAGATAATAATTTTTATTAAGTGCAAAGTTAAATATTTTCGCATATTTTATTTAATTTGCCAAAAATTAACAAATAATGTCTGTTACAGCACTTGATAGATTTTTTAGAGCTTCGGCTGCTATTATAGAATTTGGGGCTTTCTTTAATGATAGTTATAAAGAAGAACACACAATTGACACATTACAGTTTCATGGCGAAGAGTTAAAACTTTTGTGGGGTAAAGCTAAGACAACTCAGGAGGAGTGTTTAAATTTTTTGAAAAACTTTTAAGGATAGTAAATTGGATCAGGGTGATATTATAACGGCAAAGTATCGCGCTACATATACAGCATATTTTACGTATTTAGGAAAAGTAAATGGAAAGAAGTTACCACCTTGAGATGTTGACACGTTTGAAAGGGATTATCTCTCTTGGCCCAACTTTAGAGATTTATTTACTGCGTTTAATGTGAATAGTTCGCGCCTTAGTAATATTGAGCGCCTATGCCATTTAAGGCAACAAACCAGGGGCGAAGCAAAAGAGATCGTCTCTAAATGCCCACTTTCAAATGAGGGTCTTGACATAGCGTGGAAAAATCTCAAGGAGGCATAGGAAAATCCTAGTAAATACAACGCCTTACGAATTATGGTACAGATCAAAGCCAAGTTTAGAACATTTACATATATTTGGTTCCAAATGTTTCGTGCATATTCCCTCTATTAAAAGACGTAAATTAGAAGGTACAGCACTTGAAATGATTTTTCTAGGCTATGATAGTAACTCTAAGGCTTTTCGTTGCTACAATGATATAACGAAAAGAACAGTTATAAGTCGCGATGTTCGTTTTACAGATTTGACAACAAATTTGATTGAAAAAGAAGTATCTCTTGATTTTTTTAGACAAGCAGATCGTAAGCTTGATACATTATTGATTGAGGAGGAGAATTCTAAACCCCTTGAGAGGGCTGATGTAACAATCAATAATGATAATGTGGATGCCGATGTTTCAGAGACGCCTTTAGAGACAAAAACACCTACAATAAGAGTTTCTAGTAGAGCAAATAAGGGTATAGCGGCTAGAAGATTAATAGATGAAATTTGGACTACAAAAGAGCATAAAGAACCGAAATCTTATCTGGAAGCAGTTAAAAGTGATGAAAGAGAACAGTGGTTAATTGCCATGCAGGATGAAATGGAATCGATGAAAAATAATCAGACTTGGGAGCTCGTGGCTTTGCCTGAGAAAGCGTCCGCTATTGGAAGTAAGTGGGTTTACAAAATTAAGTATAACGCTGATGGTGAAATATCCCGTTACAAAGCTCGGCTTGTGGCTCAAGGGTTTTCACAAAAATTCGGAGTGGACTATGATGAAGTTTTCGCACCTGTGGTTTCACACACAACTTTTAGAATTTTGCTCTCGATTGCAGGAAAGAATAATATGATTGTCAACCACGTAGATGCAAAAACAGCGTTTCTAAATGGGAAATTATCTGAAACCATTTATATGAAGCAACCTGAAGGATTTCAGTACGGAAACGAGAACCAAAACCTTGTATGTTTATTAAAAAAGAGTATATATGGTCTAAAACAGGCGGCAAGGTCGTGGATTAATACGTTACATGAAATCCTTTTGAAAGCGGAATTCATACAGAGTCTAAATGATCCATGCTTATATTACGGTAATACTTATGGAAAGGTATGTTACATATTAGTTTATGTTGATGATCTTCTATTGGCTTGCTCTACTAAAGAACAAATTAAATACATTGAGAAATTTTTATCAAGTAATTTTGCTATACAGAACCTAGGAGAATTAAGCCACTATTTAGGTATTAGGATATCAAAAGATTTAGATGGTAATTTTCAGCTCTGCCAATCTAATTACATAATTAAAACAGCAGAAGAATTTGGACTTCAAGACGCTAAACCAACTAAGACTCCTATGGAATTAAGTTATGGAAAAGGAGGAGAAACAGAACCTCTTGAAAACAACACAATGTATCGTAAACTTATTGGTCACCTCCTATATATTTCAATAAATACAAGACCTGATGTTTCAGCTCCTGTCAGTATTTTAGCACAGAAAGTTTCAAAACCCACAAATGAGGACTGGACCCAATGTAAGCGAATTTTAAAATATTTAAAAACAACTGCAAGTCTAAAACTACAGTTAAGCAACAAAAATGAATGTCAACAATTAATTGGTTATGCTGATGCAAACTGGGCTGAAGAAAGAATTGAGCGGAAGTCAAATAGCGGAAGAATATTTTTTTACAATGGTGGTACAATTTCGTGGTCCTGTCAGAAACAAACTCTTGTTGCAGCTTCAACGTGCGAGGCTGAATACATTTCATTATCAGAGGCTGCTAAAGAAGCGAAATGGTTAAGGCAACTCTTTGCTGACTTTAACCAACCGATAGATGAACCAACACAAATTTTCAATGATAATCAAAGTTGTTTACGCATTTTAAATGAAGACAAGTTTTCTTTTAAAACAAAGCATATGGACACTAAATATAAAATGACAAGAGATCTGGTAAAGAAAGGTATCATATCTACAGGCTACTGTCCAACAGAGGAGATGATAGCTGACATTTTAACAAAGCCACTACCTCCAAACAAACACAATTATTTTTGTAATAAATGTAATTTAAAGTGAATGAGGAGGAGTGTTGAAATACTAACATTCACTTATATTATTTATATTTATTATCTATTCCACTGTAAATAGTTATAATATTTTGAAAATACCTTATTTTGTTTTTGAACTATAATACTTAGATTTTTATGCTAGTTCAATATTTTCTCTGTAATAGTTTTTCTTTTCATTCTAATAAATTGTTTTATACAAGAACGTTCTCTCGGCCGGTATTTATTTAAACATATACCTGAGTAGAACATGTTTTTATATCAGCTGTCATGTTTTATTTTATTATACACATTAGTAATTATAAAGATTGAATAGTTTTTATAATACTTTATAAAATTTTGTTTAAAAAAAAAACATTAATTAAATGAATTTAATCAGTTTATGATATTTAACTATTGGTCTGATTTGGTGGTGCTTGAGCTGTGAGGCTTTCAATAGCTGAATACATAAGATAAATTATTTGCCATTTTTTGTTTTGTTGCTGCTTTGCTGCTGGATTTTTTTGTGATACTGGTTGTTGCTGCCGCTTATTTCTGCTTCTAATTCAATATGCCCAGTAAATGTGAAATTTGCCACAATAACATTACGAAGGCTTGAGAGGGTATCCCATGTAGTTATTGTAAATTGTTGCACCACATCGATTGTGTCGGAGTATCTGAGGAACTTGTAAATCTGATTAAAAATAAACGTAATTTCCCCTTCACTTGTGAAACTTGTCTTAATAGCTCTGATAATGACAGCTCACTCCGTGATGAAATTCGTGAATTAAAGTCTGGATTCAAGGAATTTGTTAAGTCTAGCAATGAGGAACGAGATGCTTTTAAGAAATCTATGACAGAAATACTTTCTGAGTTCAAGGGAGAGGTCTCTGCATGTCTTACACAAATGAAACTCGACATTACTAATTGCAACAAACTCATTAATAAGACTGACTCTTCCACTTCAGTCAAAATCAAGTCTCTGGAACTTGAAAATCATGTACTACATCGCCGTCTTAATCGTGGGAATATTATTTTGAAAGGACTGCCTTCGGGGTTGAAAGATTTAACTAAAACTGTTAAATCTGTTGGTTCCTTTTTTGCTGTGCTTTTAGCTGATCATGATATTAACTATGTGTGCTATATGGATAATAGCAGACGGATTTTAGTCAAATTTAATAACATTTTTGTGCGTGACAAAATTATGGCAAATTATTTTAAAACTAGAACCCTAAAGGTTAGTGATGTTCTTGGTTGTGACATAAGTAGCCGAGTATATTTGAATGACCACTACTCTCCTGCTGCATCGAGACTTAATATGATTTGTCGTAAGTTGTTGAAAAACAATATAATTTTTAAGTTCAAACTTGTAAAAGGTTATCGTGTTAAGTCTAAACTCACTATGTCTGATGGAAAAGAGGTTACTTATGACATGGATGAGTGTGCTGCCTTGTATGCTGATAAAGTTGATGCTGTAGTTTAGTTATCTCTTTTCTTTTCTATATATTATTGCTGTAACAGTTATTAATTTGAATTTTATTTGCTCTTTGGAGTTTTTTGTATTGCTGTTAAGGCAAAAATAAATATTTTTTCTTAATTAATCTTTCCTATTATTTTTGTAATTATTATACGCCTTATGATCTCAATTGCTGCTTGTGACAGCTGAGTAAAATGTAAATTAATTTTAGTTATGTATTTTATTTATATATGTTTAATAATTTGGTTCCCTGCCCTTTTTAATTCTTATAATGATAGATAGTAACAATATTGGTCCCGTCGTAAGTAGTAGCTCTTCTATTTCATTATCTAAGTGTTCTGATCAGTTAAGCTCACTTTAATTGCCAGAGTATTAGACCTAAGAATAGGTCTACTAAATTTGATGAATTGAAGAACATTATTGGTACGAAATTTGATATTATAGCACTCTCTGAGACATGGCTAAAGTCATATGTTTCGTTATCGTTCTGTCCATATTCCTGGATTTACTCTGGTTAGGAATGCTTGAGAAATCGCGCGTGGTGGTGGTGTTGGTATATATTTGTCGGAAGGTATTATGTTTAGTGTGGTTTTAAGGGTTTCAGAACCTGGGTGTGAGTCATTATTCATTGAGATTATTGGTAAGGAAGTACTTTTTGGTGTCATATATTTTCCTGGAGGTTATATTGCTGCTTTCGAAGACAAACATCTTGATTTATTTTTGCGCTATTCAAATATTATAGTTGTAGGTGATTTCAATTTGTTTGATAGTGACAAATCTAGTCTAATGAGGTCACTGGCTTGTAGATGTGGATTAACAATATTTCATAATTGTAAACCAACCCACCTTGACGTTGCTCATAATTCTTCATCGTTATTGGATTTCTGGCTTGTGACTCGTAATTCCATGGTTAAATTTTCTGACCAGGTTTAATGGCCTAATATATCTCATCATGCAATTTTTGCGTCGTTTGATATTAATATAGAACCAGTATCAAAATACATTCAATATCGAGATTTCAATAATATCAATTGGGATGGTATTTTTTCTTGTTTGTCCAATTTTAACACAAATTCTTTTTTAATGTATCTTTTGAATCTCAGTGTACTATATTAATTGAAAATTTTTTACACGTTTGTTCCTATTGTTAGGAAAAAAGCTCTTAGTAAGAGTAGTATTGATTTTTGGATGAAATCAAATAGTGTTTTGTTGGCTACGTCATTGAGGGACTTAGCATACTCTGCATTTCGTCATTATGGATCTAGAGAGAATTGGAGAATCTATTGCCGGTATCGTAATAAGACCAAAAATACTATTCGAAAGGAAAGAAGGAGATATTACACCAGGCTACCATGTGGAATATTTTAAAGAATTCTGGATTTTCTAATTCTTACCATTTGCAGAATGAATTTGATGTTGATGATATTAATAACCACTTTGCTAACACTTCCAATGACGTTGATTCCATTAACTTTAATATTGATAATTTTGCTGATACTCCTGGAACTTTTTCATTTAACTGCATAGCTGATGATGCTCTCTGGTTAGCTCTGTGTAGAATAAAATCTAAATCTGTTGGAAATGATGCTATTCCCATTAATTTTATTAAATTAATTTTCCCGTATATTTCGCAATATTTTCTATAAATAATATTTTGACTTCATCTCATTATCCTTCGGTCTGGAAAATTGCTAGAGTTGTTCCAATTCCAAAATGTAGAAGTGTTAATAGTGTAGACGATTTGCGACCTATATCGATTCTTTCTGCGGTTTCTAAAGTTGCTGAGCATATTGTTAAAGATCAGATTTCATCTTTTGTTCATAGAATAATTTCGCCCTCATAATATGCATTTAGGCGTGTGCATAATACTACATCTTTGGTTTTAAATTTGACTGAAATTATTAGGGGTAATATTAATAAAGAATTTTTATCATCGTTAGTTTCGCTGGATCTGTCTAAAGCATTCAACTCCATTAGTCATCCCATAATGGTTATGAAGTTATGTGATCTTTTTGGGTTTTCGCGATCTGCTTGCCAGCTTATATACTCTTACTTGAGTAATAGATTTCAATTTAGTTCCTTTATCATCATGGGTACCACAGGGTTCAATTTTGAGCCCCCTTCTATTTATTTTGTATGTTAAGGATCTTCCTGAATATATGAGATCCAACCTTTTTATGCCATTGATGTTTGGTGATGACATCTTTCTTTTATTTAGCAATCATCGCAGTAATTGTGATGATTTTGAGTCAAATATAAACTCTAGCCTTGTGCGTTTTCTATATTGAGCATCCAATAATTCATTGAATGTTAATTTTTCTAAGAATAAGATAATGCTTTTTGGTAATACTACTAATCTACCTGAACTGAATATTCATATGGGTGGGAATATAATTGAATTTGTGGATGAACTTATATGCTTAGGCATTTATATTGATCACAGATTAACTTTTAATAATCATATTGATCACATATCTCATCGTGTTTTGGGAATTTTAAGCGGCTTTTATTCCAATAATATTTAACTATTTGCCTACTAGGATCAAATATAGGCTAGATTACGCCCTTTTAATGCCACATATATTTTATGGCCTAGACGTTTTTTCAGGTACTTTTGATTATAACTATACCAAATTGAATCGGATTACTAATACGATTGTGCGCTATGTTTATGGTGTCCGCAGAAGAATACATATTTCGAGATATGTATATCTCTTTTTAGGGTACTCATTTGATAACTTTATTTTATGTCGAATTTTGTATTATTTCTTTAAGATAATTAAATCTGCTCTCCCATCTCAGATCTGTTCAAAATTTATATTTTCCCATTCTACTCGAAATCCACAGATTGTCATTCCTTTAATTAAATATAGTTGTTTTGTTGTGAGAATTGCACGATGCTGGAATAGTCTACCGTTTCATCTTCGTATATTTTCGCACTCTAACAATGCCTTTCGATTGAAAATTGTATCTCACTTTTCCTGAATTAACCGAAATAAGATTATATATTTAAATTTAGGACATCTTTTTATTATACATATTAATCTTTTTGTTGCTTTTCCCTAATTTAAATATAGTAAAATATTTCTTTAATATATGTACATATATAATTAACTTATAGTAACTTTTTTTCATTCAATTTATTATGCTATTTACTGTTAGCTACTTCTTATGGGACTTGTTATTGTTTATCTTTTATTTTTATAGAATTTTATATTGGGCTGGGGAGCCAAATTGTTTTTCTTTTTTTTATATAAAATGTTAAATTTTTATTTAAAATTTTTATATTTGTATTAATTATACTGAGGAAATTTGCTATGTAATATATATTTTGGCCTACATAGAGGCCTTTTATATTACTATGAAATAAATAAATAAAAAACACAATTCCACATGACTATATTTCAACAATATCAACTGTTAATTTGGAAAACGTCTCCATACTTATATCTAACAACAACCGCCCAATAAAATTAACATCTGCATACTGTCCACGATACACAAATACTTTTATTGACGATATTAAATTAATTACAGACCAATCATCTGAGTTTTTAATTTTTGGAGACTTCAACGCACATCACACCAGTTGGAACTGCCAAGAAATTAATACAGCTGGAAGAAAATTGTATACTCATCAGTTACAACTTTACACGTTTTGGAAAAAGAAATGCCGACACACAACCTTTAGTTATTGACCTTTTGTTAAAAAACTCGAATCTCAATCGAATCCAAAGAGAACCCAAGAGGTGAAACGGCGTATAAACAGGACGGCAAAAAATACTAATTCAACCCGTCTCTTTCACACGTTGATTAGTTTTCTTTTGTGTTATTTCGTAAACATTGGTTTTCTTTTGTGCCGTTTTCTTATTAATTATTTTTTTATTAGTGTAAATGTGCGTAACTTTCATTAAATATATTTCTCAAGCTTATTTCACAACACCATATAGTTTTGATTGTTTGTTTTAATTATACTTTGTCGTTTAATTAAGTTTTTAATGGACAAATTAACTTTTAAAGTACAAAGTTTTAAACAACGAACACGCTTTAAAGGAAAATTTTCAAAATTTTTAGTTTTTGTTTTGTTTATTTTTCCGATGTTCGTATAAATTTGTTACTATATTTGTCTCTTTCTTGACAAGCTTTGGAAATTCTGATTATAGCCATTTTCATCAATCACTTTTTACATCTCTGTGTACTTTGTGATCGAATCCCATCCGGGACTTCTTAACTCTGTTTACGTTCCCATAACCAGGGTTGTCAGATTTACTTTCACTCATTTCGCCAAAATCGATGTGAAAAATCGCCAAAATCGCCAAACCAGTTTTTTGTACAAATTTGTCTTTAATATATACAATATTTTTTAATTTTAAAAATATTTTTAACAAATCACAAAAAAGAAATTTAATCGAAGTAGCTAAAATTCGCCAAAAATAGAGAAAAAGTCACCAAAAGATATAAATATTTTACTTTTTTTTTTAAATGATTATTGAACACGAGAAAGAACAATGAAAAATAGTAGTTATTATAATAAATGGGGACCTGAACATACCCATCCTTATGGTATTTGTCACCGTGTTTTTATATAGAATATGTTTTATAGGAATTAAATTTATTCAATATTACTAGAGATCAAAAGATGTGTGCCACTTACCTTATTTCAATTCGTAAAATTTTTAGCATGTATTTAACCGTCGAGTTTTGGTGGAATTCATTATTGAAAATGATTTTTCTATCCAGTAATTAGCAGCATATAAATTAAAAAATAAATAAATTTTTTTATAAAATTAATCACATAATGTGTAAAAAATATTCTTTCAACTTAGACATTATAATAAACTTCCTTTGTATGTAAAAAATAAGTATAAAAAATTGAGTTGGCTCAATAATTTCTATTATGTTTGGTTGATAAGTTTCCAATAGTATGTTAAGATTTATAAACATTTTGTTTGTGATAAGAAATTGCAACATTTTAAAATCAAGAGATAAAGTTTCCAGAATAAAATCATCTTTAGATATGAAAGAATTTTTTAAATATAAAATGTTCGTGAACTTTAAATAATTTTATATGTTTCGAAAGTTTCCAGAAGTCAAATCATATTTAAATATGAAAAACAATTTACTTTTAAAACTTCAATTTCTTTGTTATCCCTTTTTATATTCCTTAATTCAATTTCTAATATTGGCCAAAAGTCAATGAAAAATCGCCAACATATCGCCAACTTTTTTTAAAAATCGCCTAAAAGTCTCCATGTCGCCAAATCTAAAATTTGATCGCCAAATAAGATTGAAAATCGCCACGTTTGGCGAGAAATCGCCATATCTGACAACCCTGCCCATAACAACCCAAATTTATGGATCATTTATACAAAGAACGAGACTTGTACCAATGTACACGCTTGCAAATTGGAATGAAATTAGCACATATGTGGACACAGAAATTCGAAAAAATAATCTGCTTTCTGTAAGTATAAATGAATTCAATATAAGGGTAATTCCATGTCAAATCAACCAAATAGAAAAAAATGTTTTCAAATTTACCACTTCCGATTTTTTTGGAAACTTTTGCTGTTTATATTCTTTGACTTTCTGAAGCCAAATATAATTTTAGAAAAATTCTATCGCTTGCAGTTTTTTTGCTATATAGTTATCAAAATAGGAAAATATCGCTTTTTTGCATATGTATGTGCTCGAGGATTAAATATATTCTAATTCCAGTTCTAAAGCGCTAGAAAGTTGGTTAATAGCTCATTTGAAAGGGGATTTCATACGCTTTAATTGGATATAAATATTGAAAAAACCAAATTTTTAAAAAAACTTTTTCCTCAATTTAAAAAAAAAGTTTTATAAAAATCTTTGAGATAGTGTCTTTTAATTTCTTTAAAATTTATATATATAAATTTTAATGTGGCTTAGTAAGTACGCCATACAAATTTCAGAGTGTGACCATGATGGGATCAGAAGTTATGTTAAAAAAACTACATATTTTTTAGTTTTGAGGAATATTTCATACCTTTATTAGCCAGTTTTTGAAAAAATTTATGTTTTTTTTAGTTTGAAATGACAAAATTAAGTATTTTTAACATAACTTCTGATCCCACCATGGTCTCACTCGGAAATTTCTATTTTAAAAAAATTAAAGGACACTATCTTCAAGATTTTTATTTGTTTTTTTTTTTATATATTTATTGTATCTTCAATATTTTTGAACTAACAATAATTACTCGTATCTTAAGTCTAAAATAAAATATTCTTTTTAAGTCCAGCCAGTGCTAGACAAAAATAATGTTTGTTTCACGGATTTTGAAATCATTTGCGGGTCATCCCTCTAATGTACGGCCAAGAAAAACAGTGTCTCTTCTTTTTAGTCGAATGTAACCAGGTTCATTCAGCATGTTACGCGCCAAAGGGTTTGGATGAGATTCAAGCCTCTTTAGATATGTGACTGCATGTTTCGCTATTGCTGCTTTAACTGATAGCATGTTTAGGTCTTTGTGGATCTTTGAATTTTTTATATACCAGGGAGCAGATGTAATAATACGTAAAATCTTATTTTGGCGCCTTTGAATTTTTTCTACATTGCTAGCTGAGGCAGTGCCCCATAACTGAATCCCATAGCACCAAATTGGTTTGAGGACCGACTTGTACAGTAGAAGTTTACAATCTAAGCTCAGGGTGGAGTTTCTGCCAATAAGCCAATTTAGTTGTACTACTTTTAGTTTCATTTGTGTTAACTTGAAGTCAATGTGGCTTTTCCAAGTAAGGCGACGGTCAAGAGGTATACCCAGGTATTTAACGTCTGAAAGCTGTGGTATCATTTGGTTATTTATGCGAATAGGAGGGCATGAGTCCCTACGCAGTGTGAAAGTTATGTGAGTGCATTTTTGTTCATTCACTTTTATTCTCCATTTTTCTAGCCATTTTTCCAAATTGAGTATGTGGTCTTCTAAAATTTGTGATGCTTCTTGGGCACTTTCATGAATACTTAAGAAAGCTGTGTCATCTGCAAAAGTTGATGTGTGGACTAGGGTGCTAATTGGCATTCCCGATGTGTACAGTAAATATAAAATTGGTCCCAAAATACTACCTTGGGGAACTCCGGCTTCAATGAGCTGTGGCGAGCTTAAAAAGTGACCTTCTTTTAGTAAAAACTTGCGATTCGTTAAATAATCTTTTAAAAGCTTATACAAGTTTTCCGGCAAGTTCAGCTTTAGCTTAAATATTAGGCCTTCGTGCCAAACCTTATCGAATGCTTGAGAAACGTCGATAAAGAGCGCAGAACAGTATTTTTTTTCTTCAAAGGTCGTTTTAATTACATTTACTAATCTGTGTGTTTGTTGGATCGTACTATGTTGTTTTCTGAAGCCGAATCGATGGTTCGGAATGCATCCTTTCGCGCTAAGAATTGGATTCAGCTTAGTTATTAATATTCTCTCAAATAACTTTGACACGTTAGATAAAAGGCTTATAGGTCTGTATGATTCTACTTTTGTGTGGTCTTTTCCTGGTTTAGGGATCATAGTTATCAAAGAGACCTTCCACTCTGTGGGAAAGTACTCAAGACGTAAGATGGCATTAAAAACAAACAGAAAAATTCTGCGACCTATACGGGGCAACTCAACTAACATCTTGTTACTTGTTTTATCAACGCCAGGGGCTTTTTTGGTGTTTAAATCCGCTATTGCCCTTTCAATATCGCTAAATTCAAATCTTAGGGGTACTACGGCACTAGTCTCTACTGATGGCAACTCAGCTATATCAGTACATACATTTGGGGTGAAAACCTTCTTCAAATGTCCAACAAACAAATTGCCTTTTTCGGTATCATTCCTTGCCCAGTTTCCACAAGAAGTTCGCAAGGGAGGCTTACGTACGACCGGTCTTTTAAGGTTCCTACAAGCACGCCATAATGAATAATCTGATTGTGCAGTTGCGTCGAGGTCTTCCAAGTAATTTTTCAGAGATGCTACTCTTCGAGATTCTAGCAGTTGTCTTAGTCGTTTCGTGCAATCTTTAAGTCTAGATTTGAGTTAAGGAGATCTGTGTGCTTGCCACTCTCTTCTAATTTTTCTTTTTTCAGCCAAGAGCCGCTCGACATCTACAAAATAAATTTGATTGTATCTAGCTGGTTGTCTGGGTTCTGTCGCATGTTGGGCAGCTGATTTAAGGTTTTGATCAAAATAAATTAGACTCTGGTCCACATCTTCTGTTGTTCTTAGCGGTATGTTTTCCGAACAATGAGTACTGAGATACTTTCTATATTTCAACCAATTAATGCTTGTGCAAGTTGTTGGCGACTCGATATTTTGCTGATTCCATATATAGACAATAGTGGGTGACTGATCTGAAAATAATTCGAGTGACGCTTCAACCTTAATCATTTCTCTCGAAATACCTTTAGTCACGCCAAAATCAATAACATCAGGTATTTTTTGTCGATCAGTAGGCCAATAGGTGGGTTGTCCACTTGATTCACATTCAGACGCATTTTTTAAATTGTATCAAACAAAACACGACCTTTTGGAGTTATTAGGCGTGATCCCCAAAACGTATGTTAGCGTTGTAGTCGCCTGATGCTATGAAACAGGGACCTAGTGATTTGTAAAAGTCGATATATTGACTCTCTGATATTTGAAATCTAGGAGGTGAATAAATCGAAGAAATAACAAAGTTTTGATGATATTCTTCAATACAGATGTTTGTTGCTTAAAGGTAGTCCTCACAAAAGTCACACAGTAAATGATGTTTAATTCGAGTCCTTATTAGTATTGCTGAACCACCACATGCTCTGCCATGGGGGTCTTTAGTGTCATATAATATATAGCCATTGATTTTAAAAAAGCTATTTGTTGTTAAATGAGTCTCTGAAACCATCATGACATCAATTTGTTGGTTCTTCAAGAAGTACTCGAGTTCATTTTTGTGTTGGAGTAAGCCGTTTGCGTTCTAGAAACATATTTTTAAACAGTTCATGGTTTGTTAAGTTCCGCCTGCAACATCATAGATTGCATGCGAACCATTTCTTGCATCATGCTGCTCATAGAGCTCATAAAACTGTTTAACGAATGCACTAATGTCTCGATACTTGCTTCGAGACGATTGTAGTTACCAGATGCTGTTTGTTCTTTAGCTTCTGGATGCATATTTGGGGTAGAATTGGTTGAAGGTGTCGCTTTGTTTGCTAAAACATGATTGGATTTTAATATATCCGCGTATGAAACATGTTTGGTTGTGGGTTGAGCTAACTGAGGGTAATGAGCATTTGCTTGGTATTGTGGCTACCTAGCAGGAGTACTTAATTTTTGAGTTGACTTCCTTACCTCAGAAAAAACTAGACAGCCTCTGTAATTAGCAGTGTGATTTCCACCGCAATTGCTACATTTTTTAACCTTCGAGTCATCCTTTGGTTTGTCGCATTGGGCGGAACTATGAAGCTCTCCACACACGACGCAAACCGGAGGCAACTTGCAGTAAGCCCTTGTATGGCCGTATTCTTGGCAATTTAAACACTGAACGGGTCCTGACCGCTTATGTGGTTCCTCTACACTTATCCTGCGGTGTAACAGATATTTTAGATTATAAATGGGATGCGTTTCGTTCTTCTTTAATCTAATATCCCCAGGTTCCAGTTCAACGCGAAATAGAGGTTGAGGGACACGCTCTCGATTTCTGAGATTGTCAACGCTTTTAACCTTAAATCCTGATTTTTATAAAACTTTTTTTTAAATTTAAAAAAAAATAAATTTTTAAAAATTGGTTTTTTATAATTGATATCAAAAATGCGCTATTAACCAAATTCCTAGCGCTTTTAGAACTGGAATTAGAATATATTTAATCCTCGAGCGCATATGCAAAAACGCGATATTTTCCCACTTTTATAACTGTATAGCTAAAAAACTATAAGAGATAAAATTATATTTGGATTCAGAGAGTCAAGTAATATAAATAACGAAAGTTTCAATAAAATCTGAAATAGTCATTTTGAGTGCCTTGTTGATTTGACGTGGAATTACCCATAAAACAAATTAAAAAAAAAAAAACTACTCACATTATTCAAAAAGCATCAGAGTCCCACTTAAAGAAACTCAAGGTTGGAAGAAAAAACCGTCACAAACTACAAAGAACCAACAATAACACGTGAATTGAAAGAATATGTGTATCTTCTATTTTAACAGGTAAATACATTAATAAGTTTTCACGTGGTAAAAGACAGAAATAAAAATTGGAACAAGTTTCTTTCAAGTTTACCAGCTGGTTTCAAAAGAGTGTGGATGGTAAATAAAGCAATAAAAGGCAGTGGCGTAGCTAGGTAACCAAGGGCCTGGCGCAAATTAAGAAACCGGGCCCACTACTATGTAAACTGATTAGGTTTTATTAAATAAAAATATGAAATATACAAATACTTTAAAAATGCTAAGCTACTTATGCTCTTTTTGTGCAGTTTGGCTAACAAAACGAAATAGAGAAGATTAGTTTTCGCAAAAGTATCAATGACTTTGTTTAAATCCAGGCTTGATGAGATTTTGTTTTCAATTGCTATTAGCGATAAACGTCGGAGTCGAGTTTGGCCTATATTATTTCTTAAATAATTTTTTATTATATTTAATTTGCTAAATAAACTTTCAGATGCTGCAGAAGTGACAGGAATTGTAAAAAATAATAACGTTGCTGAAAATACTTCCGTTAGGTCGAGTTCTAGCATTTCATATTTGCTCATTATTTCCTTACATAATTGGTGAACAGGCCATGCTTGAATTAGTTGAGGTAAAACTAGGAGGTAAATATTATTAATTTGAAGTAAAAAACGAATTCGTCACACTTTTGTAATACAGGCATGTCACAAATTTCGTTCGGAATTGACATGATTCCGTAGTTACCATTCCGATCGGAATGGTTTTAGCTGCTATAGATTCCGTTCGGTTTCATTAAATCGAAAAAAATACAGAACCACTTTTAATGTGGTAACATAAGAATGAATGTAGAAAACAATCACCCATGTTCCACAGCTATATTTCGTTTGGAAATGGAATTGATTCCGTATTTTGCTTCTATAGAAAACGTAAAACTAAAAATTTTTTTCGGAATAAAACTGCTTTCAATTTACTATGTGGAATTGATATTTTAAGCAATTTATAGGCAATTAAAAATTCAGATCATATTTTTTTTAGCAATGGATATTATTCTGGACCATACCTTAAAATTCTACGACAGACAGTGGTCAAAAATCCATAACTTTTGATTGGATTCGAATTTTTATACGTGGTTTATTCTGTTTTCTAGGTGAGACTTTAGTCCTAATTTTTGCTATAAAATGTGAAAATCGACCAATAAGAAAAAATGTAATGGAGGGTTTAAAATACATTTTCATTTTTATTTGAATATTACTATCAAAGTGAAGAGATAAACCATGCTAAAAAGGGTTTTTATGTCTTAAATATTCAGTAACACTTACAACTAATACTTAGTAAAAAGTTTTAACTTATTTTTTCAGAAAATGCCAAAATTTAGCCCCCGAACTGTGGTACATATTTTGAGAATGGGGCCAAAATCATTTTTTATGGTAACCGATTTCAAAGTTATATTACTCCTTTGAAAGTAAATAGCAGAGTACCTCGGGATCCAAAATATTACTGGTTTATTTCAACATTATCACAGCGAACAGGGTGGTCCAAAATGGACTTTCTCTGTATATTGTTAAAATGTCCTGACAGATCTTTGGGCATAACGGGTAAAAAATATAGCTAACATTTAAAAGTATTTTTATTTAGCACACAATTATTTTTCGATATAATTTTTTTATTTATTACTCTAATATTAAGTTACATGTTTTTTTGTTGGCATGGTCCGCCAAAAGTTATAGGACCCAGCACCCAAGAAGACGGTTCGGTAAAAAATTTTTGTTGTTTAGATTTGTATAAGAAGGTCGAAATACTTCAACAAGCAACGTTGCAATGTTGTGCAGAAAATAATTGGTTTTGTAAAACTCGTATTTTCCTAATTTGTGCAGAAAATGTCGGAACTTGGGTCAGAAAAATTATTCTGGTGCCCACAGTCGCAACCCGGCGCATATATAATGGGGTATTGGAATGTAGGGGAGGTTTCGGACTACATACTGGTGAAAGATTTATTTCTTGAAGTTTTATTATCTCTCAAAGGATCTATTTTTTGTTTTGTTACATTCGTTCTGATGTTTCAATATGTAATACATAAAAAGTGGTTTTGTATTTTTTAGATTTACTAAAACCGAACGGAATCTTTAGAAGCTAAAACCATTCCGATCGAAATGATAACTACGAAATCATTTCAATTCCGAACGAAATGTCTAAAATGCTTAAATAAATTAATTTTAAAAAATATTTGTCAGAAAAAATGTTACAAAAAAGCCCTAAATATCTTTAATCACAGCATAAATTGATAACAATTTGTAGCAGAATTTTAATAAAACGATGTCCTGAATAGTTTAAGCTAAAAAAATTTATTTAATTGCAAGTGGTTTCATTCCGAAAAATTTTTTCGTTTTACGTTTTTTAGAGAAGCAAAGTACGGAATCAATTCCATTTCCGAACGGAATTTAGCTCTGTGACATGACTGATTAAGTTGCTTCATCAACATATAATAAAAATGTTGGTGTTAGAAAATCGAATAAATGACAGACTGCACTCTTACCAATAAAACGTGTATCTAATTTAGATATTACTATGTCTAGTACGTTATTGAAAATCTCAATTTTAAATATTTTTTCTCGGTTTGTAAATCATTGATCAGCAGCTAATTCATCAAAATGTTTTTTTTTAACTTTTCTTTGCCTTTTTTCTTGAAAATGGGTATCAGTACCATATTTTTTTGCAGTTTCACTGGCTTTGCACTTGAATAATTCGAAATCATTTCTATAAATTTGCAACTTTTCCTAGGTCTCTGCTAAAACTTTACTCGCCTCGCCCAAAATTGATGACGTTTTTTGTATAGTTTTGGATGCATAATTGATGTCGTTCAATACACTGTGCATGAATTCGCAAAGCAACCAGAACTTGAATTTAGCATTTTTGTTTTAATACTTTCTACTTCATCTTTATTAGGACTCTTTAGAAATATTTCTGATAATGCTTTGAGAATATCAAAATAACGAAGTTTTATTTGCAGATATCGTAATGACCCTACTGGACCATCTAGTCGAATTTAGATTTTTAGAGTGGTGTCCGATTCGCTAGTGAATTTTTACAGTAGATCACAAAGTTTGATGCTGTTTCCGAAAAAGTTATACAAATCTTCCAACGTTGCGAAAAAGTCTGTATTTCCACGCAACTGATAACGGCATCATTTATCACCAAATTTAAATTATTAGTGGCACAATGTACGTATGTATGTACTCTGCGTTAGGCTGGATATCCTTAATATGTTTTTGTACACTATTTCACACACCACACATCACACTGGCTCCATCATAGCCTTGCCCACACGTTTTTTGAAATCAATATTTTTGTCGATAAATAATGTTGTCACTTGGTTAACTAAATCTACTGCTCCTTGTTTGATGGCTGCATAAAAGCCTAGAAAAACTTCTTTTACTTATTTAGTACTGCATACCTCACCACAATGCCCAGCTGATCTACCTTCGATATGTAGTGTGTCGTATCCATTATGATGGCAAAAAATGGTGATGCTCTAATTTGTTCCAGTAGATGGGTTTCGAGTTTGGTACCCAAGCATCAATTCATTTTGAATGATTGCACTTAAATATCTTGTAGATCCTAAAAACATAACAAAATTCAATTTCAAAAAGTCCTGATATTAAACAGTTAATAATTATAAACAAAATAAAGCGAAAAAAATATAGAAATAATTATTATTACCTTTAGGCATATCCAAAACTTGCCGCAAAATGTGATTATATTGGGCGACAAACTCTACAAAGGACAGAAAATTTCTGTGGTATCGTTCCTGACTTAAGACTTCTTCATGTCCTCTCAAATCCAAAGACCTCTTTGCTAGGGTAAATATGATATCGAATAACCTTTGAAGAACCATTTTCCACAATGATGTTAGTTCCTTGTTAGATAGTATTAGTATCCAAAATTGATACACAGCACATGCTTCCAAATGGCCATTCTTTCTGCTAAATGCTTCCAATCTCGAATTCCCGTACACCAAACATTATTCCTTTGTGAAGCAATAATAGGCAGCGTCTACTACCAACAACCAAAAACGATTAACTGGCCCATATTTAGAACACGAAACGTAGGACGATTTTGAAAAACACGTATTGTTCTGGTGGATGTCTGTTGGAAAAGGTCCTGAAGGCTGTAAAGGCCCCATATCAAGAATTCGACGGTTTTCATTATCACTTAATATTTTATTCGTTAAGTTTCCCAAGTCTTAAGAAGATTTGTCGTACATTTTTTCGAAAAATGTAGAGGTCTGTGGTTCCTCCAAACTCTCCGCTCTTATGTGTGCCATGCAAACATCATCTACGTTCACATGATCGGCAGCGGAGGTATCTCCAACTGCAATAATTGTCGAATCAGCTTCAGTAGGTTAATTGAGTCAATTTTGAGCAATTTTTGTTTACTATCTTCTCTTTCTTGGCGTTGTTTGCGTTTAAATGCACCACAGGGTTTCTTTTTTTATCCATAATTTTAGTTTTCTAATTTATTTAAACAATACAATATTAGATTGTGGTCGAGTAGGTAGGAACTCACTGTTCACTGACGACGTTAAAAGTAAAATAAAAGAGAACCTAATGATACGCCTAATGATACGTTGGGGAATACCCGGAGACCATGAACGAACTCCTACCCGCGGACCTGAATTAATGTACCTACAGCAGGTGACTTGCATTTTTTTCACGATATTTCGCATTATACAATGAGCTGTAGCCGAAATCTATGGGTTGACACGATTTATTGACTTAACGGACATCAATATGAGTGGTAAAATCAAATAAAATTGAACCACTATATTGACCAGTACAAACAAATTTATTGACATTAGCTTACTTACTCTTGATACAGCATTAATTTTTTAATGAATAATAAAACGCACATATCACTATCCGTCAAATTGACAACACTGCCAACCTACATAAATAATTTAAGGGAATTCCCTAAGCATAACTTTTGAATTTGTCTCAACTGAGTTGAAAAGTTCAGTTCGACCGAGATTTCTGGTAAGGATTCGAGGGCCCCCTGAGCTTGAGAGCCCCGGGCACTGCCCCGCCTAGCCCCTAGGTAACTACGCCACTGATAAAATGTAATAACTCAGCTGTCGAAAGCTTGACAATAAGTGGCGCTGAGGTACATGATAATCAGACAAAAGCTAATGCAATAGCAGATGAGTTTGAAAGCTTTCATCTAACTACATTTAACATAACTTCAACAGCAGATAATTTAGTTTCCAAACATATTTAATGGCTGGACTCACAACTTATACCAAATTCTGTTACAGAACACTTAACTACCATTGAAGAAATAATTCATGCAAAAAAAACCGACTACAAAACAAATACATGTGCATCAATTCTAAACTAAAAATTTAAAAGGAAGTAATCCGTAAGAAATAGTACTCAAATCAAATACTTTTATACTTGTTGCTCTAACGGACATATTAATATACGTTCTGTACAATCAAATGTCTATCCATAACGGTTAAGCAGATAAAGCCATATACGACAAATTACGTCAGATATAAGGACACCATTTATTTTTTTTACACTTATTATTACTGACACAGTAATAAAAAGTAACGGTTCCAAAGATATGGCCATACAGCTTAAACAATATCACCTAGGGGACACCCTTTAATGTAAAATTTTAAATTAAACACTTATTTTAAAGGACAGATTCTTTGAAAATTTGAAATGTCTGTCTAAAACGGTTCAAAAGTTTGGCCATATGAATGAATTTACATCAACTATTGAGACACCCTTTAAGATTTTAAATATTTATAAATGTACGGGACATAGTAATGGAGATTCTGTCTACTTTTCAAGTGTTTGTCTATAACGGTTCAAAAGATAAGTTAGATAGGTAAAATTATATCAATCATGGGGACACCCTTTAGTTTCCAAATTTAAATTGTATACTTGATGTTATAAAGGACTTAGATATACAGGTTCTTTGTAAATTTCAACCGTCTCTCTGTTACGGTTCAAAAGTTTTGCAATATACATCAAATTACATCAACTATTGGAACACCCTTTAACTTCTAATTATAAATATTTAATTTCTGATTATAAATATTAGACATTCTGTCCAATTTTCAAGTGATCGTCTACAATGGTTCAAATGGTTCAAATGGTTCATATATTTTAATTGACGTCACATATGGGGACACTCTTTAATTTTTAAGTTTATTTTTTTATTACTTTTTGTTATTGGCAGCTATACTAATAAGTAGTTTTTTAAAATTTTAGAAGGGTGCCCTTTACGGTTCATAATACACGTAAAAAACGCGTATGTTGTATGGGGACACCCTTTAATTTTCAAAATTCTGAACTTCTTTTAAAATGGGTCCAATCTGTAAACATTTCATTTTAAATAAAGAAAAAAAATTTAAAATCGGTTCAGAAATGAATGAGTTCTGCAGGCACAAACATAAAAAAAGCAACATTCAAACGAATTGATAACCTCCTTCTTTTTTTGAAGTCTGTTAAAAAGATTTTATGTCAACAAACAAAGGAACTCAAAAGCACCAGGTATTGACGGAATAAAGCCAATTATTTATAAAAATCTTTCGGATATATTTTATGGCTTCATAGAAAAAATATTCAACTGGTGCCTTCTTGTTGTTAATAAAGAAAAGAACTGCCATTTTATTAAAAATTTAAATTATACAATGACATATGATTGTGATATAAACTTACAGACTACTTTGTATAAATAGGTTATTCAAGTATTCACAACATTCCACCTGAATAAATTATTTATACATTTAAATATAATATATAAAAAATTATCCTAAACCAGATCTACTAGCTAACATAATAAGCTTATCGGCACTAATAGCCTTAGTATCCACGTATTTCAAAAGAATCTCCTTGTTATCCAACTTCTCCTTAACAAATTTAACTTTGAGATCAACATGTTTAGTTCTATTAGAAAACGAGTTGTTTTGTGCTATAAGAATTGCGCTTTTGTTGTCACAGTGTAGTATCATCGGCTCTTGAGGGCCCTGGATGAGTTCACGCTGTAATCGTTGCAACCATATGCACTCTTGCATTGCTGAAACCATTGCCATATACTCTGCCTCAGTTGAGGACAGTGCTACAGTACGCTGGCGCCTAGTATACCATAAAATTGCACCATTTTGCAATGTAAAAAGATAACTAGTGGTGGACCGCCTATCGTCAACGTTGCCTGCCCAGTCTGCGACACAATAACCAATTAAGTTATTTGGTTCACATACATACGTTAGGCCCTTGTTGATAGTACCTTGGAGATACCTCATTACCCTTTTCACTGCGGCCCAATGAGTTTTACCAGGATTTGCTTTAAAACGACAACAAATTTACGGCATAACTAATATCAGGGCGAGTTATTTGAGCTGCGAACAAAAGACATCCCACAGCTTGCATATAGGGTACCTTCGCCATTTCTTGTTTTTCATCCTAGGACACATTTCCGATGTTAATTTTTGACCAACATCCATAGGTGTTGATACCGGCTTACATTCACTCATTGAAAAACGATTTAACACATCCTCGATGTATTTGCTCTGATCAAGTTTGATTGTGCCACTTTGATCATCACGCGTGATTCTAACGCCAAAAACAGAAAACGCTTCGCCTAGATCTTTCATTTTGAAGTTCGTAGCTAAATCAAGTTTCAGCTGATTGATCATATTCATGTCGTTGCAAAACACCAAAACGTCGTCTACATAAATGGCTACATAAAGTATAATTTCACCATTGATGCAAAAGTAGACACATTGGTCGACTTCGCTACGTTGCAAACCAAACTTTAAAAGAACTTCGTTTAGTTTTTTGTTTGCTGATAACGATTCCATTTCAGAAATCATCGCCTCATCAAACGTTTCGGGGACACCGTGTATGCCGCCACGTTGATCTTGTTGAACACATAAATTGATGTTGTCATCATCGTTGCTACCATATGCGTCTTCATACTCGTCACTGTCGAAGACAAGAAATTTTTCTCCTTCACCAGTTGACAATTCTACGTTACTTTGCTCCACTGAATTGGCAACTTCATCTTCAACGCCAATGTCAACTACGGTAGAATTTCGATTATTAATAATATTCTGATTGACATATACCTTGTTGTTGTTGTTCTCAATAAAAACGACATCACGGCTGATGATGATGTTGTGAGTAATCGGATTTTGTAGCCTATACGCCTTACTTTCGCTGCTATACCCCATCAAAATGCATTCTGTTGACTTCGCATCTAATTTATTACGTTTCTGTTTCGGTATATTCACGAATGCTTTGCTGCCGAAAACACGTAAATGTTTCAAATTGGGTTTTCTACCCGACCACATTTCCTCTGGACAGCTTTCATTACCCCGGCACGGCACAAGATTTATTAAATATGCTGATGTCATAGCCGCTTCAGCCCAATACATATCATCTAAGCCTGCATCTAAGAGCATACATCTTACACGTTCCATGATTGTGCGATTGATGCGTTCAGCAACGCCATTCTGTTCTGGCGTGTATGGCGCACTGTGGTCAATATTTTGAGATAGCGGCCAAAACTCCTTTTGGTTTTTGTTCTCCGATTTTAAAGTTATTAGACTCATATGAAAGTAGACAGTAGTAAACCTCGGGAGCCAAGAAATTAGAACTCTATTTCAACTATTTCACTGAGAACAGGGTGGTCCAAAACGGGCTTTTTCATAATTTAGTAAATTTATGATATTTTTAGTTAATTTTTAAAGTTTAAATGATCATAACTTTTTTGTTTTTGATTTTTGGACGAAATAAATTTTTTGTTGTAACTTAACTTATTTCCTATTACTGGTAAAAAAAATTGAAGCTCTACTGTTTTCAGAACAATTTAAATATTTTTTTTCAAAAAGGTCAAATTTCTCGGAAATTTCCTACTTCATAGAGCACAACTCCTGTGAGTCAAGCTGAGTCAAAACACAAATTTACTATTTTGTAGTCCTAACTCTCCCCTACATTCCTATATATACATGTCCATGCATCTGCAGCAATTTTTCTGACCCAAGGTAAGATATTCGGTACAAATGCACGTCATATTTTTTGAGAAGTTATTTGTATGTGAAAGTGGCTATTATGCATATATTTTGTTGAAATTTTGTACAAGAGTTCTTATTGACCCAAAAAATAATTCTGTTGAAATTAGAACTTGGCCCATATTTGGACCTAGTCCACATAGAAGGGTGTATCAAAATTTTGACAAAAATGACAATAAAACTCTCAAAGTATGTGGTATTTGGAAAAGGTAAAAAATGATTTTATTGCCATCTAATATTACATAACTTAAATACCTGAAAATTGCAAATAAATTTAAAACCAATGGAAATAACTGGTAAAACCAAGTACCTGTTATATTATTGTCAGTACCTGTTAACTCTCAAATTATGTGGTATCAGGGGGCTAATTCTGGCAGTCGTGATCGAAATTATACTCGTATCGAAATTAATTTCGACAGCTCAAAATTTTCTAATGATGGGACTCGATACGAATCGAATCGATTTAATGTTTCAGTGTTGTAAAAGAGATAAATAAATACGTTTTACAACACTGAATAAAATGTAAATAAAAATCATATTATTTTATAAGTAATGCAAAAATCATATTTTTATACAAAAGAAGCTGAAATAAAAGTAAAATTTTTTAAATAAAATTATTATTAAATATGGACCCAGTAATGTTTTTTTATTCTTCATCTGATTCAGATGAGAATGAAAGCGTAAACCATATAAGAAAAAAGATAAGAAGCAGTACCGATCCCTTAACTTTGCCAAACAATGAGTAAGTACTACGAGTTTTTGTTATTAAATAAAACTAATTGTATTTCTTTTCAGATTCAAAAAACGTTTTAGGCTTACCAAGGAAGCATTTAATTATGTTCTTGGGGAGCTAGAATTCGAGGGGCACCTTTCTACCACAGTTCCACCAAAAATTCAACTGGCAGCTACGCTTTCACTTTTAGCTTCGGGAGGTTTCCAACATTGCGTTGGGAATGATTTTTTAATTGGTACAAGTCAAAGTTCTATCTGTAAAATCACAAAGCGTGTGGTTGATGAGATGGAGCGTAGGATTTGCAGCCAATTTACACAGTTCAATCCGAGAAATAGTCATGACTGTAAAGAATTTTTCATGGCACATTACAACATTCCAGGGGGTAAGAAAATAAAGCAAATACATATGTACATATTTATTGAATTATTTATTATCAACTTTTTACAGTTGTAGGTTGTGTAGATGGAACACATTTTGGTCTGCAGAAGCCTCCAAACGAACACATGTTCTTCAACAGAAAGGGTTTCCATAGTCTTAATTCCATGATCGTAAGTAAGCATTATTTAAAGGTTTAATTGTTTAAATTAGAGTACCATTTTTTAAAGATATGCGACCACAAGCACAACATTTTAGCGATTAATTCCAAATATGGAGGAGCCGCACACGATTCTTTTGTTTGGAAGAATTCAGATGAAAGAAATCTTCTTGAGCAGGAATACAATAATAACTTAAGAAATTTTTGGCTCTTAGGTAAGAACATTTTAAGTCTTTTATAAGAAATATTTAAACTTTGCGGATTTTTTTAAACATTTATTAAACATATGTATAAATAGGTGACTCGGGATACCCGTGTGAACCATGGTTGATAACACCATATCGAAATCCGCTGGAAAACTCCATGGAATCAAATTTTAATGAAATTCATTCCTAGGCAAGGTGTATAGTTGAAAGAACAATTGGTATTTTAAAGTTGAGGTGGAAAATTTTATGTCATGACAAAAGAAGTCGCTACAGTGCAGAAAAGGTCGCAAAATTTTCAAACGTATGTGCTGCACTACACAATATTTTCATTCAATTTAAAGTACCAAATTATGAAGACGTACATACAATTGATATGTGCCCAACGCCTGAAATTGATAATAGTACAGAAACGAATATATCTAAAATTGGCAAAAAATTCGTGACAACATAAAAACAACTTTATGTAGAGATTAATATATTTCGTTATTTGCATTTAAATTCATTTTATTTATTTATTAACTTATAAATACAAATTAAATCTAAATAAAAATAAAATAAAGAATTATAAAACCAAAAAATATATACATTTATGTAGAAAAAAAATTAAAAATATTACACGTGAGACATAAAATAGAATTCTTGTTATTTTTTAATAATCCATATTTAGCTTTTCCAACTCCTTTTTCCTTATTTGAAGTTCCATTTCCTTTATTTGGTTGTTTATATCATACTCCCTTTCTCTAATTTTGTAAGTCCTTTTTTTAATGTCTAATAATTGATTTGTAAGCTCAACTTCCTTTTCTTTAAGTTCCAACTTTTTAGTTTTAATTTCAATTAATTTGTCATACCTTTTTAACATTTCGCTATGGAACAGCTCGGAGGACATGATATTTTTCTTCAATAAACTTGTTTTTGTTTCTTTTGTTTGGTTGTTTATTTTTTTCGGCACAGATTTTTCCTTTTCACTCTTATCTTCAGTTTCTGTTATAGATGAATGATAATTGCAATTTTTGTCGGCTTCTTCATCATCTGATATTAAAAGCGGCGATATGCTTTCAAAATTAATATTTCTTGCTCCCGATGTTGAAGGAAAATCATTTATATTTTGGGTAATTTTTTTTGCAACACTGATCCAAAGCTTTGAACAGTCTTCAAACCATCAACTGCGACTTCAATGCCTGCCGCAGCCACAATTTGTTCCTCTGCATGGGAAAGAATTTTTTCCTCATAAGGGCCACCACCGGTTCGCTTTTTTGAATACTTATTAAAAAATACCTTTTTTTCACGTTTTGCTTCTGATCAGCGTAGACCTACATACAAAAAATCATTACAGAAATAAAAGAATATATTTTGTTTAACGTTTTTACCTTGCGCCATGCTCTTGGATCTTTAACTGGTGGGCCGGAAGCATTCAGTTTTGTTGAAAGCTGTTCCCAAAGTTGGTTACATTTGGCTTTTCCTTGCGAACTATTTGGCAAACTACTTTTTGCCAAGTCCGTATGTTCTGCCATAAAATTTCCAAGGATCTCTTTTTGAATAAAATTTATTTTTGATATTTGAGACCTAAAAGTAATAAAATTAATAATTTTATTATTTTTTTTTATAAACACAAAAATAAGTTGCTTACATTTTCTTTTTTTCCTTTATCTTTTCCTTGAAAAACTATATTTCGAATGCAAATTTGCTAACGAGCAAAAACTCGCAAGGCTGCATTCGAATGATTGTTCGTTATCGAATGCCATCATTAGAAATTTCGATACACTTTATTCGCTATCGAATGAGAGAATCCCAAAAGCTAAAAAACTCGCACGTTCGAATGAAAATTCGTTCGATCACGACTGCCAGAAATAGCCCCCTGGCAATTCATTTGGAAAAGGTAAAAAAATGATATATATTTTGAACGGAAAGATGAAAACGACATTATTTTACATATAATGAATAATCCATTCTTCAAAATATACGAAAAACAAGAAATTAAAATTCATAACTTAAAAATAAAAAACTTTTTAAATACTTTAAGAAAACGGTACAATCAATGTTCCAGAAACAAGAAATTGTTTTACTCACGCAACCAAGAATGGCTAAGAAATAAACTTATTTTTAAAAAGCCATCAGTAACTACCACGGAAACTGGAAAAAGTGGTCGACCAGCAAAGCCAATTGATAATTGTAGTGAAAGATCACGAAGACCCAAGCTTAAACATATCAATGAAAAAGTTTCTTGTAGCATCATAAAGGATTCATTTTTGCATCAAATTCAACCATCGAAAACTAAAAAGAGTAAAATTGCTATCATTAAAAAAATAGTGGAATCAAGCCCCAGACGCACAAAAAGGATTTTAGAAAGTATGCCGACACCAACTGAAGAAAATAAATATACTCCAGAAGAAACATTTGCACTATTTTTAGATTTGAAATGACTAAAAACCAATATACAGAATTGCGGAAGCGAACCAATGAAAAAAATTGTGGAATTTTTCCATCATATCGAGATATAGTTTCTGCCAAAAAAGATTGCTTACCAACTGCTATTAGTGTAACTTCAAGTTCAGCGGAAATAAAATTGCAGGATCTTCTTGAACACACTGCAGAACGATTTTTAAAGACATTTGATGCTGACTATTTAAAGAAGTTTAAAAATTGCAGCATGACTTTAATTTCTAAATGGGGATGTGATGGGTCCTCTGGCCAGAAACAATACAAACAATGTAATGCGGAAAATTCATCAGATACCAATTTATTCATGATTTCTTTCGTTGCATTACGTTTAACAAAAACTTATATTGGTTCAGAGCCGTCAACTAGTAGAGCTGCAGAGATAGATGTATGGAAGAATGATATTCCCTCGTCAACAAAATTTTGTAGACCAATAAAGTTTGCTTACAAAAAAGAAACTAAAGATGTCATAACTGAAGAAGTTGGCAAAATAAGAGATGAAATTAAAGAACTTCAACCAGTGATATTTGAATTTAATGACCAATGCATCGAAGTTAACTTTAAAATGTCACTTACAATGATCGATGGAAAAGTTGCACAAGCTTTAACCGAAACAAAGTCTTCGTCAAGCTGCACCATATGCCAAAAAACATCAAGTCAATTGACCCAACCAC
This sequence comes from Phasia obesa, assembly GCA_949628195.1. NCBI lineage: Eukaryota > Metazoa > Arthropoda > Insecta > Diptera > Tachinidae > Phasia > Phasia obesa. The sequence continues at coordinate 114,171,466 of OX451215.1, read as the reverse complement.
CAACACAAGACGATAGTTTTAATGAAGCATATGAATTTGGAATGTCACCTCTTCATGCTAGAATTCGTTTTATGGAGCATATTCTTAAATTGGGATACGATTTGGAATTTGGCCCGTTAGACGAAACAGTGAGAAACAACAAAGAAAATTTGGAAAAAAGAAAACAAAAAAAAAAAGATATTCAAGAAAAATACCGTGAGATAGGACTTATAATTGACCAGCCAAAGCAAGGAGAAGGAAATTCTAATGATGGAAACACAGCAAGGAGATTTTTTTCCGATCCAGAAACTGCAGCTTCTATAACTGAAGTAGATTATGATTTAATACGACGATTCCAAATCATATTAGAAGTTATAGCATGTAGCAAAAAGATAGATGCAAAAAAATTTGGTCAGTATGCTAATGAGACAGCAACCCTTTATATCCAAAAATATTCTTGGAGACATATGCCAACCACAGTTCACAAAATTTTGTTCCATGGGGAACAAATAATTCAGCACAATATGCTTCCAATTGGAGATCTCTCAGAAGAAGCGCAAGAAAAAAGGAACAAAGACTGCAGATTCTTTCGCGAGCACAATACAAGAAAAATTTCCAGATATTGTACTAATGAAGATCTTATTAATATTTTGTTGTGCACATCAGACCCATATATGTCCAGTATTCGACAAAAATGGAAATCAACCTCATTAGAGTTAGATGAAGAAGCTAAACAACTACTGCAAAATGAAAATCAAAGCTATTTGGAAGAAATTTTTACTAATATTGTTTAATTAATACTAGTTTAAAGATTATAATTTGTTTTTAATTTTAGTATAAATTTTTATTAATACATTTAAATAAAATATATGTGCACTTTAAATCAATAGTAAAAGTTTACTTAAAATTGTATCGATGTTGTGTTCTGTATATAATATGTATATCCAAATAGTATTGATATTGTTGGGAATTTCAGTGTTATTTTTCAGTTTAATCCTCACAAGAATTAGCTTTCTTCCAAAAAAAACCAACCTTTGGCCCCTGTGAATATTGAGACTAAATAAATGTCAGGGGCCAAATGTTGGCATTTTCTGACCAAAATTAAGTTTAGGAATAATAAATAAGTATTGGTTGCAAAATACGATTGAAGAAAATAAGAAATTATAAAAAATACCTATTTAAAATGTCAAAATATTCAACTTTTACATGGAAACTCAACAAAAAATTAAAATGTATTTTTAACTCCACATTAACTACGTTCCTATCAGTCGATTTTTACGTTTGAACACGCAAATTGAAGCTTAAAGTCCCTCCTATTGAACAAACTAAATTGCGTAAAAAAATACCAATCCGGTCAAAAGTTATAGAGTTTTGACCGCTATCTCGCGAAATTGACCACTGTGCGGTGTTGAAATTAGATGCTGTACTTAGATTTTTTGATGGGAGTTACCAAAAATGAGTTAAACAACGATTTCAATATACCTAGGACTAGCTCAGTCTACAATAAAGAAAAAATTTGCTGGATCCAAATTGCGGCTTGCCTCGTCCAGTATCAAAAGTAATGAAATGCATATACAATTTAATTTTGTTCTCGCAAGAGAATCGAAAAATACCAAGTGTTGCCAAAGGTTTGCACAAGCAATTGCATGTTTAGTTATGTATGTATCAGAGAATGACAAAAGTATAATTTTTAGTACTTATTAAGTATTTGAGGCGAAACATGTATAAATGTGTATAGCTACAGCTCAAACAACATATCATACACACATACTCATATCAATTTCAACTTAAATAACTACAAGTATAGGCAGAGAATAAGTGTTCGCATACTGGTTCATTATTTTTCGCAATACAACTAAGTTTAAGTAAAAGTTGGATAAAGTATTGGCTATACCCATACTTGTAAATACAGAGTAGGAATAAGTACAAGTATGTAAATACTCTAAGTATACTTAGAGTATTTTATAAATATATCGTCACCTAAAATGCAAAAAGCCGTAACTACACTTTTTAGTTTTTTACAGGAGAAGGAATAAACGTTATAAATTAAAGACTACTTAAAACTTAATATCCACATTTTAGATTCAAATTTAGAAAACAAACATAACACACATTGAAAGATAATCAAAGCCAACTTTGTTTTGATTTTTGTTTTTTGGAAAAGTGCAGGTACGGCTTTTTGGTTTAGTTGACGTTGCAGTTGCGGCTTTTTGTTTTTCACCAATAAAGTCGTTATTTTTGGACGTATACATGTAAAATTTGCTGTGTAGATGTATTTCGGTTAAGTTCGTCATAATCAATCAAAAAGTAAATTTTGAATTTTTGAGTAGTTACGGGCTTTTGCATTTTAGGTGACGATATGTAACTATATGTATTAATTATTTTACAATTTAAAAATACGTAAGTACTTTTCCATACTTGTAAGTATTAGGTAGTTATAAGTATGCGTATGACAGATACCCATCACATTATCTACCTACAACCAGTTGTACTCATACATGCATTATATACATTTTTTAGTTCGTTGTGTATAAATAACGTTTGTTATAAGAATTAAGTACACCCATACTTATTTCACTGCAAATATGTATGTATGTGTAGGTATTTTCTGTGTTATAACCCACCAAACCAAATGTGTCGATTTTTTCTGAAGTCAGACTTGCCGTAAAGAATTCGTTAGAACATTTCGGTAGTTTGTCTGAAATCACACTTGTCGTGGCGAATTCGTTAAGACATTTCGGTTGTTTGTCTGTACAAATAAAAAAATATATAAAACTTTGATTTATATGTAAGAAAATAAAAATCAAAATTGTATTAAATTAAATACCAAAAATGGATCGAAAAGTAAAAATGCAAGATGGACAATTTAAATCGAATTTATTACGGTAAAGTATTGCCTTGAATACCAAATCTTGAACTAATCATTATATTCACTTTCAGAGAACGAAGTTCCGGATTATACGGGGATACTCACAGAAAACAAATCACTGCGATTTCTTACCTACCTACCTTTCGTAACGACATATCGTTACGATTTTGTAACTATATATCGTAACGATTTCGTAACTACATATCGTTGCGAAGTCGTGTCAACCCTTTCATATAAAAATCGTTACGATTTCGGTAATATTTCGGTTCCGAAATCGGAAGAATTTGTCGAACAGTCGTTACGAATTCTTTACGAAATCGGAACATTTGGTTTGGTGGGAAGTATAGGTATAACCATTACCCAAAAAAATGTGTAAATACTTGACTACAATTATTTTATTAGTACTTTTTGTCAGTCTCTGGTATGTATATGCTACAAGACTTCATAAAGAAATTGCCGACAAATACAATAAAACTCACCAATGAGACAAGAATCGGACGACGTAATGCACTTTTTCATGGTGCGCGAAATAAATAGAATTTCAGAAAAAAAATTGGAATATAAAAATATAAAAATAAATATAAACACAAAAGTGTTTGTCTAAATTCAGTCCGAAATGTGGTTCATGAAACTGGTGGTAATAGTCGTGTTGCCCGTGAAAAATATACACAAGTGAAGTTTACAAGGCCAAGCGACTTGAATACGGCAAGGAACATTAAAATTAGCAAATGGGCTTTTGGAATAAAGTAATTTTTACAGATGAGAGCAAATTTAACATCTATGACAAACCTGGAAGGTGTAGAGTGTGAAGAAACCTAAGTGAATATAGGTTTGGGTTAGTGCTAGTTTAGGGATGTATTAGCGCTTTTGGGGTTGGAAATTTACATATAAGTTGGTGGCATACTTACTTTTGTGGTCATGAAATTGACGGTTTCTCAGAAAATTATTTAAATAAAATAGCGGGATCAGTCGTAATAGTTATAAATTTTGTTTTTTTATCTAGATATTAACAAGTTAATTTATGTATAAACAAATTTAAATAAATTGAAAACAAAATAGGAAAAATTGATTTAATGAAAGGTATAAAGTGCATACTTATTAAAGTTTACACTGTGTATCGATTACTATCTATGTACATCAGATAAAAATTTTTCAATATATATTTCAAATACAGAAAAGGTACTTTTACAGTTTTATTATATGTACATATACATGGATGTAAAGGTACTATATATGGATGTAAAGGTATCCGAACATGACCATTACTATTTACAACTTATTTAATATTATTTGTAAACATGTATGATAAGTTTCCGTTGTTATTTATATCACATTTTATGTAAGAAAAGTAATCGCTAATATTTTATCTTATACCTATTTCTCGTTCAAACTGTTCAGCTTTTAGCGTTCCATCTATACTTTCACAATTTTTGTTAAAAACACTGTATGCACTAACTTCATTTTGCTTCTTCGGATCCGTACGCGTATTTAAATATATTCCGGCAAGCGCTGAAAACATGAGAAAGACTATTCCAAATTGTAGTTCAATTGCAATTATATATAAAGTGACCCAAAATGCTATATAAACTGTCCGAAGAGTGTATTTCAGGAACTGAGCTGCGGAATCAGATTCAGGGTCAGAAATTTTGATATTCATCTCGTCTGCTAATTCATCGCTATCATCATCTAATTCAGCGTCGCTTAAACTCTTCAGTGGCTTTGATAAATATACTTCCTTCGCAGATTCCTTTGACATTTTATATAAATAAAATAAATACAATGTGTAATCCAAAATGTTCGAAACAAATATATGTATAGTTTACGAACACATTATAAAAATTAAAAAAAGTAGCCTATTTGGTGCTTGAAATTCCACCAAAGTAACCGCATCTTAATCAGATAAAGTATGACTGGTTATTTCTGAGAATAATTGAGAAGTTGTCTTATTACCGATAGACCTTACGATTTCTTATTAGAAAAAATGGAAAAATATATCAGCCGAATACTGCGGGAAACTTATTGAGGCGACGTAAAAACTTTCGAAGGCTGTAGTTCAACAAATAGGCAAACTAAATTACCTATTACTTATAATAAACATATTATACATACATAAAAGGTCATCAAAGTAAATAATAAAAATCCTGAACATAAATCAATAATTTTATATGAATTTTATTTGAACTATTTTTAAATTAATTATTTAGGCTTAAGTTCTTAACTATATCCTATTCAATGATAAGTTTAGTTAAATAGAAAATGAATAACAATTGAAACTACCTAGTAGATAGATACGAAGAGTGCTGATGACGGACGTAGCTGTCTAGAAAATGCACTGTGCTGGTGTCTAATTTTTTCTTTATCTCTTCATAATTAAGAACTTAAGCCTAAATAATTAATTTATTCATAAATCAAGAATGTTAGGTTAGGTTAAGCAGGCAGCTTATAGAGGAGGAGAAAAGAAAAGTGGAATAAAAATAGCTCACTTGGGTCCATTATGTTAGTAGAGAATAAAGATCATTATAGACTGAGGAAGAAGTTTAGAGACAGAAGTGGGTAGAATGTCATAGACGGGGAAGTTGTTAGCTGTGAAGGCTCTATTGGACGTGACATGCATTGATGAGCAACTATGTCACTTCAGTTGGAAGAGGGTTAGAAAACCAACCACAGTTCCTTAAAAAGGACTTAATCCTGATTGGTTCCAGAGATGAAACACAAGAAAGGCTTTCAAAACATCGTCGTCCCAAGTGTTGTAGGCGACGGTGTTCTAATGCAGGGCAATGACAGAGAAGGTGTTCAACCGTTTCCTCCTCTTCTTCATCCTGGCAACTTCTGCAGAAGTCATTATAAGAGATACCCATCCTGCTTGCATGGGTTCCAAATAAGCAATGACCAGTGACTATTGCTATTAAGTCGCGTATCTGCATTTTCTGCAGCCGAAATATCGAGACCGTTTTCTTTGGTCCAGCGAGGGCCAGATTGTCCTTGCAATCGAGCAAGTTGACTCATTGGACCATCTGGTCTGAGCTACATCGTGAAGGGCGAAGTTAATGCGGTGCAAACAGGCGGAGAGGGGAATGCCACAATAGATGTCTATGGCATCATCGTGCAATAGTGTTCCCTTCTTGGCTAGTTCATCGGCAGTACAGTTGCCGAATGGTGCAAGAATGTTGCAATTTAGAAATGTTTTTATTGTAAGAAAAAATACAAACAAATATTGAATAAATAAAAAATTGTATTGAATAAATTTTATATGAAATTTTACCAAAAATAGTATGTACCACTGATGTCTCGATTGTACCAAATTTGGTACATATTTATGAATGTAGTCTTGAAAATAGTTTTGTCCACTCATTTTAAAGTTTGAAATGTAAACATCCATACAAATTGCTGCAATAAAATTGCACCAAGGAATATTCATCAGGTAACCTCACTACGAAGGGGATAATTTTGTAATTTTTCTATATGGAGTTTGATAGTTCAACTTCCATTTAAGGGGAAAAACTGCCAAAATCCATATAAAAAAATTTTAAATCTTCGCCCTAATATTTCCCCTCTGTAGTGAGGCTACCTGATTAATATGGCTTGAATTGCACGTTAGAAACACAAACGCAATATTAAAGATACGAGAAAAATTGCAGCGACAAAACTAGCATAATCAGGTATGTTCTGTAATCAGAAACCGAGTGAAATTGAATTCGATTGAAATTTTAAATTGTCATAACTTTTAAATATTAGAACATTTTGATCTATTTTTTATACATTTGATTAAAGACCATTCACATAACTTGCTTGATTGTTAATGTTTTAAAATAATAGGCGCAACTATATTATATTTTTCTTTAAAAATTTATTAGATTTCAATTTCACTCGGTTTCGGATTACAGAACATACCCGAATGTAATTTGGCACTATGGGTATCATTCGGATGGTGATATGAAGTTTTATCGAACTATATTGAAGCGAAAAAAAATTTAAAAAAAAACTGGAGCACAAAATTTTTTTCTGCATAGCGCGAAGATTTTCTCCTCTATGGAATAACCAACACCAGCTTCGTTAATTAAAGATTTTCTGCATAGGCAACCTTCGGCTGGACGCAAGGATTTTCTCCACTGTGGTATGACCAACACCAGCTTCGCTTATGATACCCTACTTTACATACATATGTATATAGAAACTTTGCGGGTTCGTAACTCCGAAACTAAGCTTAAAATTAAATTTTACAAATAATAGACTACTTTTTTAAAATTTTTATGTTTCTGTAAACTAGATTTAATCCAAATTTTCCTACGTGTATATATAACGTCGTTTCCCCTGGTTCCTCGCTTGAGTTTTCATCTTTTACCCCAATCATTACATATCTTTTTATGGTCTCCTTAAAATACTTTATCTTTTCTTGGCGTCTTCTACGTAGGCGATAAAATTTCAATTTTTCTTCAATATTTTCCATTTAATATAATGAAATAATCATCTCAAAAAGCACAAAAATAACAGAGTACGAAGATGAGCACTTTCAAGCCGTCGCCCAGCCGTCATCGAACTTTTTTAGTTGTCTGAGTCAACGACGAAATTCGAGGCTAATAGCTTCCTAATATTTTGTTTATCAAAAATATTAAAATCCTACAGCTAAAAAACTTTTTCGTTTAGAAAGAATAATGTGCTTAGCTAGAAATCGTTTTATAGCAACCCGGATAGTTGTCGTAAAATTAAGTAATCGGCCGAAACCAACTGGAAATTACGTAATTCCGCATACTTTTACTAATGCTTACTTAACTGTAACTACTTAATTGCATGGAATTAACACTGCCTTTACATTTGTATATAAAATAGGCTGACAGACGAGATTTGCACATATAGTAATGTAATACACAATCTACCTCTTTAAACCCTTGCCATAAATCTCGACTGTCTGCTCATTTTATGTCCAAATGTAAAAGCAGTGTAACCTGAAATTAGGATAGACTAGGTTGTTGCTATACAATAAACTACCCTGCAAGAACATTTGATAGTCTCTGGATTTTACCATCATTTCGTATGATAAATTTTTAAGGGCAAAATGCCAAAAATGATGTAAACATTGTGTACGTTTAAATTTTTCAACTCTCTCTAGTTTATTAACATTACTCTTGCATATGTCCAAAGTGAAACAACATATTTTGTTTGATTTTTTTATGTTTGTTTATGTGTTAGTTTCCACCATCAATTTCTTGTAGGGTACTGTGCATAAGGGGGCTGAAGCCGATGAGATTTAGTCAGGGACGTCGCCTGTGCACAAAAGCAGTCGGCGGCGGCTAATAACCGACTGGAGCCAATAGTTTATAAAAACATTTTGACTTAAGCGGCATTTAGATGGTCAATCGCGGCTTGTCAGCGCGGGTTGATGGCAAGCCAACAAGCTCGTGTAAACGACCAAAATTCGTGTTTGTCGGCCGCTCTGGATGGAAATCAAAAATTTTTGGATTTTGTGTTTGCCGTCACGCCATCAAGCTTGTCTAAAGTGTATATTTCATTAAAATTTTTGTAAGCGAGCAGTAAAGATGTCTCGGCTAGAGCGCTTGTTTTTAAGAAAAATTATTGTTTTTGCATGTGGGTTAGTTTTTATGTATGGTATTGTATGTAAAGCGTTTTAATTAGAGTTTATTTTTAAAATATTTCATTTATTTAATTATTGTGTGTGTGTTTATATGGAAATATTAATTGCCAAAATTCAAGTTAAGAAAGGGTATGTAGACGAGTTAGCAAAAATATTTAATTGGTATAGTATTATTATAAAGGAAAATCCCATAACGAAGTTGGGGATATATTTTCCTTCAACTTAGGACAGCTTCTGACATTATTACTTGTTCTAAAAATTAAAATAGATTTGATTAAACCTTAAACAGCACAATAAGAAAGGATTCACGGTTCATTAAAAGTAAACTACTGAAAACTATTCATGATAGAGAACATACATATAACTGTGGAGTATATGTACATATGTATTACACGGACCTGTTCGAAACTTTGAATTTTGTTTATGTATTAATAAAATATTACATACATTCTTACATTTTCCTATTCATTCCCACAGTATGAATTAAAGAGATTTTAATGAGGCATAACTCTGACCATATACCAAGAAATTCAATATTGCCGAAAGGTGTTCTTTTGCAAAAATAATATAAAGAATATTTGTAATTTTTTAATATTTTTTTTTAAATAATTGATTAGAAACTGAAGAATAAATAAAAAAAAAAATAGTCATGATGTCGTTGTTTATAATTCTCTATAATTCCATTCTCTTTTTTGATTCTCGTCTTCCTATAATTCATCAATTAATAAAGAAGCAGCTAAATCATGCGCCATCCTAAATAACAACCTCACTGCTCAGTGTCTGTTGTATAATGATGTTTGACAATCTTCGCTTGATCATGTAAATGCTAAACACTCTCTCTCATCCACCCGCGCTGACAAGCTGCGATTGACCAACTAAATGCCGCTTTATGCATTACCCGATGTCCACACGTGATGAATTTTCATCATAACTCGTAATATAACGTCGGCAGATCTACTGTCAAATTTTTATCAATATCAATACATAGGGGAAGACGTTGATGCATTTGTATAATGATGAATCATTTTTAATTTTTGATGAGCTCTGATAATTATATCATAACGCTGATGGAATGCTAATAAATGAAGTCTACACGAGATGAATTTTCATCATGATATAAATTTGACATTCATCATGATATAAATTCATTACGTGTGGACTCCGGGTTAAACTCATAGACGACAGCAGGATACCGACTACAACCTGTCAAAATTAAAATACACACGTTTATAGGTAAACGATTATTTTGAAGCCAGTAAAGATACATGGCTACACGACCACCGTTGGGGCTGTAGCCAACTTCGGCTAATTTTTATTTTTGTTTACGACAATTCTATTTTATTCAACAAAAGAAAATGTCACAAAATTAAAAATACAAATTCATTTTCAATCAAAAGGTCTTGAGCAAATATATTTATTTGTTTTGACCTGATAAAAGCATTTTATGAAAAAGCATTTTTTAAGGAAAAAAATACTCGTACATATTTCATTCTTCAACATTTTCATAGTTTTGATGTGTGTAGCTGTCGTCTCAATATAATTCATTAACTGATTACACGGCGACGATTGTAACCAACGTAATGTGTAGTCGTGTAGCTGTGTAGCCGCTGTTGTCTATATGTTTGATGCTTTAGACTGCTTTTACAATAGACAGAAGAGACAAAATATAGTCAGCTGACCTCTCGAGTTTACCTGTTATGAATTCGCTTTGAGTACGATAGTCATGAAATATACACTCTACCTCAAGGCATATTTAACAAGGTGATAGCGTAAGGGAAAGGAAATTTCTGCGAAAAATTTTTTGAATTTTTTTATATGGGATTTGACAGTAATATCTATTGTATTCTCTCTTAAAATACCTGATTAATGTCAAACTCCAAAAAAAAAAAAAAAATTGAAAAAATTTATCTCTAATATTCGCTCCGCCTTGTGCAGTCACCTGGTTAAATATGCCTTGCTCTACTTTTTCAACCCCTTGCCAACAAATCTCGTCTGTCTACCCTGTTTCTGTCTATTGTGAAAGGGGACTTAGCACTTATTTGCTCGAATGCATTTTTAATGTCATCCCTAACTCCAATAAAATGATATGTACTTGGAAATGCATTCAATTTTTCTAGTAAATCATGTGTACATACATATTTTTTTACTATACCATACGTAGTATAAGGTAAAGTATAGTAATTATGAAAAAAATAGAAGTCGGGATTTCGATGGATTTTTACGTTTTGAGATCACCTGAATCCATTTTTACTATTTTCGCGATATCTGCCACTATTTTTAGGGTTCCGTACACAGTGTAAATACGAAACCCTATTGTTTTCGCTACAATGTCTGTCCGTCTGTCCGTCTGTCAGCGCCTTTTATCTCTGGAACCGTAATAGGTAGACTCTTGAAATTTTCACAGATAATGTATAGTTGTTGCCGCTATAGCAACAAATACTAAAACTTACAGGGTGTTCCAATAGAGAGGTGTTATTTACGAAAATCTGTTTATTTCTTGAACTGTAGGAGGGATACACTTGAAATTTACAAACAGTTATTAAAAATTAGTTCACTATATAAACAAGTATAAAAAATAAAAATTAAAGGGTGTTCCGATAGTGGTGTGAAATGCATGTATAAGCCATAAGTTTGGAACCATAATAGGTAGACTCTTGAAATTTTCACAGAAGGTGTATAGCGATGGCAGCTATAACAACAAAAATTAAAACTTATAGGGTGTTCCGATAGAGAGGTGTTATTCACGAATATGTGTTTATTTCTTGAACTGTACGAGGCATACACTAAAAATTTACAAACTGTAATAAAAACGTAGTTCGCCTTATATACAAGTCTAAAAAATAAACCTAAAAATTAAAGGGTGTTCCGATAGTGGTGTTAGTTTGTTTTATAAGGCCTAAGTTTTGAATCATAATAGGTAGGCGCTTGAAATTTTCACAGAAAGAATATAACTGTGACCGCTATACTAACAAATACTAAAACTTATAGGGTGTTCCGATAGAGAGGTGTTATTCACAAATATGTCCTTATTTCTTGAGCTGTAGGGGGCATACACTAAAAATATGTAAGCACTAATTAAAACTTAGATCGCTATATAAACAAGTATAAAAAAATAAACCTAAAAATTAAAGGGTGTTCCGATAGTAGTGTGATTTGCATGTATAAGGCCTAAGTTTTGAACCGTAATAGGTAGGCGCTTGAAATTTTCACAGAAAGTATGTATATAACTGTGACCGCTATACTAGCAAATACTAAAACTTATAGGGTGTTCCGACAGAGAGGTGTTATTCACGAATATGTGCTTATTTCTTGAATTGTAGGAGGAATTCACTAAAAATATGCAAGCACTAAATTAAAATTAGTTCGCTATATAAACAAGTCTGAAAAATATAAACCTATAAATCACTCCGATAGTGGAGTGATTTGTATGTATAAGGCCTAAGTTTTGAACCATAATAGGTAGACTCTTGAAAATTTTACCAAAAAATATTATAGGGTGTTCTGATAGAGAGGTGTTATTTACGAATATGTGTTTATTTCTTACAGACAGTAATTAAAACTTAGTTCGCTTTATAAACAAGTCTAAAAAAATGAACCTAAAAATTAAAGGGTGTTCCGATAGTGGTGTGCTTTGTATGTGTAAGGCCTAAGTTTTGAACCATAATAGGTAGACTCTTGAAAATTTTAGCAAAAGTGTATTACTGCGGCCACAATAGCAAGAAATACTAAAACGTAGGGTGTTGCAAAAGTGACGTGTTATTTACGTTTATGTCTTTTTTTCGGCTGTAAGAGGAAACCACTTACAATTTACAGACTGTAATTAAAACTATGTTTGTTTTATAAACAAGTATACAAAATTGAACTTAAATATTAAAGGGTGTTCCAATAGTGACGTGATTTGCATGTATATATCCTAAGTTTTGAATGAATAGGTGGAATCTTGAAATTTTTACAGGAGGTGTATAACTATGTCCACCATAACAAATAATAAAAATTAAAGGGTTTTCCGCCAGTGACGTGATTTGCATGTATAAAGCCTTATTTCTTGAACCGTAACAGGTAGAGTCTTGAAATTTTGTACAGACGATGTGTTCCCACGGCCGATATGACAATTACTAAAAACTAAAGGGTGTTCCGACAGTGACATGTTTTTCACTTATAGTGACTTATTTTTTAATCGCAATAAGTAGACTCTTAATATATTTATAGAAAGGAAGTTGCCATGGCCACTATAATGAATAATAAAATTAAAGGGTGTTCCGACAGTGACTAGATTTTATAAACCGTAATAGATACCCTCTTGAAATGTTTACAGTATATGTGTTACTTCGGCCGCTATAACAAATACTTAAAATTGAAGTGTGCCCATTAGTAACGTGTTTTTCACGAACATTACCTTATTTTTTTAACCGCCATAGGTAGGCTGCTGATATTTTAATAGAAAGTGTATTACCATGGCCGCTATAAAATCAATTACATATTAAAATTTAAGGGGTGTTCTAATTATTATGCAATTTTCGCGAATATTATTTTAATTTTAAAATTTAAGGGTGTCCCAAAAGACATAAGGACATAAACAACTGGAATTTTTTAATTATACTGAACATAATACGGAACCCTACATGTGTGAGTGTAACTCGCACTTGACTAATTTATTTTTATTATGTTTTAAATACTCTTCTCTAACTAAGGCTTCGAAAAGCTTCTTCTTCGTAATTTTGTTGTTATTGAAATCTTTTACAATATTTATATTTATTGAAAAAGAACAGTCAAAAATTTTCCTTTGAAATATTCTTTTCGGTCTCAAACTTTTTGACTCGCCTCGCAGCACAATTCTATTGCACAGGATTAGCTTCCTTTCTGTATTTTTTAAATTTCGAAACATTTAAAGAATAGTCAGTTATTTCAAAAGGACCCAAAAAAGTATGGCTGCGATTATTATTTTCAACATTTGGTTCTTTACTTGAATTGGAAAATTGGGGTTTACAATATTTGTTTTTATTACTTTCAGTAATTTCTTGATCATTTTCTAAAGATAATTTGTCAATTACTTTCTTAAAGCCATCTTTAATTATTTTAAAATCAGATTTCAATTCTTCAAAAGATTTTATATTTTCGTAAACATCTTTACGAAATTATTCTGAAGAATCATTTATAACTGTTTGACAGTTAGTATTAATATCTAATTGAGAATTCTCAAGAACACATTTATTTTAATTACACTGTTCAACAATGATTTCGGGACTCAATTCTGATAATTGTTTATGAAAGTAGCCCCAAAAAGAAGAACTTCTGCATCATTCGTTTGGTCATGGTACATCAAATAATAATTTAAAAATTAATTTGAAGTTAAATTCATATCTTACTTAATTGTGAATAAAAGCGTAACGCGTTCATCGATTTTCATGATTTATGTCTGATTTTGTTCAGTTTTGACATACTACAGAATCTTCTTCTATTGCGCAAATTATTTTGAATACTATAAATTTCTTTATTCTTCAAAGCATTTAAAGAATTTATAATAATTTCAAATAATTCACAATTTTTTTAAGAAATACTCTGCAACTCTTTCAGAAAAGAACATTTTAACAGTATGGACTTTAAATTAATTGAATTAAAAGTACGCTTCTGCTTCACTCCCATTTGGCTTACGCTCCGCACGGATCTAGATATTAAATACAGGAAATTTAAAAAGTATTTATTACATAATATAAAATAAAAAACTCCGACTTTTTTCATATTTTCTTTTATTAATAAAATTTGTTTTGTTAATATTGTTCCTATTATTACCGTTATGTTAATAAAATGTAAATAATGTTAAGTCAAATATTTTTACAAAACATTTTTTTTAAAACTAAAATTGACAATTTTAAAATTCTAACTACTGTATAGGAATATTAAGTAAAATTAACAACAATTTGAGCTCTTACGTCTTCTAAGGAAGGTCCTTCTTCCGAAATAGGTAGGCTCCTAAAGGGCTTTTTACACTATAATAAAAGTATTAATACTTTTGAGGAAAATGAAACCCTGACAATGAGTTGCTATTGTTTTTTGAAAAATTTCAAACAACAATTAGATCAGAGTTGTATTTTATTCAAAAGTATTAATACTTGTATAGTGTGAAATTCCTTAAATAAACGGAAAAAACGGTTATATAAAATATTATCACTACGGCTCTTAATGCGTTAATTCTTATAAGATTATAATGGGTTAATACTTTTGCAAACTACCCCATTTCTATTTAAAATATTATATCAAACACTATAAATTATTACTTACCTAAAGTAGCGTCCTTTAAAATAGCGTTCCTTCCTGGAAATAAAAATAATTATTAATATGAACCATAAAATAAATAAAAAAGTATGTTTTTCTGCCGCTGTTTTAATTTGAGTAATGCCAAGTTGATATTTGTACTAAAATTATTGCCACACTACCTTACAATTTCTAATGATTTTTGTCCAAAAATTTGCTCAAATCCTATTCGTCGATTTTTTCTTAAAAATAACGATTTTTTATAATACAAAATATATTTTTGTTTTTAAAATACAAAATATGTCGAATTGTTGAAAGAAGACGAATATTTTATATAAATTTAAAAACGTTTAAAGAAGTCTTAAACAAAACATGAATGGTTTTCCCGCTATGGACCAGAACTTATGATAGAGAAAACGTGTTCATTTACAAAGTCACTTAAAAATACCAAGCGACTCAATTAAACAATTTCACTATATCATATAACAAATTGCTTGGAAGATAGGAATAAATATACATAATCTAATAATATTGTTGTGGGAATGTGAATTACATTACATAAAAATGCAACCATGGTCTCATGTACATATCGCAACATGCCAACACTATCACTTAACGTTTTTACATATTATACTTACACTCTTTTCTTAACCTTTTGTCATAGAACAAGTAATTTACTGATTTTTTCTAATAAAACTTTTGAAGTATATTTTTAAAAGCTGTTTTTTAATTCTGTTGGACCACAACAGAAATTGGCGGTGAGGATTGAAAAAAAGTGCAGGAGGTTGTATAGACGTACAAACTGAAAATGTAAAATTAGAAGAAATTGCTAAAAGCTTCTCGAAGCAACCACATTTCTTTTAAGTGCTCGTACACGACATTTTTGGTTTTGCCGACATTTTGATTTTTCCTGATATAGTTACATATATTGCAGAAGGAAAAAAATGGCGGAATCGAAAAAATCCAGGATATTTTGGAACTTTAAAATCAATTTCTTAGTTTTCTAACAGAGAACAAGGTGGGAAAAAGTCAAGAAAATTGGATGGAAAAATTAAGCAGCAGCATAGCTGAATTTTTTTATGACTCGCAAAACAATTTAACATTTGATGTATGGTATTACCGCCACGAGGATATTTTTATCGTTGACGGAAAAGATTTGGATGATGCAGCAAGAATACTATTGTTAATGAGGAAATTAAATTCAATGGCATATGGGAAATATGCAACGTACATTTTACCGAAAAATCCTAGAGAGATTTCATTCACCGAAACAGTAAAAATACTGCAGAATATGTTTGGTTCTAGGGAGTCAATTTTTAGCCTCAGGTATAAGTGCTTGCAACTGGAGAAGGAAACCCAGGAAGATATTGTCACATATGCAGTGCGCGTAAATAAGTGCCGTGAAAAATCTAAGCTGGCAGATATGACAGCTGATCAAATAAAATGTTTTATTTTTGTCATAGGGTTGAAGAGCAAGCAAGATGCAGAGATTCGTACGAAACTTTTAACTGTATTGGAAGATGAGGCTGATCCAAAGTTAAGCAAGCTAATTAGTACGGCAGAGCGAATGCTTAATTTGAAGAAAGATGCAGTACTAGTGGAACAGCCTAGTAAAAGTGTAATAAAGACGCCGGCCATAAACAATATAAATTTTAAAACAAACGGAAAAGCAAAACCAAAGAAAATACCAAAATCACCCTGCTGGCATTGTGGTGGCATGTATTATGCAGAGCACTGTGAATTTAAAAAGCATAAATGCACCCAGTGTAAAGGCATCGGTCATAAAGTGGGTTACTGTAACTCACAAAAGGCAGAACCGCGCAAGGAGCATTTCACAGTAGCAGAAGATCAAATCAACAAAGCCATAAGCAACAAAGTGCACGTGAATTGTGTAAATTTTGCATCACGCCGTGAGTATGTGGAAGTCGAAATAAAACCAACAGCACAAGCAACACTAGCCGATGAAGGAAGCATTTTCCGGCTTCAGATTGACACTGCTTCGGACGTAACCAGAATTGGAAAGAAAAATTGGCATAAATTGGGCTCAGGTGTTCAAAATCAAAATAGTTATGCTACTAGTACATCCCAGGATAAAATTCGTTTTATAGCTTGTGAAATTCAGCTTAACGGAGAAGTAAAAAAGCTAAAAATTTTTGTAGCAGAAACTGATTCTTTATATGTTCTAGGTACAGATGCACTTGATATATTTGGCATATGTATTTGTTGTCAAATCAAACATTTTGAAAAAACGAAAGCGGTAGCGGTAGTGGCAGAAATTAAAGAACGTTACTCAGATATTTTTAATGTGGTACCATCGAAATGTAGCAAGGCAACAGTGCAGCTATATTTGAAGCCAAATGCAAAACCAATTTTTCGGGGAAGGCGACCAGTGGCGTATGCAGTACAACGGAGGTTACAAAGGAAGCAGCAAAGCTACTTACCATAAATACTTATAAAGGATTGCTTTCGTTTAACAGATGTGAACTACATTACATAAAAATGCAACCATGGTCTCATGTACATATCGTAACATGACAACACTATCATTTAACTTTTTTACATATTATACTTACACTCTTTTCTTAACCTTTGGTAATAGAACAAGTAATTTAGTGATTTTTTCTAATAAAACTTTTGAAGTATATTTTTAAAAGCTGTTTTTTAATTCTGTTGGACTACAACAAATATCCTGTGAAAAACAAAACTAACCGTGAAGAAAATGAGGTAATGATTAACTATATTCGTTTTTAATATTATTAATTTTTGTAAATACGTCATAACTAAGATATCAAATATTTAAGATATCAGCCATACTTATAATGAAAAAACATATATCAAGATTCGCCACGGCCGAATATATAACTCTTACTTGTTTTATATGAATTTTGAATTGAAATTATTGCGATTACATTCGCATTTCTCACCGAAAATAATACACAAAAACAGTGTATAACTATTTAAATAAAATATATTTTTATAAAGTTTATTTTTTAAGTTTATTTTTTTTATTAGATATTAATAAATATTTGTGTGTAGTACAAAAAATTTTCAGTGTATAGTAAAGGTGCATATTAGTTTATTATATATTACTCTATAGGAGAATACAGAGGTGTTGTAAGTTCCTTTTTGGGAAGTGGCACGCTGGTCGTAGCTGCGGCTGTAGCTCGCCGGAAATGGGGGGTTCTTTTTCTGTTGGTACCCATACATTTAAAAATTCGTGCCTTAGAAATAAATACTGAAGAAAAAAAAAAAACAAATAGAAAATTAGGCTTCGCAGAAGAAATTGTACCTACAATGTTGCGGCCGGATGTTTGACCATAAGGAATCACGTAACACTAGACAAGATTACTTTTCAGGTCCAGATGTAATTGCCCTGGACAGGCTGCCCACCCCTTATGACATGTTCCAGTCATCCGTGACACTATTTATTTTTTTTTTGCCCGTCAATCGAATTAATATTAAATAATTTCCCTATTTTAAACTTACAACGATAATATTTTCTTTCTGCTAATGTTCAACCTTTTAAAGAACTTACTCAAAGCCTCATTGCATATATATTTTTTTTATAATCAATAATTCTCAAAATTCATTTTATTATCTTACAAACTTCGTTTTCGTTGGTTTTATGTTCACATTAGTTCATATTCTCATGTAATAAATTATGTATTAACTGTGATCAGTGTTAAAACTAATTTCTTAAAAAAAATAAATAAAAAAAGGTAAGTTAATTTTGACAGTTTCGGGTCTTACTTACAAAAATTAAATACGATTTTTGTTTTCTTTTTGTTTGTCGTTTAATATTAAAATGTTCAAAAGTTATTTGTTGCGTTCATTTGCAGAGGAAAATATTCTATAAGATAGTAAACTTAGTTAATAAATTCCTTTTTATTTACCATCGAGGTATTAGACAAGTAACGAGATTTTTAAAGTTATATTTAAATGGCCAGACAAATATCTTTTGAACGTGTTTAAAATATTTTGACTAAACATTAGCTTACATTTATAATTAAATTACTAAAATTTAATATTTTCTTTAGTTAGCTGTGCTGTTAACTTAATTTTTTTATTTTATATTATTACCTGTTATTTCTTATTCAACATTATTTATTTATTTTTTGTGTGTAAAAAAAAGGAATACGATTTTATTCTATCTTATAGCCGGGTGTTTGATTATGTGTAATAATGTCTTAACCGAATTTTTTATTTAAGATATTAATAACATACTAAAAAACTTTATGTTCTTATTTCAAAATGCTTTACTAACTCCTTTGTTAAAAAAAGTTCATAAAATGTGACATTTCTGAACACCCTTCGTGAACAGACAAAAAGATATAAAACTTATGTCATTATATTATCATATTAATTATCTAGGTATACGTATATGTACAGAACACGTTATCAATGAGGAAGCTAAGCTAACGTTTCATAGTCCGTACCGTTTTTGCGATCTGGATCTAGTCAATTTATTTCAAATCTCTGCTATTTTAAAAATACTATTTGGCTGGGCTTTTGTTGGACTATTTCTAACGTTTGATTTCTCAGAAACTTATGTATTGAGGTTGTTGTGCTGGTTCCATGGATTGATGTGATGAGGTTGTTTTATTTATAACAGGATTAGTGGCAGGCTGTTATATGGATTATTGGTATACGACCGTCTTGGACGCTTGGTTGTGGCTGCAGATTGTTTTTTTTCTGCTGCCAATGTGCTTTTTCACTTGTTATCTCTATGGGCTCTCAAGACAATCTGCCCGCACTCGTTCTATTTTTCCTCTACTAGACCGACCTCGTGTCTTTACTCGCTTTACCGTTTTTTTGTTCTTCTTCTCAGTGCACGTGGTTTTTTTTCTTCTTTGGTTCCAAGTGTAACTTTTTTTGTTTTATATGTTTTTTTCTATGCTTTTTTTTAAAATGTGGATGAGCCACATTCTAAAAAAAAGCTTCGGAATTTTCAGAGTTACCACATTGCGGTGAAATTGCTTAACGAAATTGAAATCTCCCAGAGATGGGAATACGCTTGGTATCCGGTGCAACCGCGCTGATGTTAGCTTTGTACATTAGCGAAGTTCAAGCAGCCGTCACAAAGCCAGCTCTTTTCATGTAATCTGTGAAATCAAAAGAGTTGGGAGATGCGCAAATGTTGAGCATTAATAACACCGATTAGATTCCCTCTAAGATTTTCTATTTCATATTGACTATCCTATGTCCTTCCTTATTCTACATTTAAGCCAGGGTTTGCAAAGTTTCGCATTTACTCCTTTCGCTAAATTGCTTTGAATAAAGTTTTTTCTAAATACTTCCTGACCAGGTGTGAATGTAACGTGTCTAGTTCGGCGGTTGTAAGATTTTACATTTCTCTGATACGCATCATGTAGTTTATCGCTTACTTTCTGGTGAATTAATTGCATTTGCGACGAGCTAGGTAAGACTAGCATTTCTCCGTCTTCAACAGCTTTTAATTTGCGTAGCATTGCGTAAGCATCAGCGTGAGTTATAATGTTAACACCAGTAAGAGGACTGAGGTGAATAGATAGGCGTACGAATATGTTTAACACCGTACAGTTTCGAAAATTCTTGGAACGCTTCAGCTACGAATTTTTTTCCGTTATCCGAATGTATCAATTCAGGCACTCCGAACTTATAGAAGACCTCGTCACGCAAAAATTTAATAACCGCTTTAGTGTTAGCTTTCGGCAATGATTTTAATAGGACAAATTTCGTTTTATGGTCCAGGACCATGAAAATAAATGTATTGCCCGCCTTTGTTCTGGTATATGGGCCTGCCTAAAAAATCGATGTAAGTTTTCTGAAATGGAGTTTGTCCTGCTTTTTCGATTTGTGGACGCAACACTTGCTTCAGGTGTTAGGTTTCATTACATATGTCACAGCTTCTAACAAAATCCCTGATTTGCTTAACCATTGAAGGCCAGTAACAAAATTCTCGAATGTTATAAAGCGTTTTCGCCGTACCACCATGTGAGGTATTGTGAATGTGAGATCTCTTGATTACGTTATACGTTAACTCCATTGGTAACTATATTTTCCAACATTCGCTCTCATCTTCGAGATCATTTCTATTGAATTTTACACTTTTAAAAACCATACCTTCTTCGACTTTTACATCTGGTAAATGATCTTGATTTTGCTCTACTGTGTCGATTAATGACATGTAATCCTTGTTTCTAAAGGCATCTGAATTAAAATCAATAATGTGGCTTGCGTCTACTGATACTTCTTTCATATCCAGTCTAGCAAGCATGTCAGGAACCACATTTTTGTTTCTTTTTCTGTGTTTGATGTTGAATTTAAAACCTTGCAGTTTAGGACTCCATCTAGCCAGACGTCCATTTAAATCCTGCTGACGCATCAGCCACTTTCGAGTGGAGTGGTCGGTAATGGCCGTAAAACCCATAAGTTCGATGTATTGCCTAAACTCTTCGATCGCTAATACCACTGCGAGACATTTCTTTTCGGTGGTAGAATAATTCCTCTGTGCACTGTTTAGTTACTTTGAAAAGTATTCAATGGGATGTTCTCCATCGTCATCATCTTTTTGAAATAATACTGCACCTATTCCGACATTAGACGCATCGCACTGCACGAAGAATGGTCTTTCAAAGCACTGGACTAGTGACTAAGAGATGTTTCAGCTTTTCAAATGTAATGCATCCGCTGTGAGGCGGAATTTCGGTGACTACTTGAGTTTGTCAGTCAGAGATGATGTTAAGGTAGAAAAATCGAGGATAAATCGGCAATACCAACCTACCGTTCCTAAAAACTTTCTAACTTCTCTCTGACTTTTCAAGGGTTTAATGTCTAAAATAGCCTTAACTTTATTCACATCCGGCTTAAGTTTACCTCCGCCCACAATGTATCCTAAGTATTTCAACTATTTATAACAATACCTAGATTTCTGCATGTTAATCGTCAAGCCAGCTGTTGTCAATTTTTGACCAACAGTTCTGAGCATATTCATATGTTCCTCAAAGGCCGATGATACTATCAACAAGTCGTCAAGATAAACGAACACTCGATCCTTCAACTCCGATGGTACAATTTTATCCATCAACTGGCAAAGTCTCTGTGCAGTATTGCACAGACCGAATGGCATTACTTTAAATTGATACTGTGGCCTACCCGGAACTGTGAATGCGGTTTTTGATTTACTGGCTTCCTCTAATGGGATTTGCAAAAAAATGCATCCTTTAGGTCAATTGATGAAATAAAATGTGTTTCTTGCTAATAAGCCATCGATGTTTGGGAGAGGATATGCATCCTTTTTGGTCACTTCATTACTCTCCCTAGCATCAAGACAAAGTCTATTTTTATTCGGCTTCATTACCAGTGTTACACGACTGTTCCATTCAGCAGATGTTGCTATCTCGATTACATCAAGGTCAATCATTCTGTCAAGTTCGGCAAATATGAGTTTCTGTACGCTGGACTTTGGATAATTCCTCATCTTCTTGGCTGGTGCGTATCCAGTGTCTATACTATGCACTTCCAATTTTTTTTCCTAATCCATACTGTGTGTAGCATTTAAATGACAATTTTACTTTTTCCAAGGCTTTCTGTTGTGGAGGTGTTGATTGATGTAATTTTGCGTTTTCGGATTCCTCTAAGAACATTTCATCAGCAAACTTATTTTCAAGGCAGATCTTAAGACCGATTTTCCTCCAAAAATCACATTCTAAAATCAGTTCTTGACTCAAATTGGGCACTAAATATAACAACATCTCTACTGATTTATATCCATAATTAATATTTGTCAAAACTTTTCCTATAATCAAATGTCTTTTTCCGTCAGCTGTCTTTACCGCGGATCTAAAATCCAGTAAGTTTGCGTTAATCTTGTTAATGTTCTCTAAGCAATTTTTTCCCATACAGCTTACTGAGGCTCCGCCGTCCAATAGACCGTGAAATGTTGAACCATTAATACCGATTTGCATATAAGGTCTTATATCGTTTTCACTGCCTAAGATGGTAGACGCAATATCTTTTCTTTCAACTCTTCTTTTAATATATCTTTTTCTAGTTTTCATGATTCTTTATGTGGTAATTGGGACATGATCTGCAAAAATTTCAGCTCGTTTTTGGTTATATTGCTCTAACCTCTCTTCCAAAGTAAGTTTATGATTGAAACCTATTTCATTACGGCCATGCTCCCGCGTTTTGTGACATATACTGATTCTATCCTGCTTTTCTATTTGGGATTGTTTGGCATTAGTCACTATATTATTGTTAACACTTGTAGGATTATTTCACTATGTAAGATTTCAGTTGGTTTTATTTCCGTTTTGTAAATTTTTCCTGGTTTCTCTGGTTCCAGAGTTGTTTGCTTACTGATGATTAAATGACTTTTAATTAAAACATTTTTTGACGGCTGAAAGGATGCCCCAATTTTTTCCAACAGTCTGCAATTTTCATCGCTTCGGTTTTTATTTGGGTTATAAGTTTCTATATTCAGATGCGCCTGATTGAAATATAAATTGTTCGACTCCGTACTAGGGTTAGTTACTTCCTTTGGGTGATTCGTTTCAGCAAGAATGTATTCTAGAAAGTTGTCTTTTACTGGGCGATATTGGGACTTGAATACGCTGGCCCAGTTTTCCGATTTTTTGTTTCCCGAACATCTTGGGCATGTCGAGCTGGTAACGTCCTCGAACCCACATCTGTAGCAAAAGATACTTCGTTGGACCACTGGGTATTCCATAAAAGAATGGCCAGGTGCCTTACAGTTCCAACAGATGAGTTGTTTTGCAGATAGTTTTTCTTGTTGGAGAGCTTCTCTTGTCGAATTTGCTCATCTTCGTCTCTATAATCCTGAAAATCCATTTCATAAACCTTTCTGCTGTTTAACGCAGACATCCGATTCGTGTACCGTTTTGCAATGTTTATTTCAGCCCTTCTACATTCGTCAAGGAGTTGATCTATAGTATCTATTTTAATAGGGAAAATCAGTTGTGCCAATACGTCCTTCAAATTGTCTTTGCCGATCTTCACTAACTCGCTTTCTATTACATGTACTCGCATTTGATTTTTTAGTTTAATGATTTCAGTGATGTACGTGTCTGCCGATTCATTTGGTAGCTGCCTTCGTTCCATTATTTTCTTTGGATTTTAAAGTCGCTTTCGAAATTCCTGAAGTTTTTTATTATGTGATATTTAAAAGTGTGCCAATCACATACCGGGTATTTCATACGGAACGACCAAAACCATGTATTAGCAGTGCCTGTCACCAGGTGATGGAAACCTTTCATGACAACGTCCCAGGGTCAATTGTAATCGTTTCTCAAGAGTTCAAATCGAAATACGAAATCTTCGACGGTTAGAGATATGTTTGTGCCATCAAATTTTATTCCCCACCTTTCTAATTGATTTGGATTCGTCGGAGTAGCAATTTGGTTATTACGTTGAGGCGATTGAAACTCAAAATTGTTAAACTGTGGCTGTCGAACAGGTTGAGTGTTAATCTGTGGTTGCCTAACATGTGGTGAGCTATTGCTAAATAATTGCTGTTGAATATGCGGTAGAGATTGACGTGGTTGTGACAATAGTTGTGGTTGATTGGGTGGATTATTTTGAAGCTGTCTAAGAACATCGGCAAGAAAAGATCTATGCCTTGATCATGTTGATCTTCAAATGACATACTGCGTTCGGATCGTAAAGATTCCCTTATGAGTTGGGTTAGCATTAGTTGCATATTTTGTACTTCTCGTATAATCATAGCTTGTGCTGCTTCTAAAGATGCGTTAACGTACTGCCTGAGATCCGTCTCATTGTCATTAATGTTGGCGTTGGTGTTAACTTCTTCGCTTACCGGTGGTAGGTTAAGATTCTGTTGACTCATGATTCCTGTGTTTTGTCTGGTGATATTACTTGCTTGTCTCTCTAGCGGTGATGCTACTATATGTTGGAGTGGTTATCGTAACATCGCTCTCTGAAGATGAATGTGTTCGGGGTCCGAAACCAGCTGGAAACTTTATGGACATTAAGGGCGTTACTACGTTTGTCGATACAATCGGAATAGTATCTCGGGCTGTTGTTCTAGTTTCTGGGGAATTTATGTCACTGTTGACTGTGGTCCTCTGAGATGATCGTGTTCTGAATAGGCTCATTTCCATTAAAAATTTCTTCGCGATAGTAGTAAAAAAAATCTAGAAAAACTAGCAGTTCCGAAACTTATTTATAAACAGAAATTTAATTACAAATCTCCAAACAGTACACGATATGTATTCTCAAGCAATGAGCAGCGTTTAAAAATGTCAATATCTTAAACTTTATATAAAAAGTAATAATTCAGATTCGCTGAATATTAAATAATCGCAATAAACGTGCTACGGCTCTGTCAAAGACTTACATTTGTTTTAGCGGTTATTTGTGTATCAAAACATGGTAAAAGGATTTAATTGTTGTTAAAGATTTCTGCCTTAAAAATAATGTCTTTTTGAAAACTAAAATTTGTATACATATGTATATTCTGTTGTCCTATACTTTTTTTTCGCGTTTCAGGCATATAGAATTGATAGAATATTTTAACGAAATCTAATCCAATACGTATTAGATTGCTATGTATGTTGTATTAGTTTAGCTTAATATAATAAATGTTCTTAAGAAAATTAAAAGTTATAATTATGTAGTTAGTGTTAATAATAGAAATATATTTGGAAATCAAATTTTATGTACTTTATGGTTGAACTTTTGTAACATTGAAAAAAAATATTCGTGGCGTTAGAAACTGTTCCATGATATTGTGCGATTTGTAATGTTAAATCATCGAATAAATGTTCTTAAAACATGGAATTATTCTTAATCTTATCAACGAAATTTAACTGGTGTTTTTATTTTTTTTTTTTTGTTCTGGTATTGGTGACTCCCATGGTCAAAAATGACATAACGTCTTACGTTAAAACATAAATTGAGTCTCTTGGATTCTCCTACCATCATCTTCAAAACAAAAACAAATGAACATTTGACTATATAGCACTACAGATCATGACTTTCATCCTGAATTTGATTGGAAACCAATTAACTCCTCAGTATTCAGCAAATTTTTCTAATAACGTCGCTACTCTGGCATGGTACTTTGTGTACCTTCCGGGACTTACGTTATCTTCTAAAGTGACTTAATACAGAGCTTAAGCATTTTTTGAATGCTCGTACGTTGGGCGCCAAAATGAGATAAGTTCCTTTTTGGGATTTAACGGAAATGGCACGCTGGTCGTAGCAGAGGCTGTAGCTCGCCGGAAATGGGGGGTTCTTTTTCCGTCGGTACCTATACATTTAAAAATTCGTGCCTATATATAAATACTGAAGAAAAACAAACAAATAGAAAATTAGGCTTCGCAGAAGAAATTGTACCTACAATGTTGTGGACGGACGTTTGACCATGAGGAATCACGTAACACAAGATAAGATTACTTTTCAGGACCAGATGTAATTGCACTGAACAGGCTGCACACCCCTTATGACATGCTCTAGTCATCCGTGACAATATTTTTTTTTTGCCCGTCAATCAAATTAATATTAAATAATGTCCCTATTTTAAACTTACCACGTTAATATTTTTTTTCTGCTACAGTTCAACCTTTTAAAGATCTTACTCAAACCCTGATTGCATATACATATATTTTTTATAATCAATAATTCTCAAAACTCATTTTATTATCTTAAAAACTTCGTTTTCGTTGGTTTTATGTACACATTAGTTCATATTCTCATGTAATAAATTATTGGCTAAATTATTAAACTCTTAAAATTTTACTCTTGATTTATTCAAGCCACTGTGATCAGTGTTAAAACTAATTTCTTAAAAAAAAAATAAAAAAAGGTAAGTTAATTTTGACAGTTTCGGGTCTTACTTATGGCGTTGTCTTTTCTGACAAACATTTTCCATATATTTTACACTTATTAAATTTTCGTGTTCTTTTCTACAAAAAGTATCAGAGTATGAATAAACATTATGTTCTTTTCTAAATATGTCGCACCAAAACCAGGTAAATATGCTACATTTTTTACACTTAAATTTTATTAAGGGTGAGATATTGCCCTTTTTTTGTAAATATTTTTTTATTGAAAGCAAGAATTTTATTTTGAATAGGCATAAATGTAAAAATCAGTTTGCTTTTGTGTTCTTTTGAAATCATAAAAAAGGTCACATTTTTCAAGGGCTGGGTGATCCATAAAAAGTATTACCTATTAATAAGGCAAAATATTTTTTCAGAAAAGAAAACGCCATTAGAAAAATTAAAAAGGATTTTTTTTCTTTTTGTTTGTCGTTTAATATTGGAATGTTCAAAAGTTATTTTAAGATACTAAACTTTGTTCATAAATTCCTTTTTTATTTACCATCGAGGTATTAGACAAGTAACGAGATTTTTAAAGTTTTATTTAAATGACCAGACAAATATCTTTTGAACGTGTTTAAAATATTTTGACTAAACATTAGTTTACATTTATAATTAAATTACTAAAATTTAATATTTTCTATAATTATAATGTTTTTCTTTAGTTAGCTGTGCTGTTAACTTAATTTTTTTTATTTTATGTTATTACTTGTTATTTCTTATTCAACATTATTTATTTTTTTTTTGTGCAAAAAAAAAAAGGAATACGATTTTATTCTGTCTTATAGCCGGGTGTTTGATTATGTCTAATAATGTCTTAATCGAATTTTTTATTTAAGATATTAATAACATACTAAAAAACTTTATGTTCTTATTTCAAAATACTTTACTAACTCCTTTGTTAAAAAAGTTCATAAAATGTGACATTTCTGAACACCCTTCGTGAACAGGCAAAGAGATATAGAACTTATATAATTATATAGATCTAGGTATACGTATATGTACAGGACACGTTATCAATGAGGAAGCTAAGCTAACGTTTCATATTCCGTACCGTTTTTGCCATCTGGGTCTAGTCAATTTATTTCAAAACTCTTCTATTTTAAAAATACTATTTGGCTGGGCTTTTGTTGGACTATTTCTAACGTTTGATTTCTCTGAAATTATTTAATTGTGTGTGTGCTCATCTGTTTTTTTTCTTCTGCGCTCTGTCGACCTTTGGAGTGTGGATATGATGACTCTATAGATGGATGTGCTGGTTCTATGGTTGTTGTAGTGGTTCTATCGATTGATGTGATGAAGTTGCTGTGCTGGTTCTATGGCTTGATGTAATGAGGTTGTTGTGCTGGTTCCATGGTTGTTGTAGTGGTTCTATGGATTGATGTGATGAGGTTGTTTTAGTTATAACAGGATTAGTGGCAGGCTGTTATATGGATTATTGGTATTCGACCATCTTGGACGCTTGGTTGTGGCTGCAGATTGGTTTTTTTCTGCTGCCAATGTGCATTTTCACTTGTTATCTATGGGCTCTCAAGACAATCTGTCCGCACTCGTTCTATTTTTCCTCTACTAGACCGACCTCGTGTCTTTACTCGCTTTACCGTTTTTTTGTTCTTCATCTCAGTGCACGTGGATTTTTTGTTTACGTGTAACTTTTTTTGTTTTATATGTTTTTTTCTAGAGATCACGCCACATTCTAAAAAAAAGGTTTTTTTCTTTTTTTAATAAAAGTCTTTATTTACAAGTTTAAAATATAAAAGGTACAGAGGTATGAGATTTTACTATAAGTACTACAACAATAAGAGTCTTATAATTAAATTTACAAAACTAATAACAATAAATATACAGCCTTAAGGAAAATAGCTCACAAAAACCTTTTTGATCTCTATGGAAGTTATAAAGAAATTTGTTTGGATAATCACTAATACATTCATTCTTAACGAACGAATCTTAGTGATTACCTTGTAAATTCCTTATTGATTCAAAGTTTGGCATTCTGCATTTTTCATTAAATGTCAGTGTCAGTTCTCTAGTGAAATCGTTTATCATCTTGTGTCTGTGAAGTAAATTTGTCGGATACCTACGAGGAAGATTATGAATTATTTTTAAATTCTTGTTTTGTATAATCTGAAGCTTTTTGGTATGAGTTTTCGCAGTTTTATGAAACCATACTTGACAGCTGTAACTCATAATTGGTCGAATGCACATTTTATATAACAATATTTTGTTTTTCATATTCAATTTAGATCTTCTGTTGAATATGGGAAACAATGCCCGACCACACTTTATAGCTTTTTCACAAATTTGGTTGACATGTTGCTTAAATGTTAGTTTTTTATCCATTATAATGCCCAAATACTTGATTTCTGACTTTATAGGTATAACATTCCCACGGCACAACATAGATTGAGAAGGTATGCGTTTTGGCGACTTATTATATGGACAAATAATGGCCTGTGTTTTATCATCATTGACCTTTATTTTCCATTTATTAAAATATTTTTGGCTTGAATTTAAGCTCTCTTGCATTTTCCTAACTAATGAATTAGATACCTTACCGCTCCAAATGAAAGCACTATCGTCTGCATAAAATGCTGCTTCCTGATCCCTGCGTAGAGTGATATCTGACGTGTATAACGAATAAAGCGTAGGTGACAAAACGGAACCTTGCGGTAGACCTGCGAGTATGTGTTTTTCATCTGATGAGATGCGCTCCACGAAAACTACAAATGAACGTTGGTCTAAAAAGCTTTGTATGATTTTTTGTAAATATAAAGGAAAACTAAAAGAGTTAAGTTTATACAATAGGCCATTATGCCATACTGTATCGAAAGCCTTTTCAATGTCAAGAAATATAATCACCTTTATTCCGTTTAGCGTCATCAATATGAAACGATGTCGTTTGCTGTTGATTGTTACAAATTGGTATGCCGTTTATCAATATCAATTGTTATCGATAAGCGTCGATGTATTTTTGGTATGTCGTAAGCAACGTTAACGACGGCATCAATACAAATTGACTCTGATTTTATCGTCAAGCTCATTAGTGTCGAAACAGTTATATTTCTTTTGAATTTTGTGTATTAATAATTTTTGTGTTAAAAAAAATGGAAAAAGAAAAAAAAATTACAAACTGCAACCAGTTTAACAAGCTAGTGGAAGAGATGGAAACAAATCCTTCACTTGCAAAAGGTTTCCAAAAAGGCAGTGTGCCCTGTGATTTTAAAGAACAGTGGAAAAAATTTCCAATATGCTAAATGCTCTTGGTCCACCGAGAAGAGAAGGTGACGGTTGGCAAAAGGTAAGATAAATAGTAAGATAATAGTGCTATGTGTCATGACTATATTTTTCTTAAAGGTTTGGCGGGATTTAAAATTTAAGGTGAAAAAAAAAAAATTAGTCACAAACAAGGCAGAGTGCATGTCTACTGGAGGCGGAATTTATAAACAAACAGTACTCAGTCCCCTGGAAGAAGCTGTGGCAAACCTGCTTCAGTTTCAAAAACATTTAAACCCGGAAGGAGCTGTTCAGGGAGTGCAATCTGTTGAGCCTCAAATAGATGTACCAACAGATGTTGCAGAAAGCAGTGATTTGCTTTTAGCAAATGAGATTGAACTGTTGGCGCCTTCAGCCTCATATCAGAACGTCGAGACATGCAACCCTTCAAAAAGAAAGGAAAAATCTGTGACAAACAAACCGGGACCTTGCAACGACCATTATGAATTGCTACAAAAGCACAGTGATGAACAGGCGCAGATATTACAGGAGATTAACAATTCTATATCTTCATTGAAACGAAGCCTAAAAGATATAAGTAGGTACCAAAAAGATATGATAGAAATACAAAAGAATAGATTTAAAATCGAATTAGAAGAAAATGAAAGAAAAAAGGAACAGCACGATGCTGAAATGAAAATTAAAAGAATAAAATTTTTAATTAAGGAAAAAGAGCTGCAATTGTTAGACAAAAGTTAGAAAATTAAAATTTATATACCTAAGTAAAATGTGCCTTTATATTAAAAGCTTTATATTATGAATGTTTTTTGTTTTGTTTTTTATAATATATATAATTTAACTTTAAAGAAAATGAATTAAAAGACTGAATTAAAATTTAAAGAAAGCTTCGTTTTATTTCATCTCTTATACGAACTGCCTCAGACCCTTGTTCAATTTCATTCTCATTATTCACTTCAGTATAATTTTGCACAATATCTACTGCTTCATCTGGAATATGTAAACCATAATGAATACATATATTGTTAAGTGCAGCGCAAACATTAACAATTTTGATTGCTTTTGCCGGCTTATAGTGCAACTGACAAGCGCCAAGAAGACATCGAAAACGGTTTTTAAGAACTCCAATTGTTCTTTCCACTATATTTCGTGCTTTCGCATGCTTCATATTATAGGTGGCTTCCGCACTACCTGCAGCTGTGGACCTATATGGAGTCATTAAAAAGGGTTCAAGTGGATAGCCTGCATCACCTAAGAAGCAAAATTGAATAATTGATAATTATTTTATATTGAAGTTGAATTCTTACCTAATAGCCACGAATTACGATCACCAGCATTGTATTTTTCTTTTAAAATACGTTTGGCATGACTGATATTCCATATTAAAGAGTCATACCGGGCATCTAAAAACCGTATTCGCATTTTGTGATCACAAATCTAATAATAAATATAAAAATATATAAATATGTATGTATGTATATAATTGTAAAAAAGCAATATATTTTTAAAAAACTTACAATCATTGCCTTTAAGCTGAAATACCCATTCCGATTAAAGTAAAGATGCTGGTTTTCTCTATTTGGAGCCAGTATTTTTATGTGGGTGCCATCCACACAACCAATGACACCGGGAAAATCTGATTTCTGAAAGAAATGAAGTTTTGCTTCAGCCTTTTCTTCGTCTGTCATAGTAAATGTTATCCATTGTGGACAAATTTTCCTTTCCAAGACATCCACAATCTCAGAAATTATCTTGGACACTACTGGCTGGGATAATCCTAAATTAAAATCATTAGCAACACTTAGCTGGTAAGACCCTTGCGCTAAAAACCTTAACGTTGCAGCCAATCTAATTGTGTCTGAAATATGTGTTGACCTAACTCCCACTTTTAAATGTGGTGCTATAGTCTCCAGCACATACTTAAAAGCATCTTTGTTTAAACGAAAAAAACTTTCGAACCTTTCAAAGAAATAACAAATTAACTCCTGGAGAATAGAAAGAACACTCAATTTATTACTTACTTTTTATCAGGTAATTCAAATATGTTTGATTTTTGTCTTATTAATCTTCTTTTCAACACCAATTTATTTTTACTTTCCTCACCATTTGGTTCAGAATTACAATCAGGAACGAAAAACGTTTCGATTGTTTAAATTTTTTAATAAACTCTGAACACAAAACAAATTATCTGTCAAATTATTAGAGATGTGCTTTTAAAACGATAAATTAACGACATCGTCACATTGCTGTTATGAAATACCAGTTTATTATTGAATTGATGACGATGTCGATAAAATTTGATATTGATATTAAATTGATGACGATGACGACGACGCTTTAGGGAATAAGCGTGAATACCTGTACTTCTACGATTTCTTTTATTATTCTCAATAATATTAACCACTCGTTTGATTTGATGTACCGTAGAGTGCTCTCTTCGGAATCCAAACTGCTGCTGATGTATAATGTTATTCTGTTCTGAGAACTCTACGATTCTTTTGTGGATTATTTTTTCAAAGACTTTATCCAACAAGCTCAAAATGCTTATTGGTCTATAGCTGGAAGGCAATTTTGGATCTTTTCCAGTTTTGAAAATAGGTATAACCCTGGCCTTTTTAAATATCATGGGGAAATGACCATTTCTCAAGCAGTAATTAAATAGTTTGCTCAAAGTTTCAATAAAGTAATCGGGCATATTTTTTAAAATAATGCTGTTAATTCCGTCTAAAACTGGGGCTTTGTTATTTTTTAAAGAAAAAACAAATGTCTTTAGCTCTACTGCATCTGTGAATTCAAAATTGTCACTGTCAGCGAGATTTACATTGTTAAGTTCCTGCACATAATTTAGAACCACATTATCTAAAGGTGAAAATCAATTAAGTGATTCAACTGTTTTAAAATGCTGATTAGTTGAGTTCTGTAACTAGGATCTCTTCATCTTTTAAGTTTACGGTTATACTTGTTCCTCTGAGTAATCAGCATTTTAGACGTATTTGAAATTTCACTCTGCCAAGGATTTTTCTGGCCAATTGGAATCTTGGAAAAAGCTTCTTTAACTATACTAACTAATTTATTTAATGACGAATCTAGGTTTATATTGTTAAGCTCTATTTGTCCGATATTATGATTCTTAATTTCATTCTCGACCCAGTATTTAATTGCTGGCCAATCAGCCTGATTATACAACGGAACTGTAACAAAGTGATTTTGTGGTGTTCCAAAAATGTAACAAGATATTGGGGTGTGATCAGACTGTAAAATATTTGGATGTGACTGTAACTGCGAAAATGAAATGTTAGAGTTAGTAAGTAAAATATCAACCGTGGATGGTTGGACTGGAAATATATTTTGACCGAATCTAGTATGTGTATCCGGATGATATACATAATAACTTGAACTTAAGTGATGTCTGTACAGTTCTTTGCCAGCTGAATTGTTTGAAATACAATTCCAACTCACATGTTGTGCATTCAAATCACCAAAAATAAAATAGTCACTAAACGAATTGGTAAGAAGTTCTAAGTCAGTTTTAAAATTAGAAGTGTAAACTGGATTATAAGCAGAGATAAAACTTACGGGACGTCCACTTATTTTAACTTCCACAGAGATATTTTCTATGGTTATTGTTTTAATCTTTGGTAACAACTTATGATCTATGTAATTTTTAACCGCTATAAGCACACCCCCACCATGTGTTTGACGGTCTTCTCTGTATATTTTGTAGCCTCCAAACTTTAACCTATGATACGGCTTCAGGAACGTTTCGTTAAGAAGTAGAATATCAATATTTTTCTCATGGAGAACTTTTTCGAGCTGTGCAGCTGCTGACTCAGTTGTTATGCCTTGAGCATTCCAGTGCATAACGTATACATTTTGACTACCCATGATTTTATATAACATGCTTGAGCATCATGCCAAGCACTCTTAATTTGTCAAATTTATTTCGACATATTTCTAGTGCATCCACAGCACTAAAAAAGATTTCTAACAATCTCTCGTTTGATAAGTCATCATCGTTGTTGCTGTCGCGGGGTCTGTTTTTCGAAACCTCAGAGTACAAACTTTTCCTTTGGAAGGTGTGCTCTCGTGAATCAGTTGGTTGACTCTGACTTGACAGGTGTGGGAACTCAGTCTCATCATACACATGATTAATTCTCGACTTGTTGAAATTAGGTCTAGACTTAGAAGTTAATCGTAGGCGCATTTCTAAATAATCTTTACGGCAAGGGCATTGATATGTATTTATAAATAAGTTCTCTTAGTTATTAAGTTCTCTTAGTTAAGTTATTATAAGATTTACTACTGTTTATAATTATGCTTTGAATACCAAATAAATGAGTCTTTAAGTAGAACTCAAACGCACTGGTTTTAGTGAACATATCATTGGCGATGAGGATGGGATAAAAAGTGGGCTGAAGCAACATACCCATTCGAACGAATCCATATTGATTTTTGTTCACTACAGGGCCAACAGGTTTTAATATTATATGATGCATATTCCAAATGGATGGATGCTATAATTTTTACAACAACGACAGCCGTTATGGTAATTGGGAAACTAAGATCAATATTTTCTATATTTGGCTTACCAGCTTCCGTGGTGAGTGATAATGGGCCTCCATTTAGTTCAAAAGAATTTATAGAGTTTTGCAAATCAAATGGCATAACAGTCCTCAAGTCCCCCCCATATCACCCACAATCCAACGGCAGTGCTGAAAGGGCAGTACAAACTTTTAAAAATGGATTGCAAAAATCTTTATTGGATTGCAAAGAGAAACATATTCCGCTGCAGATACGAATGGATAGATTTTTGTTGAAGTATAGAACAACTCCAACTATGTCAACTGGCTTAACACCGGCAGATATGATTTTTCAATACAAACCGCGAACTTTACTTACAACATTAACAGCTAAGAAGTCAAATTCAAAATTTAGTAAAATTCAGATTCAGAAACATAGGGGTAAAGAGGTTAAGCATGTAAAAGTTGAGCGACAGGAGATACCAAATTTTAGGGATGGGGAAGGGATATGGTACAGGAATATCCATTCCAATTTGATTAAATGGTTAAAGGGAAAAATCATAAAGAAACTAAGTACATATCGGTATTTGGTGTCGGTTAATGGGGTGATAAGGCAGGCACACATAGATCAGATTAGGAAGGAGTCCACTCTCAATAGGGATACGTTATTGTTACCAAATGAGGGGTCCGGAGATGAGGAAAATTATAGGATAGCTAACGAGAAAGGTACAGGCGCGGTGACACGTAGTATGGCTAGGAAAATGGAAGTTGCTGATAAGGGATGATCTTATTTTAAGTTGGGAGGAATGATATGTATTTATAAATAAGTTCTCTTAGTTATTAAGTTCTCTTAGTTAAGTTATTATAAGATTTACTACTGTTTATAATTATGCTTTGAATACCAAATAAATGAGTCTTTAAGTAGAACTCAAACGCACTGGTTTTAGTGAACATATCAGGCATTTAGGATCGTCGGACCTGTGATTCGAGTTTCTTAAGTTCTTTTGGCTACAGTTGTGGCATTTATAAACAACATTACTCCCTTGAGCACAAACTGCGCAGACGATAACTCTATTGCAGTTTTTAGCTCCATGTCCGTACATAGAGCACTTCGTACATTGCGTAGGCCCTTTATTCCCTTTAAGAGGTCTTCTCCAGTGAACAGCAATATTGCAAAAACACTTTATTTTCATAATATCATTTTTTGACACTTCTTGTTTGTTAAACTCAATCAAGTATATAGCGTCATCAGCTGTAGTCCTTTTGGTTAAGATTTCTTTGACACTTACTGGGTTTATGTTGTGCATTTTAACCAATTCCTCCTTTAAAAGCTTTGCGTCTGTTCTTGGCAAACCAAATAACACTAACTTAAAGTGCTTTACTTCTTTAACTTCGTGTGTATAAAAACTGTACTTCAGTTCACTCAGCTTTTTTAACGCAGCTTCATACAGGACCATTGTATTGCATGTAACCTTAGTTCCAATTGTCATTCTCTTGAAGAAGTACTCCTCCACCAAGTATTTCCCAAACTTTTGAGAAACTGTGACACGAGTCTACCACTATTGGTGGAACCCTTTCTTTGACTGCTCTTGTCTCCTCTTCTTCTTCTTCATTTGCTAGCAAATGAAACCTGTTACTAGGGCCAGGATCAATCCTTCTCGTCTTAAATTTGGGACTATTCCCAAAGTAATCTCGCTTCTGGCTAGCCATATTGGAAGCGATTTAAAGGAAAAATTAAATTTTCAAGAAAAATCACACACGAGCAAAAAATAACACGTTGTTTACAACTCAAGGCAATGTTGCCTGATGAAAAAAAAAGCTTCGGAATTTTCATTGACCTAAAAAATATCAGAGTTACCACATTGCGATGAAATTGCTTAACGAAATTGAAGTCTCCCAGGGATGGGAATACGCTTGGTATCCGGTTTAACCGCGTTGATGTTAGCTTTGTACCAAGGCGAATTCATACCAGGTGGAGTCGATAGCCCAGCTGATTGTTTTTTTCTCTCGTTTTTTGCTAATGTCTTGTCAAAAAATACATTGTTTCATATCTGCTAATCTAATGTCAAAGTTTTTGTTTTGTTGTAGTTGTTGTC
Source organism: Phasia obesa (assembly GCA_949628195.1). Classification (NCBI taxonomy): domain Eukaryota; kingdom Metazoa; phylum Arthropoda; class Insecta; order Diptera; family Tachinidae; genus Phasia; species Phasia obesa. The sequence continues at coordinate 114,135,083 of OX451215.1, read as the reverse complement.
CTACTGCTCACACCTGGTATGAATTCGCCTTGCTTTGTACATTAGCAAAGTTCAAGCATCCGTCACAGAGGGATGAATGAAGGTTACTTTATTACACTATGATCGCTTGGCTTACTATTTTCTTAAATCTTGATACACTTCTCGCAAACTTTTCTCTAAACAAGGCTAAAATATTGTACTTTAACCAACTGGATTAAATAAAACATTTTTATAATATAAGAAATATATATATTGTTGGCGAAAACTAAAAAAAATAATTTTTGCAATTTTTGCATGATATCATAATTGAATTGGTAGGAAAAATCTTATTTTTTGTAAAATATTTTCTGGCAGCTATGGTTCTAAATAAAATACTGTTTTATAGACTGGCAGCATACATTAGAAAATTCTGTAAAAATTAATTAATTAATTAAAAAGTAATTCCTTCTCTCTCTCTTCATATTAAGTGAAATTTTAGTTTGTTTTACGAAGTGTGAAACGAACATGAGAGCAAATAAAAAAAATGCGTTAGTCCCGTTCCACACCTGCAATTTTTGTCACAGAAACATTTTTTAAATTCTCTTTTGAAGTTGCATTCGTGTCCATACATTATTATTTGTGTTTCTAAAATATTATTCTTCTTATTTTCTTTTTGACATTTCTTTTTTGATTTTATTTATTGACCGACGAGCCGTCATACAAGAATTATTTACGGGTATGAAAACAGCAATTTCAATTCTTGCTTTCATTGGTTCAGAGGTATATAAGTCGTAAGAACACATATATGAGGGATGAAATTTCTCCCCCAGAAAAATTAGCAATATGTCTGCGATTCCTTGCTACAGGTGATTTAGGTTACGTTGAGTTGTACAGTATACATAATACATATGTATGTTGAATGTACGTAAAAAATAAAACCTTATATATTTTTTCAACAGGAGAGTCTTATCGAAGTATGGACTACCAAAAGCTAGTGTCTAAGTCGGCTATTTCATATATAGTTCCAGAAGTTTGTGAAGCTATTTTTAGACGGTTGAAAGAAACATATTTAAAGGTATTATGGATAGAAACATATTAAGATCATTTAATTTAATAATTGTAAATAGTTTCCTAGCAATCAGTCAGAATGGGAGGCAATAGCTAGAGAATTTGCTATGAAATGGCATTTCCCCAATTGCCTGGGCGCTTTTGACGGAAAGCACATACATTTTCGGTCACTACGCAAAGATGGCGCTTTTTACCACAATTATAAAGGAACCAACAGCATTGTATTGATGGCTTTAGTTGATGCCTACTGTAAGTTTATTTTTATTGATGTTGGCTGCAATGGCCGCAATAATGACGCTGGCGTATTTCTTCAAAGCAATTTAAGTAATATTTTGCAAGAAGAAATTGAAATACCTCCTAACGCAGTTGTAGGTAACGGTCGATGCCTACCTTATGTAGTAGTTGGTGATGACGCTTTTCCCCATGCAAACTCATTTAATGAAGCCATACCCATATCACACAACGTCTGGCGAAAAGCAAGTATTCAATGCACGTCTTTCCCGTGCTAAACATGTTGTTGAACATGCTTTTGGCTTGTTATCAAACAGGTTTAGAATTTTCCTGTCACCAATTAACTTAAAAGTGAAGACAGTGGAAATAATTACTTTGGCGTGTTGTGCTTTACATAATTATTTACTACAAAATGAGCTATGTACAAAGCAATATAAATTTCTCGCCTGAAAGTGGTAAAAATGCAAGTATGGTGTACAATCCAAGAAAAGGTGCGGAAGAAGCCATCAGGCAGGAATTTGAATCATATTTTACCAACGAAGGAAAAGTTGACTGGATGTAGAAAAAATAAAATGTATTCAAATACTGTGATAAGTTTTTAACAAAATAATTTATTAACACGTTTATTAAAATTTAAAAAAAAATATAATAAATATGTTTCATAGTTAAACTTAATGGATATTTTTTTATTTAATATTAAAAATAATCACAGAACAGTGGGTACCATAAAAATATTTTTAGTCAAGTCTTAAAAAAACAAGATAACAAAATACATACGTACAGAAAAATTGTAAAACAAACATTACTTAAAAATAATTTAACGATTGCTACTGGAATTCACAGCCATGAAGTTGTAGATTTGTATTTTCAGGTTTTTTTTTTGTTGGAGTAGTACTATTACCTGAAAAAATGCATCGTTTATAATACAAATTTAATAGCAACGAAATTATAAAAGGGTTTACGTACGAGCTAATGCAAAAATTTAGAAGTCATCGTCATCAAACAAAATGTCTTTTGAAGACCCTGTGGCAGAACTTTTTCTTTTTTTTTTCCGAATCCTTGTTCAACTTCCTCATTAGGCACTGTACTTGCCACGGAGCTTCGTCCTGGTCTTCGGGACATATAATCTCCATTTGACTTACGACAAGATTTCCAAGCCAGGCAAACTTATTTTCTTGTCGTCTAGTAAGAAGGATATTTTTCACTTTATCCAGCTCACAACGGAAACTATTAGTTGCATTCTAAATAGATTATATCATTAGTTCAAATGTAATTGAATTTATTTACATATTTAAAATACTAAATAGTGGTGTACAAATTATTATATACATATATTATATAATATATAGGTTATATATATTTAGGTTATATATATATATATATATATATATATATATATATATATATATATATATATATATATATATATATATATTTGTTGTTGGGAGAGGAAACAAAAATGGCTGCGGTAAGATGTTTCATGTACTTGCAATTCTGTTTTGTTTTCTACTTCGTATTTTTATTATATTATATATATATATATATATATATATATATATATATATATATATATATATATATATATATATATATATATATATATATATATATATATATATATATACTCGTGTGGAGTTGTCAATTCTTCCATCGAGCGCGTCCCCAGGTGGCGGATAGTTTATTGTTATTTCCGGTCGGCAATCGCATAACAGTTGTCACGACCTTGGTGCATGCCCGCGGACCATAATTGGCACCACTTGTAAGGTTAAGGTGGTGGTAGCAGTGCCGAGAATCTGAATGGCTAGTTAGTGGTTAAAGAGGACTAGTCGTGAACAGCTCCCCTCCGGCGCCAGGGCACGGGCCGGTTGTAACTCTTTGCCGAGTCCATGTACGCCGTCACTGCATGGATGGTCCTTCTCTTTACGTGCATACTCGTGGGACCAAAATTGAAAACTTAAATTCTTCAAAAACAAAATCTAAACTTATTGAGACGGACGCTGACTCTGTGGACAAACTGTCAGGGGGCGAATTTTCGCTCACGGACATACACAGGGTCATTGAAAGACAGGAGGGACAGCTTCTGACGCAACTCGAGGGAGTGGACGATCTGTTGGAACTGTCAAGAGATTCCTCTGTGGTGGGAGAGGCTGCCCGGAGGTTGGGGGTTTTGTCTCTGAGCTCCGACGAGGAGTTGACTACCGTTAAGGTGTCAACTCAGGGTCGGAGTTTGGAGGCTGAACCTCCTGCCTCTGTGGTGCCTAGTGCACAGGGGGGTCTCTTGGGGGCTCATTTAGATCGTCCCTCTTGCTCGAGAAGCGTCGTACGGCAGGACGCTGTGGTGGGAGTCGGTATTCCATCACAGCCAGGTAAAGTCCGTACAAAAGAAGAAAAAGGCGATGAGCGGCACGAGAGCCTCTTTGAACTATCTAACTAAGATGGCTAAAAGGGACTCTACGTCGTTCACTGCCAGGGAGAGGCATCTGCTCAGGAAGCACAGACAGAGTGTCGCAAAATTCGAAAGAATTTACGGACCAGTCCGTGCTCTCCTGGGCATATCCTATCCCATTGTACAGGAGACGAATGTCAGTGAAGCCCCGGTTTTGCCTAGTTTAGGTGATGGGGTGAAACAGGCAGGCGCCTCCTGTCCCAAGGAAAGGGTGTTGCATGTGGATGATGCCCCAAGCGTTTCCCGTAAGGGTACAGGGTCGTCATCGGCATGTACATCCCTTTCCGGTAATAGTAGGGTGGGCAAAGGTTCGCTTACCAAAGGGCTCAAGTCTTCGGAACGAGCTCCTGAGGCTAAGCGTCCAGCGCCTTTTAAAAAATTCGAGGGGAGGGGTGATAATACCCAGCCGAGCCCGCCTAGGGCTCCCCATAAGGGGATAGCTAAGCGGATTAGGTCTGGTGACGATCAAGCCTCCACCTCGAAAAAAGCCAAGAAATCGACGAGCCAGGAAGGTAGTCTTCAGGCAGCTGTCATTGATCGGTCCGACCCTGATGGCAGGATAGGAACGGATCTATGGCGGCTGATGGAAGATAGGCTCCTCGATTATATATCGAAAGCTAGTGGTTGGTCGGTGGACATGGACTTTCAGGGCGCGGACTGGTCAAAGGGTGTCAAAGTTGTCAATTGCGGAAACAGGAAGACTTTCGAATTCCTAAGTTCTGCAGTTGGCAAATGCGGCGATCTTTGTCCAGAGGCGAAGCTGGAGGTTATATGTGCCTCGGAACTACCCCTTAGGCCGATAGTGACGGTATGGATTCCACCCTCTGTGAAGCCGGTGGAGTCCATGCTGTCAATATTGGCCAACCAAAATAAAGGTCTCAACACGAGTCAGTGGAAGCTGATAGCCTCACTGGCTTGTAAGGAGAATATGGGTAGGGACTTCCGGTTTGCCGTAGACCAGGAGTCTCTAAAATTTCTAAAGACGAAGGAGGGTATCGTCACTTTCGGTTTAGGGCGAGTCAGATTTAGGTTACCGAGATCTGATGAACCCAAGGAGTCTGCTAGTGGTGCAACTAAACCTGCACCACAGTGAAGCAGCCTCAGCCGAAATGACGTTATACCTCACGAAGTCGCAAGCAGACGTTGCTCTCATCCAGGAGCCCTGGATTAATAAAAACAGGGTCTGCGGACTGAGGGCGGCAGGCTACACCCTGTATGTCCCAAGTACAGAGGACATGGTAAGAACTTGTATAATCGCCAAAAATGTGCTTAAATTAAAACTTCTTAATTCTTTCAGTTGCGGCGATGTGACGGCAGTCTGTGGAGAGGCTAAAGGTGGACAAAGTCTCATTCTAGCCTCGGTCTACATGCCCTATGAGGCCGATAACCCACCGGGCATGCTTGTAAAGGAGCTAACCAGGTATGTCAGTAGACGGAAAGCTAACCTGGTACTTGGCTGTGATGCCAATGCTCACCACAGTCAATGGGGAAGCAGTAACATCAACACCAGGGGTGAGTTGGTTTTTGATTTTATTACTACTAATAACCTTATTATAACTAACAAGGGTAATATTCCGACGTTTAGTAATAGGGTTAGGGAGGAAGTTATAGATATCACTTTGACCAACAATAGGGATCTAGTAATAGATTGGAGGGTTTCTACGGACTGCTCCTTTTTGGACCATAGTAGAATTTCCTTCAAACTGAACTTTAGTAAACCAAAGTGTAACCCTTATTTAAATCCCAGGAAAACAAATTGGGATCTATTCAGGGTTAATGTGGAGTCCAAGCTGGTTGATACTTCCTTATGTGGGCAGTCACAAAGTGAAGTGGAAGCAGTGGTGAATAAGGTGACACAAGTCTTTAGGGAGAGTTTTGAGCTGTCATGTCCAAGAACCTTCCCGGGCAAAAGGGAACAGCCCTCCTGGTGGACCAAGGATCTAAAGGATCAAAGGTCTACGATTAGAAGGCTCTTCAACAGGGCAAAACTAACGCGTAAGATTGAGGACTGGGACAGCCACAGAATAGCTTTCAATAAGTACAAGGGATCTCTTAAGAGGGCGAAAAGGGACTCGTGGACTAAGTACTGCGAATCCATTGATTCGGTCAGCGAGTTATCCAGGTTTAGACGTATACTATCCAAGGACCCCAGGGAAATCGGATATATACAAAAGCTTGATGGCTCATGGACCGAATCTAGCTCTGAGACCCTGGAGCTACTTATGAACACGCACTTCCCGGGCTGTAGTGGGTTACGAGTCGATCATTCGGTTAGGGATTTGTACCCTAGATTGGTAGGGAGATCAGAGGTGGCGATCAAGGATTTAGTAACTGTGGACAAGGTTGCATGGGCGATTAATACTTTCGAGCCTTATAAATCTGCTGGCCCGGATGGTATTTTTCCGGCCATGATGCAAAACGTCCCGATACATGAGGCTGTTTAGGGACATCTTTAGGACATGTTTAGCAAGAGGTGTTATACCCAATTGGTGGAGAGAAGTTCGGGTAATATTTATACCCAAGGCTGGTAAGGCAAGCCACTCGAAGCCAAAGGACTTCAGACCGATTAGCCTATCGTCTTTTCTGTTGAAAACGTTAGAGCGTGTTATCGATCTGCACCTAAGGAACACAATTGACCCGCACGTCATTAGTGACGCTCAGCATGCTTACCTTAAGGGTAAATCGGTTGAGAGTGCGCTTCATAATGTGGTTAGGTATATTGAGCGCGGCTTACAGGATAAGGAATATACGTTAGCGGCGTTCTTAGATATTGAAGGTGCCTTCAACAATGTTACTTTGGAGGCTATTAGGGAATCCCTAGTAGATCTTAACATCCTGGACTTCATAGTGGAGTGGATTATCCGTATGCTTAGCAGTAGGATCATCAACTCGGAGCTAGGAGGCGGCTGTTTGCGAAAATTAGTCACTAGGGGTACGCCGCAAGGTGGGGTTCTATCCCCACTACTATGGCTGT